>JARQOC010000004.1:301468232-301748232 GCA_033576535.1 Allobates femoralis | reverse complement strand
ATTTTTCCAGCTAGCACCCAACATAGAGGTGTGCCAGCCATCTTTAATACTACATATAGTTTACAGGACTAATGTAGCCACAAACATTTCAAAGCCTGCAGTGAATGGACTATATCAATCACAACCTTATTAGTTCAACCTATTCCTTATCTCAATAATCTATCAAAAAAGACCCCAAAGGGACTATGGAATATCTTTAAAATTACAATTTCTTTATTAAAGAGCTTTTTAAAAGCATAGCAATGCAAACTGATTACAAAAAAGACAATACAGTTATCTACTGAGGAACCAGACATAAACATCAGTTAAGGAAGATCAAAAAGAGGTCAGAATATTGTATTTGGGTGCTTCTGGGTTAGCACCGGAGATACCCTTACTCTGTCAAACCGAAAGTGACCAATGCCATCCCTTATCACCTATTAGCATCATGTACACAGCATATTTTTCAGCATTATCATAGTTTACAATAAATATCCAAAATTGGGCTCTCTCAATTCTCAGCAGAATAATGCAGTATATGCTCAGTGGCCCCTATAGATGTCTACTATCATTGCCTGTGAACTAACTCAAAGCACAAACAAATGCACAGTAGTTGTAATCCATAGGTAAACTACGCCCAATCTGAAGGTAAACAGTACTGAAATGAAATGCAGATTCCTTCCTAATTGCTGGTCCAATTGCAAGCCTAAAGTGTATAAAGGGATAGATTACCCATGTGTCACCCAGCAGGATGGTACAGACAGACAGAGCTCTAACCATTCAGGTCTGTACCATCCTGCTGGGTGACACATGGGTAATCTATCCCTTTATACACTTTAGGCTTGCAATTGGACCAGCAATTAGGAAGGAATGTGCATTTCATTTCAGTACTGTTCATGTGGCACCCCATGGGTTAATGTGCCACAATAACATCATATGGGTTCTCTCCCCCACTACACACTGACAAACACTAGCACCTCTGGGCCAAGAGGGGGAGCACCACCTGCTTTCTTATATACTCTTGCTCATGAGGGAGAGCTCAGTTCAGCTCGGAGCAGGGCTGTGAAGAGGACACTTAGAGCAGAGTTAGCTCAGTGTAGACCTAGTAAGGGTCAGAGGAACAGGAGAACTACAGACAGAGAAACACGTCTGGGAGCTGGAGTGATACCTTCACTTGCCTCAGAAGAACGTACAGAACGGACACCGGATCCGGTACTGTGTCTGGCACCCACAGCACAGTGAATCCAGGAACAGTGGGATCTCTAGATGCCCCCTAGTACCAGAGCAAAGCAACACGGAGGGGTCAGCACAGCACAGAGGACTCAAGTTGCCTAGCCAAGTGGTACCAGCAGAATACAGAGAGAGAGAGAGACGTGAGGAATCCCAGCAGCTCAGCTAATAGCAGCAGCCAGGACACACACACAGTGCAGCATAAGGACGCTGACGACCCCGGACAGGGTGGGAAGAGAGCTCGGCACGATTACAGACTCCGTGGACTATAATCTGCAGTAACATCAGCAGTAAAGCTTTGGAAAACAGCAAAACTGTTAGTCTGTGTATTGATTGCGACCTTTGCTCCAGATTCAGCACAGAGAGCTTCCCCCTGCTACAAGCCTGTCAGCTCTGCAGCCTCAGGAGAGAAGGAGAAGTGCACCAGTGTCGACCAAACGTGAGTGTGTGTCCTTTAACCCCGTCTCCACCATCTATAAACCCAATAGACTTTAACCCTTACTGCCCCGGGGATACAGTTCTTCCCACTGGAACTACACCATCTCCGCTGCCATTCCATCACCCCCGGAGGTTCTGCAGCAGCGGCGGCCCCATCGCTGGCCGCATCAAGTGGGTGGCGTCACGAGTGACAATTCCCCTTGTAAATATTCCTCATCTTATTGTGCGGGCCCAGGGACACGGTCCGGACCAAGCCACCTGTGACTTCCCCAGTACCGTCCGGTCCGGTACCGAGTACCCCCGTCCCGTGGGGGCTCCACAACCTGAAGTCACGAACAGGATCTACCCGGTCCAAAAGAATTGGACCCTGTGCGCCATCTGAACTGTATATTTGAGAACCCGCCATTTTGGAGCGCGCGGCGCGCAGGAAAAGAAAGGGGGCGGTACCCTGCATTGGCGCGAACCCAGCCTCCTCCCTTGGTGCTGACGACATCCGGCGGGGAAGAAGATCCCTGTTGCACCCCGGAACCTCCCATAGACATCCGGACGGAAGCGGAAGACGGAGGGCGGATATTAACTAAGGGGGCCCAAGATGTCGCAGCCCGGTGCACAAGACGGCAACGGAGCGCCGGACCCAGTGATAGTACCCGGCGGTGCAGCGGCACAAGGAACAGCATCCATAATGCCATTCCTGATGCCATATACTCCAGGGGCAATGTGGCTGCCCCAATACTCCGATGAGCCTAATACTTTAACTGACTTTATGCAAAAGATTAAAGAGTATTATGTGATGTATCCCCTCACTGAAGCCCAGCGCGTAGGAATGTCAATGGGACAGTTAACGGGCAATGCACGGCGTGAGGTTGCGTCCTGGCTGGACACAGATAAGACACTGTAGACATCTAGCAGCCAGACTGAAAGCAACTTTTGAATCTGCTGTTGATACCCGGGCTAAGATGAGGTTCTTTGCATGCCACCAGAAACCTAAACAGAGTGCCAGAGACTTTGCCTTGAACCTGCAGGAAGCACTCAAAGCCCTTAAGCTGGCAGAACCTGCTTTAGCCCCAGGGGCTGATAAAATGCTATTTGACCAATTCATAGAGGGCCTCCATTCCCCTTCCCATCGAGGACAGTTAAGCATGATACTGCTGCAGAACCCTGACATGACATTTACTGAGCTGAAAGATTGAGCTATCCGTCTGCAGCAGCTGGAAGAGCCACGAGAATTAACACCTGTGCCCGACACTGCAGCAGTACCTCAGCAGCCGGCAGCGCCAGCGACATCTGCTATGTCAGCGACTGCTGCTGAGGCTGGGAAATATATCTCAAATGCAGCCCACAACCAAAAGCTAGATGCCCTGACAGACACCGTGATCTCCATGGCCAAGGTCATCAAGGAACTGCGAGAGTCAAAACCTGCACCCAAGATCGAGTTGGCGACCAGCAGAGAGGATGTTCCGTGGATGAGGCCCAGAAGATACCCAGCAGCAAGAGGACGACCCAGCGATCGCTACCAACCAGATGGACAGCCCATTTGCCGCCGTTGCCAGAAATCAGGCCATCTTGCTCGTGAGTGTCCTTTAAACGACGATTCCCTGGGCAGGAATGAACGCTCAAGGCCCCTCCGCCTGGTATGACAAATTCGTGGAGGAAAGCCGGTGATCCCTATTGTGTTGGATGGCATCCCCTTTAGTGCCCTGCTGGATACCGGATCCCAAATAACATCCATCCCACATGTTCTATATAAAAGGTACTGGGCTGATTCAGACATTACTAATGCGCCAGATGACTTTAACTGTGATATATGGGCTAGTAATGGACAGGTAATACCAAAGGTTGGATTTAGATAGATGAATATTCAGGTTGGGAAGGTAGAATTGCAGAACCAGGGTATTATAATCATAGATGTTAACCGGCGAGACCGTGAACCCGTGATGCTGGTAGGAATGAATGTAATTGAGAAATGTTTTTCCGAAGTGTTAAGTGTTTTGCAGCAAATCGCCGAGACTGCCGGAACTGGACAACAGAGGCTTCTGCACAAAGAGATCAAAGCCCTGATGTTGAAGCAGCAGGTAGAAATCTCCGGAGGTGAGATCGGCAGTGTACGAGTAAGTGATCCAATACCCATTGTAATTCCTCCCAAAACCGAAATGTTGGTATGGTGTAGAGCCGCAATTGGCATTAAAGGGCAAGACTATCAGGCCCTGGTAGAACCCGTGTACTCAGACAGTAGACCGACCATACTCACTGCTAGAGGAGTAGTTGACGTACACAGGGGAAGGGTGCCATTACGCCTATTAAATTGCGGAGATGATGAGATCACCTTACCAAAGTATGCTACCATGGCTAAGTTATACACGGTTGATAACAATAACATCACAGCCGCCGAGCCCTTGAACCCGTCATGTCAGGCGGATGACAATGGCTCAGAGGAGAAGCTGGAGAATTGGTGCCAGAAGTTGCATGTAGGTACCAGCTCTACACCTCCCCGTCACAAGCATGGAGTATACCGGGTAGTGAAGGAATATGAACAAATATTCAGTAAACACCCGTTAGACTTTGGGCAGATCAAAGGGGTAGAGCACACTATACCCACAGGTAACCATCAACCTATAAAAGAGAGGTATAGACCCTTACCACCAGCTCACTACCAAACCACCAAAGATATGCTCAGAGAAATGAAATCTGCAGGGGTAATAAGAGACAGTTGTAGCCCCTGGGCAGCACCTCTAGTGTTAGTTAAAAAGAAGGATGGACCATGAGAATGTGCGTAGATTACCGGCAGATTAATCGCATCACACATAAGGACGCATACCCATTACCTAGGATTGAGGAGTCATTAGCTGCATTAAAATCTGCTAACTACTTTTCCACCCTTGATCTGACTAGTGGGTACTGGCAAGTTCCTGTGGCCGAGGCCGACAAGGAGAAGACAGCGTTTACTACGCCGATGGGCCTCTGTGAGTTCAATTGTATGCCGTTCGGACTCTGCAACGCACCCGGGACCTTCCAACGTCTGATGGAGAGCTGCCTCGGGCACAAGAATTTTGAAACTGTCCTCCTGTACCTAGATGACGTCATAGTCTACTCGAAGACGTACGAGCAACATCTACAAGACCTGGCAGAAGTGTTCGAAGCTTTATCGAAATATGGCATGAAAATCAAGCCATCCAAGTGTCACCTTCTCAAACCAAAGGTACAGTACCTGGGACATGTCGTGAGTTCAGAGGGAGTAGCACCGGATCCTGATAAAGTCACAGTGATAAGGGATTGGCCCAGACCTACAAACGTAAAAGAAGTGAGGCAATTCCTGGGCCTGGTAGGCTATTATAGAAGATTTATCCGAGGATTCACGAAGCTAGCAGCTCCTCTGCAAGACATTCTGGTAGGACGATCAAAGAAGACTTCAAACTGTAATTTCCTGACACGGTGGGATGAAGAAAGAGAAGATTCCTTCAACAAGCTGAAAAGTGCGCTGACAGGAGAAGAGATCCTGGCATACCCTGATTACCATCCACCCTTCATTCTATACACGGATGCCAGCAATGTGGGACTGGGAGCAGTATTGTCGCAGAAGCAAGGAGGCAAAGCGAGAGTTATTGCCTTTGCAAGTAGGAAGCTCCGGCCTACAGAAAGAAATCCCGAGAATTACAGCTCCTTCAAGTTAGAGCTACTGGCAGTAGTTTGGGCTGTGACTGAATGCTTTAAACATTACTTGGCAGGTGCAGAATTTACCATCTACATGGATAACAACCCGTTGACTCACCTGGACACAGCAAAATTAGGTGCTTTGGAGCAGCGATGGATAGCCCGGCTATCTAACTATAACTTTGTCATCAAATATCGGGCAGGCCGCAAGAATGGGAACGCAGATGCCTTATCCAGAATGCCGCACCTGAAAGACGTGGAAGAGGAACCGGAAGAGTTGGAAGAGATTGAACTACCGGCCTTTCATCGTTCAAAGGTACAAGATTATCAGCCCGGCGCCTACCAAAGAAAGCAGGAATTAAATCTTAACCCGTTAAGACACTACGAATGGGCCGAAACCCAAGATGACGATCCGGCCGTGAAGCTAGTAAAAGACCTGCTTACGCAACAAAGTGCCACCCCGATCAGAATGCCCCAGCTGAAGCTGTACAGCTATGGAAGGATAGAGGCAAGTTGTTCCTGCATCAAGCGAAGCTCTGCAGAACGCATACTAATCCTAAAACGCATGAACTGGTCTGGCAGATTATTGTGCCCAAGCGAGCCACTCAAATGGTCATAGAAGCTTATCATAACAACGCAGGTCATTTTGGATGGAAGAAGTTAGAAGCAATCCTAAGAGACAGATTCTATTGGGCTGGCATGAGAAGATCCATTGAACTATGGTGCAGAAGATGTGCCGCATGCAACCTCAGAAGGAAAGATCTACAGAAAGCTCCGCTTCAACCAATAGTAACCAAGTAACCACTTGAACTAGTCGCATTAGATCACGTCAAGTTGTCACCAAGCCGGTCAGGCTATGTCTATGCCCTAACCATCGTGGACCATTACTCACGCTTCTTAGTGGTGGTACCCGTCAAAGACTTGACAGCGAAGACTGCAGCAAAAGCATTCCAGACGCATTTCTGTAGACCACATGGTTACCCAGAACAAGTCCTTGCAGACCAAGGTCCATCTTTTGAATCAGAACTATTCAAGGAATTCTGCAATATGTACGGTTGTAAGAAGATTCGCACAACAACGTATCATCCCCAAACAAATGGTCTATGCGAGAAGATGAATCATATCGTAATCGAACTGTTAAAGACCTTACCAGAGTCAGAAAGAAACCAGTGGCCAGATAAATTACCTAATTTGGTAGACTTATACAACCATGTCCCCGTGAGTTCTACAAACTGCACTCCAGCATACCTTATGCGCGCAAGACCCGGTAAATTACCAATTGATCTAGAAATGGGAATTGAAAAACCAGATACAGAAGTAGAAGAAACAGATTGGGATACCAAACGTCAGAAGCAGTATCAACAAGTGCAAGAATGTGTAGAGAGAAACCTACAACAAGCAAGAGCAAGACAAGAGAAGACCTTTAACAGATATGCTCAAGCAATGCCATTACAAGAAGGTGATTAAGTTCTCAAGAGAAAGAGACATACAAACAAACTGGATAATCAGTGGGAAACCGTCCCATACACAGTCTTACCATCTAACCTAGACAATGTTAAAACCTGTTTTATAAGCAAA
Source organism: Allobates femoralis (assembly GCA_033576535.1). Classification (NCBI taxonomy): domain Eukaryota; kingdom Metazoa; phylum Chordata; class Amphibia; order Anura; family Aromobatidae; genus Allobates; species Allobates femoralis. The sequence goes on along the minus strand of JARQOC010000004.1, from coordinate 301,741,359 downwards.
GATGAAGGAAGAACTTCAGCAGTCGTATCTCGTGATCAACTTAAATTGTGTCCTAAAACCCTGAAGACACCTGAAGTCATAGAATCTGTACAGGTCCAACCTATCCAAGAAAAAGAAGAAGTATTCCACACGGTACTAGGAGATTTTCCTAAAACATGGCCAAATTACCATGGAGCAGTTGTCGTACCCATGATTGCGTTCCCTTCAATGGTGGACCCAAAACCAGAACCTGTGTTACCAGAACCTGTGTTACCAGAACCAGTGTTACCAGAACCAGTGTTACCAGAACCCGTGTTACCAGAGGAAGACCCAAGACTTGAAGAACTGGAAGTAGAATCCGAAGAGGAAGAACAAATTCCTGGTCCCAGTGAACTTGCCAGTCCTGCAGTCAGACCTCCATCTGCCATAACACCATGCACCCCAAATAGGTACACGTCTACTCACACTTTCAGACTAACTCCACCAACATTGCGCAGATCAGAGCGTAGTACGCAAGGTCAGTTACCAGCTAGGTACAAAGAGTAAAATGCAGAATTAAATATGTAATGTAAATATGTTTGTTTAAATGTAAAGTAAACGTAAATTGAGCCCAGTAGACTGTGTCCAAGAGGGTGGAGGAACTGGATTGACCCCCATGTACATTAAGTTAGGGAAAGAAAGTGCCTGGGGTGGTGTAGTGAATTCAGGCCTCCTAAGCAGAAACGCCCGTGGACAAATGTATATAGTTATTGCAACGTTAAAAAGCCCAGCACCTACAGAGACTATCCTGTATGAACTTTGAACTTTTCTTATTTACTTATGGACCATATATACCACGGACTGGTTGTGGTAAGAACTCTCTTGTATATATTCATCAGCCCGGAGGCAATAGACTAAACCTCCGGAAAGACTGCTTTTTGACTTTCGAACTCTTTTTCACATTCTAGTGATTTTTGTGCTTTTTCATTTTTAAGTCTATGTAAATATTAATTGTGTTTAATTGTTGTTTACTTGTTTTTCTACAGTCCTGGAGTACTGTATTTAACTAAGGGGGAATGTGGCACCCCATGGGTTAATGTGCCACAATAACATCACATGTGTTCTCTCCCCCACTGCACACTGACAAACACTAGCACCTCTGGGCCAAGAGGGGGAGCACCACCTGCTTCCTTATATACTCTTGCTCATGAGGGAGAGCTCAGTTCAGCTCGGAGCAGGGCTGTGAAGAGGACACTTAGAGCAGAGTTAGCTCAGTGTAGACCTAGTAAGGGTCAGAGGAACAGGAGAACTACAGACAGAGAAACACGTCTGGGAGCTGGAGTGATACCTTCACTTGCCCCAGAAGAACGCACAGAACGGACACCGGATCCGGTACTGTGTCTGGCACCCACAGCACAGTGAATCCAGGAACAGTGGGATGTCTAGATTCCCCCTAGTACCAGAGCAAAGCAACACGGAGGGGTCAGCACAGCACAGAGGACTCAAGTTGCCTAGCCAAGTGGTACCAGCAGAATACAGAGAGAGAGAGAGACGTGAGGAATCCCAGCAGCTCAGCTAATAGCAGCAGCCAGGACACACACACAGTGCAGCATAAGGACGCTGACAACCCTGGACAGGGTGGGAAGAGAGCTCGGCACGATTACAGACTCCGTGGACTATAATCTGCAGTAACATCAGCAGTAAAGCTTTGGAAAACAGCAAAACTGTGAGTCTGTGTATTGATTGCGACCTTTGCTCCAGATTCAGCACAGAGAGCTTCCCCCTGCTACAAGCCTGTCAGCTCTGCAGCCTCAGGAGAGAAGGAGAAGAGCACCAGTGTCGACCAAACGTGAGTGTGTGTCCTTTAACCCTGTCTCCACCATCTATAACCCCAATAGACTTTAACCCTTACTGCCCCAGGGGATACAGTTCTCCCCACTGGAACTACACCATCTCCGCTGCCATTCCATCACCCCCGGAGGTTTTGCAGCAGCGGCGGCCCCATCGCTGGCCGCATCAAGTGGGTTGCGTCACGAGTGACAAATCCCCTTGTAAATATTCCCCATCTTATTGTGCGGGCCCAGGGACACGGTCCGGACCAAGCCACCTGTGACTTCCCCAGTACCGTCCGGTCCGGTACCGAGTACCCCCGTCCCGTGGGGGCTCCACATTTACCTTCAGATTGGGCATAGTTTACCTATGGATTACAACTACTGTGCATTTGCTTGTGCTTTGAGTTAGTTCACAGGCAATGATAGTAGACATCTATAGGGGCCACTGAGCATATACTGCATTATTCTGCTGAGAATTGAGAGAGCCCAATTTTGGATATTTATTGTAAACTATGATAATGCTGAAAAATATGCTGTGTACATGATGCTAATAGGTGATAAGGGATGGCATTGGTCACTTTCGGTTTGACAGAGTAAGGTTATCTTCGGTGCTAACCCAGAAGCACCCAAATACAATATTCTGACCTCTTTTTGATCTTCCTTAACTGATGTTTATGTCTGGTTCCTTAGTAGATAACTGTATTGTCTTTTTTGTTATAGCTGTAATCAATTTGCATTGTTATGCTTTTAAAAAGCTCTTTAATAAAGAAATTGTAATTTTAAAGATATTCCATAGTCCCTTTGGGGTCTTTTTTGATAGATTAGTGAATGGACTAGCACGTATGGACTTACCTGTTTTTCTATTTTTCAAATATTTTTCAGTGATTTTTGTAAATCTTTATATTTTGAGACTTTGTAAATATGTTATTCATAATTGTTATTCCTTTTGCTTAAACAAAAATGCTCACACCAGGAGTACTGAAGTTACCTAGGGAGGTATGTGGCGCCCTGCTCACGCTGGTAGCCAAAGACTTTACTAATGCACAGTTGGGTTTCCTCAGCAGGTACCTACTACATGCAAAATCTTCCACCCCGACACAATAGGGTGAGCCCCACTTGCTGACCTTAGGCAAGATCCCCCATAAATGCTGCTGCTGGGGGAGGAGTTAGTCAGAGTGTGCAGACGCTAGGAGAGCTGCGAAGGCGTCCTGGTCGTCGGTGCCCCGGTTAGGCCCGAGCCAGTGACCCGGAGTGGCCCTTCTGACGTCCCGCAAGCCTGAGTGGGGACAGAAGGCAAGGAGCAGACAGCCTAAAGGGAGTTAGGAACTAGTGGAAGTTCGCCCTAAGACGTCTCGGACATCGGGGATCCGCACCTGTGGGGTCCTTCAAGACCACAGAGAACCCCGTCACAATCTGGAGGCTTCAGCCACCCGGTCCCCCTGTGGGTCGAAGAGAGGGAGCCAGAGACAGCAGTGTTCCACCGCAGTGATCAGAGAGGGTAATCCGTGGACCGCACAGGAGGAGAGGACAGATATCAGAGTCAGGAAGAGAGAGGAGGCCAGTCTGGCTGCATGCAGGCTGGGCTTCAGCAACCACAGAGGAACAGAGGAGGCCTTATACCCACTTGCTGTGGGGACCCACTGTGCAACCTGGTTACCTGTCAGTGCCCTGGACATCTTTACCTGCCGTAACATCAGTAAAAGGGAAAAGAGACTTTTGCAGTGTACGTGTGTCATTCCTCTCCGCTCCCGGTGCCCCTCATGGACTGCTCCAAAACTCCCCATACCATCTACAGCTCCACTGCAAGCTGGACCTTCACACTATACTGGGTCCAGCCCTATCTGTAGAGGACTTTGCCAACTAGCTGCGATACCATCTACCTCCGGCGGACTGTGGCGGCGCTTGTGACTCTTCACCAGAAACTACAGGTGGCATCACAATTTGTAAATATAATCCCCTGTAAATATACCCTTTTTCAAAGAAGTCCCCCAGGACAAGGGGTCAGGCGTGGCTACCACTCCCCGTGACACAGGAACGTTAACCCCTTGGAGCCTGATACCCGAGTACCCCAAAGCCTGGGGCTCGACACAAGCATAACCGGTATTTCACAAGAACGTGTAGGTGTGTAACCCTGCGGACAGCAGGACCCCCCCCCTCAGGGTGCAGGGGGACTTGGTCCCATCCGGCCGCTGGCATCCTCCTGTGCCCCGCAGGCATACTTACGGGGCCTGCGCTCCCACAACATCCTATCTGGCCGCAGCAGCTCCTCGGCATCTCTCTCCCACCTCCTCACTTCCTGGTTGCGGGGGGAACATGCATAGGGTGCTGCCCCACTCACAGTTAATTTAAAGGTCCAGTACATGCATTTTCTGACACTACCTCTCAGCCAATTGCTTAGAGGCTGGTGGGTACTTAAGGCCTTCACTTCCTATAAGAGGTGCCTGGGCAACCTCATTGTTAGTGTAGTTCCCAGTTCAGGTCGCTAAGCAGCGCTTGCGATTTACTTGCTTACTCTGACATTCTAACGTAACTTATCTTTACTTTTAGTGCTGGACCCCTCCTCCTGTCTACCTCACCCGCTGATCCATACTGCGCCCGCTAATACCTGGTAGCTTCTTGGATCCCTCCAGCAACACCAGGTCCCTTACTTGCTTCCGTCCCTGGTTCCTTGGTTTCCGTGCCCCGTTCCACCTGGTATCTCTATCTTATTGGGTCGGACCCACAGGTTTGCTGGTTCATTGGATCCTCCCTGGCTGTACCGAGACAATCCCTGTATTGGGATTCTGCTCTTTGGTGCTCCCTTGTGGGAACCTCAGCGCCCTGGCTCTTGTGACTTCCCTTGGGGGTTTATTCTTGCCCTTTTAGTTTAATAAACTCTGTTTTTTTATCTGACGATCTTGTCCGGCTTGTTTCTGGTATCAGCCTCCACGGTATCTTCCGTGGTCTATTGGGTTCACTATTCAGCTCCACTTGTGGTAGCGTGACAAGGTGACATTATTGCTTTGCTTGGTTATCAGAAGATCTGTGCCTGATGGGTTCCCTGGATGCTTACGTCTGAAATGAAAGCACACAGACTTGAAATTTGCCAGGAACTCCTCTCACATTATGAGAATGAAAGTGACACCTTTCTGGATTCAATTGTGACAGGAGATGAAATTTGGGTACACCACTACAAACCAGAGATGAAACGTCAGTCCATGGAATAAAGTAATAAGGAAGTCTGGCTCAAACTGGAAGGGTGAACAGAAAACTACTAGTCAATATTTTTTTACAAATATTCTGGCACACCAAATAAAGCTTTAGCGAAACTTGAAAAATCCTTTTGCAGTGTTTTTACTGCTCACACAGATTGTACATGCACAAAGTTTCGACCCTTTAGGGGTCTTTGTCAACGTGTTTTTTTATTTATGTGGCACTGGCAGATTCTGACTCCTATGTCGTGTGAAACTGCCTTAGCGTTTATGGATCCTCAGTAAGACTAGGGTCACACTTTAAGGTGTTATTTGACAGCCTGCATTTTTGTATGTGTTTTTACTCATAGGTGTGGGGGACCCTTGAAACACATGCAAAAATGCATGCAAAAAACGCATGTACCATTTAGTGCCATTTAAAAACTTATGCATTTTCCATAGGGCCCCATGTTAACAAAAACGTATGCGTTTCTGAAAAGCACCAAAAAATACTGCATGCTGCGTTTTTGGGCGCTTTTTCCAAAAAATCATGCATCATGCAGTATTTTTTGGTTTACAGCCAAAAACGCACCCAAACACGCATGGTACATTCAGACATGAGTTTTTGCTATTGGGGCATGCGTTTTTTGCATGGGGACCTATGGGTGTGTTTTTCTATGCATTTTTCAGAAAAGACAAGTCTGAAAAATGCATGGAAAAATCTGTAAGTCTGACCCTAGCCTTATTCCCAATTATAATGTATGTCATAAGGCCACTTCACACACACAGATATCTGAGTCCAATATCTGAACAGATCTCTGGTTGCAGTGAAATCATGGGCACATTGCTCCATGTTGTACACAGCCACAAAATGGAACAATGTATCCATGATTTCACTGCAACCAGAGATCTGTTCAGATATTGGACTCAGATATCTGTGTGTGTGAAGTTGCCTTTATAGGTACTTATGCCATAGAGCACCCACTTAGGGTAGGGTCACATTGGCAACCTAAATTGCATTCACCGCATCCGGATCCGGATGCGGTGAACGCAATGCCGAGCACACACATTTTTTTACAAAACTGTGTGCTGAATACCGCACTGCGGTCACCGGATGGCTCAGGATGTGTAATCCTGAGCCATCCGGTAACTGCAGAGTTTGCGGATCCCGGCTATTGCCGGGATCAGCAAACCTAGTAAAGAGTTAAATTGATTGCTAAATGACTGTTTGAGGTCTGTAGGGGGGCTTAGACCCCCCTACAGACCGGCCGCCCACTTCGGTGGCCTCCTACTACAATATCCCCGATGGCACGGGCTCATCCGAGCCCGTGCAAGTCCCCACACCCCCAGCCCCCCGAATTACTATACCGGGGTGCCTGCACCCCTCTGGTATAGTTATTCCTGTATGTGTGGTAAATGATATATTAAAGTAATGTAGTTCATATTTACGGGTCTTCTCCTGCAGTATTGTGCTAAATCCATGGGCGGGGCTGTTTGCGGCAGCCTCCGCCCCCTCATTTCTCATGGCCGCCCCCTCTTTGCCTCATCCATTGATGTGAGGCCGAACGCGTCATGAAAGGGGCGGGGCGCACGGTGTGACGCGATTCGCAATAGCCGGGATCCGCAAACTCTGCAGTTACCGGATGGCTCAGGATTACACATCCTGAGCCATCCGGTGACCGCAGTGCGGCCCGGTAAACGCTGCGAAAACTGCTGCCTGCATGATTTTAAACGCAGGCAGCAGTGCCGGATCCGGCCACCGGATAGCTTGTGAAGCCATCCGGTGTTTTGCATAGGCTCCTATGAGGAGCGTTTCCTGGTCCGGTTTTGAGCTTTTTTAAAGCTCAAAACCGGATCAGGATTTAGTTACAAAAACGGAAATGTGACCCTGGCCTTAGTGATTCAAGTGAATCAATATTAGTGATTCACACAGGATATGGAACGTCCGTATGATAGACTTCATCTGTTAAGGCTGGCTTCACACTGCAGTTTTTCACTTATCAGTGTCCTTCAGTGTTTGTGTACCAAAACCAGGAATGTCTCCAAAACTCAGAACAGGTGTCAATCTTTCAATTATAGTTTTACTCTGCAAGTTCCTCTCCTGGTTCTTCTCCTGGTTTTGGCACACAAACACTGATGGACACTGATCAGTGAAAAACTGCAGTGTGAAGCCAGCCTAATGGCCGCTTTACACACACAGATATCTGTGACCAACTTCTGAACAGATCTCTGGTTGCAGTTGTCGAGCCCACTGGGACGAGGGTACTCGGTACCGGACCGGGTCTGCTGCTGGGGAATGTCACGGGGTCCTGGTCTGGACCGTGTCCCGGGCCCTGGCAATAATAAGGGGATACTTACAGGGGAGAATAGTTTATCGTGATGCCACCCACGGTGTGTGGTCAGTATAAGGAACCACCGCTGCTGCAGAACCTCCGGGGTGATGTTAGGCAGCTTAGATGGTACTGCTCTCCGTAGGTAGAAGCAGTGTCCACGGGGCAGTGATTGGTATAGTCTATTGTGGATGTAATAGTGGGGATGATAGTGGAGACGGGTTAAGGAACACACACTCACGTTTTTGTAGTTTCCAAAGCTTTACTGCGATGTTGTTGCAGATTGTCCACGGAGTCTGTACAGGGGCCGGGTTTCTCCCACCCTGTCCGGGTCCTCAGCTTCCTCGTGCTGCGCTGTGTGTGTCCCTGCCGCTGCTTCTAGCTTAGCTGCTGGCACTGTCTCACTCTCTCTCTCTGCTGGTACCACTTGGCTAGGCAACTTGAGTCTTCTGTGTCGTACTGACAACGCCGTGTTGCTTTGCTCTGGTACTGTGGTGGTCTAGAGACTCCACTACTCCTGGATTCACTGTGCTGTGTGTATCAGTCACAGTGTCGGATCCGGTGTCCGTTCTGTGTGCTCCTCTGGGGCGAGTGGTGGTGGCACTCAAGCTCCCAGATGTGTTTCTCTGTCATTTAGTTCTCCTCTCCTCAGACCCTAACTAGGCCTGGAATCGAGCAGCAGATTGTGGAGAAGCCTGTCACAGCCCCTTTACACCAAAATCTCTCTCTCTTCACAGTACTGCCTCGTACTCAACTTCCTGGAACTAACTAACTACTTCCTTCTGACCAGGAGTATATAAGGGAGCTTGTTGAGCTCCCCCTCCTGGCCCAGAAGTGCTAGTGTAGGTCAGTGTGTTGTGGCACATTAACCCCTGGCACATTAACCCCTGGGGTGCCACACAGTGAAATCATGGACACATTGTTCCAGTTTGTGGCTGTGTACAAAATGGAGCAATGTGTCCATGATTTCACTGCAACCAGAGATCTGTTCAGAAGTTGGTCACAGATATCTGTGTGTGTAAAGTGGCCCTAAGTCTATCAAGAGGGACTGGATCAATATCTGTTGCCTTTTCAGGCTAGACTGCTGTAAGCTCTAATTGTAGTCTTAAGGCTGCAATAACTTGCAATGAGACCGGCTCCTGTGGCTTGTGTGTGTGTCTCTCCTGGTGGTAGCGGTGGAAAGTCACCACCAGGAGAGACACACACAAGCCACAGGAGCCGGTCTCATTGCAAGTTCGTTGCAGCCTAAAGGTACCTACACACGCGGCAATATTGCTAGGCAATTTCACCGGCAATTTGCTGGTTGCAGTGAAATCATGAACACATTGTTCTATTTTGTTGCTGTGTACAAATAGAACAATGTTTTCATGATTTCACTGCAACCAGCAAATTGCCAGTGAAATTGCCTAGCAATATTGCCGCGTGTGAAGGTACCTTTAAGGGTACCGTTACACGTCGCAACATTGCATTTGCAATTTACTGGTTGCAGTGAAATCATGGACACATTGTTCCATTTGTGCACAGCAACAAGATAGAACAATGTGTCCATGATTTCACTGCAACCAGCAAATTGCCAGTGAAATTGCATGCAACGTTGCGACGTGTAACGGTACCTTAAGACTACGATTAGAGCCTACAGCAATCTGGCCTGAAAAGGCAACAGAATTTGATCCAGTCCCTCTTGATAGACTTAACAGATATGGTCTATCATACGGACGTTTCATATCCTGTGTGGATCACTAATATTGATTCACTTGAATCACCAAGTGGGTGCTCTATGGCATAAGTACCTACAAGACATCTATTATATAATTGCGAATGGGTTTTTTTGCCCCTTCTGAGTCCACTCGCAATGCGAGTCGGCGTGGTCATGTGGATACGCCCGAAGCATTGGCTGCGCAGCGGCCATTACGAGCAGTTCTAAGGCGACTCGCTATGTGCGCGGGCATGGCGAGTCGCCTTTGCAGCGCGAAGCATTGGCCGCGAAGCGGCCATTGCGAGTCAGAGACTCGCCCTTCTAGAATCCCGATGCATGTGCATCGGGCTCCCAGCTAGTACATTATAATTAGGAACAACTGAGGCTCCATAAACGGTAAGGCGGTTTCACACGACATAGGGGTCAGAATCTGCCAGTGCCACATAGATAAAAAAACACGTTGACAAAGACCCCTGCAGGGTCGAAACGTTGTGCATATACAATCTGTGTGAGCAATAAAAACGCTGCAAAAGGATTATTCAAGTCTCGCTAAAGCTTTATTTGGTGTGCCAGAATATTTGTAAAAAAAAATTTAGTCCATGGAGTATTGACACAAAGGTACATTTACACATGGCAACATTGCATGCAACTTCACTGGCAATTTGCTGGTTGCAGTGAAATCATGGACACATTGTTCCATTTTGTTGCTCTGTACAAATGTAAAAATGTGTCCATGATTTCACTGCAAACGGTAAGCTGCAAGTAAAATTGCATGCAATGTTGCGATGTGTAATGGTTGGTTTACACACACCAATTTCTGTGTCCAATATCTGAACAGATCTCTGGTTGCAGTGAAATCATTGACACATTGTTACATTTGTACACAGCCACAAAATGGAACTATGTGTCCATGATTTCACTGCAACCAGAGATCTGTTCAGATATTGGACACAGAAATTGGTGTGTGTAAACCCACCATAAAGGTACCCAAAGGCTTGCCCCAGAAAAAGAAATTCAAAACACAATCCTCAGCTGGGAAAATCACAGCATCAGGGCCACTTAGGGCCATGTCACACACACAGATATCTGTGCAGATATTGTTCGCAGATCTCCGGTTGCAGTGAAATCATGGACTCATTGTTCCATTTGTATACAGCCACAAAATGGGACAATCTGTCCATGATTTCACTGCAACCAGAGATCTGTGAACAATATCTGCACAGATATCTTTGTGTGTGACGTGGGCCTTAAGCGGCCGTCACACGCTACCATTTTAAGCCCGATATCGTTTAAGTGATCTCCTTTTTGATCGCTTAAGCGATATCGTTTGGGCATCGTTGCATGTAATCAAGCGATTTTACAATGTAAAATCGCTTGATCGTGACATCGCAGATATGAGAGCAGGAGCTCATATCTAGCGATGAACGATGTAGCAATCTGCTTCATCGTGGTGTGTGACACCACAATGAACGATCTCCCAGCGGCAGAGCCTATGCTGGGAGATGGTAACTATGGTACACGTCGGGTTACTAAGCGCCGCGCGGCGCCTAGTAACCCGATGTGTACCATAGTTACCAGCGATATCGCGGCTCCACATCGCTGGTGAGTCTGTCTGTGTGACAGCTCACCAGCGATGTGAACGATATTGTAAGCGATCGCGCGTGCACGTGATCGCTAACAATATCGCTCACGATATGGATGAGTGTGACGGCCGCTTAACACACACCAACTTATCTGTCCAACTTCTGAACAACTTACTGGTTGCAGTGAAATCATGGACACATTGCTCCATTTTGTGGCTGTGTACAACTGGAACAATGTGTCCATGATTTCACTGCAACCAGTAAGTTGTTCAGAAGTTGGACAGATAAGTTGGTGTGTGTAAAGTGGCCATCAGTGTTTTGGGACACAGATGGTGTTATCCATGTTGATTTTCTTGAATGTGAAGGAACAATGAATTCAGAGTGTTAAGTCACAACCTGCAAACTTTGAAATGACAACTAAAAGGGTCTGAAAGGAAAAAGGAAATGTTTTGCAGTATGACAATGGCCAGGGTCACACGTGCCAATCCGCTTTTTTAAGCCCTTAGAAAAACTGATCCGTTTTTTTAAGGGTGCCAATAGTGCCCCCTGAGGTCCTGGACAATTTTTGGAATTTTTTGGACTTAGTCATTTTTTCACCAAAAACGCATGCAAAAACGCATGTGTTGACGCATGGTGCCTATATGTACCATGCATTAACGCATGTGTCTCCCATAGGGCCCCATGTTAAAAAAATGCATGCGTTTTTAATGCACTCAAAAATGCTGCTAGCAGTGTTTTTAGGGATGCTGCACAGAAACACTCACACACATGCCTTAACGAATATGCATTTTTGGACTTTGAAAAAAAATGCCCAAAATGATCTCAAAAACAGATTTAAGCCAAAAACGGATGGTATGTGTGACCCTAGCCAATGCCAGACTACACACTTTACGTGCCACCACAGCAGAGACTGAAGCTGACCACCATATGGCATCCTCCATAGAGTCCAGATTTGGCACAGTCTGACTTCCATATGTTCCCGATAATGAAAGAAGATCTGTGGAAACATCATTATACTTCTGATGAAGAAGTTGAGAGAACTGTGATAGGCTGGTGGCGACGGCTTCAGAAAACTTGTTCATCGTTGGCAGAGGTGTATCCAATTGTCCGGTGATTATGTGGAAAAGTAGATATAAGTAATTAAAGAGCACATTCTAAGGATTATTTCTGTTTTAGTTTATTAAAACACTAGATGGCGGCCCGATTTTAAAGAGTCGGGTAGTCTAGAATATGTATGTAGTTGACATACTGTGACTGACAGAACTTGTTAAGTCAACGTGAGTGAACTACATATATATATATATATACAGTTAGGGCCAGAAATATTTGGACAGTGACACAAGTTTTGTTATTTTAGCTGTTTACAAAAACATGTTCAGAAATACAATTATATATATAATATGGGCTGAAAGTGCACACTCCCAGCTGCAATATGAGAGTTTCCACATCCAAATCGGAGAAAGGGTTTAGGAATCATAGCTCTGTAATGCATAGCCTCCTCTTTTTCAAGGGACCAAAAGTAATTGGACAATGGACTCTAAGGGCTGCAATTAACTCTGAAGGCGTCTCCCTCGTTAACCTGTAATCAATGAAGTAGTTAAAAGGTCAGGGGTGGATTCCAGGTGTGTGGTTTTTCATTTGGAAGCTGTTGCTGTGACCAGACAACATGCGGTCAAAGGAACTCTCAATTGAGGTGAAGCAGAACATCCTGAGGCTGAAAAAAAAGAAAAAATCCATCAGAGAGATAGCAGACATGCTTGGAGTAGCAAAATCAACAGTTGGGTACATTCTGAGAAAAAAGGAATTGACTGGTGAGCTTGGGAACTCTAAAAGGCCTGGGCGTCCACGGATGACAACAGTGGTGGATGATCGCCGCATACTTTATTTGGTGAAGAAGAACCCGTTCACAACATCAACTGAAGTCCAGAACACTCTCAGTGAAGTAGGTGTATCTGTCTCTAAGTCAACAGTAAAGAGAAGACTCCATGACAGTAAATACAAAGGGTTCACATCTAGATGCAAACCATTCATCAATTCCAAAAATAGACAGGCCAGAGTTAAATTTGCTGAAAAACACCTCAAGAAGCCAGCTCAGTTCTGGAAAAGTATTCTATGGACAGATGAGACAAAGATCAACCTGTACCAGAATGATGGGAAGAAAAAAGTTTGGAGAAGAAAGGGAACGGCACATGATCCAAGGCACACCACATCCTCTGTAAAACATGGTGGAGGCAACGTGATGGCATGGGCATGCATGGCTTTCAATGGCACTGGGTCACTTGTGTTTATTGATTACATAGCAGCAGACAAGAGTAGCCGGATGAATTCTGAAGTGTACCGAATATACTTTCAGCCCAGATTCAGCCAAATGCTGCAAAGTTGATTGGACGGCGCTTCATAGTACAGATGGACAATGACCCCAAGCATACAGCCAAAGCTACCCAGGAGTTCATGAGTGCAAAAAAGTGGAACATTCTGCAATGGCCAAGTCAATCACCAGATCTTAACCCAATTGAGCATGCATTTCACTTGCTCAAATCCAGACTTAAGATGAAAAGACCCACAAACAAGCAAGACCTGAAGGCTGCGGCTGTAAAGGCCTGGCAAAGCATTAAGAAGGAGGAAACCCAGCGTTTGGTGATGTCCATGGGTTCCAGACTTAAGGCAGGGATTGCCTCCAAAGGATTCGCAACAAAATATTGAAAATAAAAATATTTTGTTTTGGGTTATGTTTATTTGTCCAATTACTTTTGACCTCCTAAAATGTGGAGTGTTTGTAAAGAAATGTGTACAATTCCTACATTTTCTATCAGATATTTTTGTTCAACCCTTCAAATTAAACGTTACAATCTGCACTTGAATTCTGTTGTAGAGGTTTAATTTCAAATGCAATGTGGTGGCATGCAGAGCCCAACTCGCGAAAATTGTGTCACTGTCCAAATATTTCTGGCCCTAACTGTATGTGTCCCTGCTATGTGCTGTGCAATGGCCGTGTCTGACCGTACAGGGACAAATGTCTGATCATACGACAACTCCTAGGCCAGTAAGAGAGTAAAAGTGAGTATACAGACATTAGACCATGCAACCCCAAAGAAATCATTTTCCACATGACAGGAAAATGTTTTTACCTTCTCCTCTGCCCAAGAAATGTGGCATGATCAAACCATGTGCTTATACTGTCAGACACGGTCGTTGCACAATACATAGCAGGGACACATATATAAGATTATCTCAGCACAGGAGATGTGGTATGATCAAACCAAGTCCCTATACTGTCAGACTCATCCATTATACAGTACATAGCAGGGACACATATATAAGATTATCTCAGCACAGGAGATGTGGTTTAATCAAACCATGTCCCTATACTGCCAGACACATCCATTACACAGAACATAGCAGGGACACATATTTGAGATTATCTCAGCACAGGAGATGTGGTATGATCAGACCATGTCCCTGTACGGTCAGACACATCCATTACACAGAACATAGCAGGGACACATATATAAGATTATCTCAGCACAGGAGATGTGGTATGATCAGACCATGTCCCTGTACGGTCAGACACATCCATTACACAGAACATAGCAGGGACACATATACTGTATAAGATTATCTCAGCACAGGAGATGTGGTATGATCAGACCATGTCCCTGTACGGTCAGACACATCCATTACACAGAACATAGCAGGGACACATATAAAGGAAGAAAGACGGCAAAACGGCACTCACTGATTTGCAGCTTACTCTTTTTATATTTGTAACCTGAGGACTTACATTAGTGCGGGGAGGGGTTGGTGGAGGCCAGACAAAGGCACCGTTTCACAGTGATTCTGCTTCTACGGGTCTGTGCATCATGCAAGGACCTAACAAATAAAAAATAAAATCTAACCCCATATATTAAAATAATGTCATCTGCCTCTTTATTTACCAGTTGTTTGTGCTTATGTTATTGTATGGACAAGGGCGATCCTAATGCCTGCGGTCATAGGCTAGGAACCGGTTTTATTGCCACTCTTTTAGAATGAAACAATACATGGAGTGATAACATATTTGCAAGAACAGACATGATAATAAAGTTCCAAGAATTTCCAAGTGGGAAAGCATGGGGCTTTCTGTTAAATGTAACTTGAACCTATTCAATGTAAAACTAGATGGGGATTTCTTTTTCTGTGCTTCCCATCTTAGCTTTTAATCATCATGGGTTATTTACATTACAGATCATAAACTTAACGGTAATCATGTAATAGATGTCTATCTATCTATCTATCTATCTATCTATCTATCTATCTATCTATCTACGTATAAAAAGTTTTACTGCAGCACTCCTTAAGTGAAAATTAGTAGTCCTTTATTTCTGGCTTCTGTTAAACATCAGACAGGAGATGGCCACGTATCGGGCACACACGCCCTTTGTCAAGCCTGGCTTGACAAAGGGCGTGTGTGCCCGATACGTGGCCATCTCCTGTCTGATGTTTAACAGAAGCCAGAAATAAAGGACTACTAATTTTCACTTAAGGAGTGCTGCAGTGAAACTTTTTATACGTATGTATGCAAGGCTGTAAAGGAAGCCAGCTGCTCTGCACCTGAACTGGTTTGCTGCTTGGAAGCTTTTCTTTATCTATCTATCTATCTATCTATCTATCTATCTATCTATCTATCTATCAGAAAAAATTCACTGCATCACTCAGTTACTACCAGAAATGTACACATGCTAATAAGCCGTTTATATATGAGGAAAAAATTTAAAAACTTGCGTTTTTTTCAAAAAAACTCAATATTCTTATTTTTTTATTTGCTGGGGTTCTTGGTACACACATTGGCCAATATCTGCTTGCTCATCAACCACTCCACGGTGACCCCAGATCTGATGAGTCCTATAATGACATCCCTGTCCTCCTAGTCCTCCCTATCTCACTTCTAAGTGGGTGGACTCCATCTCAACCTCAAACCACCTGGGGGCGATGAGGGTGCTAAGTGCAGCTGCAGAGCCAGCAATTCCACATATTAGACATAAATAGAAAAAAACTGCACAGCACTCAAGATATAGTGTGAACTATACAAGCTGCGATGCTGGAACAAACAACCAGAAAAAATTCACTGCAGCACTCAGTTACTACCAAAAATGTACACATGCTAATAAGCAGTTTTATATAAGGAAAAAATTAAAAACTTTTAATTTTTTTTTAAAAAACTCAATATTCCTATCTTTTATTTGCTGGGGTTCTTGGTACATATATTGGCCAATATCTGCTTGCTCATCAACCACTCCACGGTGACCCCAGATCTGATGAGTCCTACACTGACATCCCTGTCCTCCTTGTCCTCCTTATCCCACTTCTAAGTGGGTGGACACCATGGCAACCTCAGACCACCTGGGGGCGATGAGGGTGCTGAGTGCAGCTGCGGAGCCAGCAACTCCACATATTAGGCCTCTTTCACAAATCCGTGCCTCCGGGACATGTGCGGTCCATGCCGACACATGCCGGAGGCACGGACATACGGGGACGCATGATCCCCTATGGCCCCATTCACACGTCCGTGTTTCCACATGGACCGTGTCACCGTGTGGAGCACATGCGTGTCCGTGTGCTCCACACGGCGACAAGTCCATTTTTTTGCGGACACACGGACTGCTTTCGCCGTGAAACATCCATGCACACAGATGTCATCCATGTGACATCTATGTGCACGGACCACGGACGATAGTGACAACCCTAAAAATAAAGAATTTCATACTCACCTCGCTCCTCTCTGTTCCGATGCCGCTCAATAGGCTCATGAATATTCACTTCACTGAGCCCAAGAGCGGTCTGGAAGTGAGAGGAACTGTAAGCGCTGGAGAGAGGTAAGTATGCGGTGACAGGCTGTCCGTGTGCTATTCATGGATCCACGGATAGCACACGAACTGCACACATTGTGTCACACGTCCGTGACACATGTATGAACACCCTGCCCTCAAACAGCCTTGTTTCACACATCCGTGGTGACACAGATGTGTGAAACCGGCCTTAAACATAAATAGAAAAAAACTGCACAGTATTTAAGTTTTTTTCTGTTTATGTCTAATATGTGGAGTTGCTGGCTCTGCAGCTGCACTTAGCACCCTCATCGCCCCCAGGTGGTTTGAGGTTGAGATGGTGTCCACCCACTTAGAAGTGGGATAGGGAGGACAAGGAGGACAGGGATGTCAGCATAGGACTCATCAGACCTGGGTCACCGTGGAGTGGTTGATGAGCAAGCAGATATTGGCCAATATATGTACCAAGAACTCCAGCAAATAAATAGATAAGAATATTGAGTTTTTTAAAAAAAAATTAAAAGTTTTTAATTTTTTCCTTATATATAAACTGCTTATTAGCATGTGTACATTTTTGGTAGTAACTGAGTGCTGCAGTGAATTTTTTCTAGTTGTTTGTTCCAGCATCGCAGCTTGCACCACTTCACACTCTATCTTGAGTGCTGTGCAGTTTTTTCTATTTACATCTATCTATCTACCTATATATCATTAATTTTTCTTGAATAAGGTTCTTTCATTTATATATATTTAGCTATTTTTCTATTTTATCTACGAGTGATGCCACGTTCACATTTCAGATAAACTATAAGAGAAGAAATTAACTAATTCTTAAAGGGTCATTCCAGAAGTATAATCTCTTTTTTTCTTTGAAATTGTTTTGTAGAATAGTAGGTCATTCGAGACACAGGAGATCAGGCACTGACATCACTGGAGTGCAGTCAGCACCATAGGTGAATATAGCAGTTATTATTTTATATCATGGAAAGTTTGTACGAGTGCCACGATTTGGTTTCTCGTGGGATCCTAGGGACTCAGTGAGTGACAGCCCAGCCACCCTATAGTATGCAGGGGTAGAGCTGGTTTGTCAGTTTTTATGAGTGTGTAGGAAGATGGCCTAGGTGGTCATGTGTTCCTGCCCCGGAAAACACCAATCATGTTTATGTCATGTATAGTGAAAAGGGATATGATTATTATGTAAGACATATGTAACAATACATGGGAATGTTATGAAGTGTATAGCATGTGTTAAGCAACACTATGTGAGCTAAGTGTGCAATGTTGGTAATGCATAGTAATGTTTACTAAAAAAGATCTGCCAGCTACAACATGACTGCAGGGGCAAAAATAGTTAAGTGTGGGACTAGCCCACAAGGGGTGGGGTTAGCTCTTAATGTTTAGGGTAAGAGACTGGTTTCAGTTTAGGAAAGAGATAAGGAACAGCTTGTGATGAGTACAGTCAAGTAGGTGCTTAATGCTGGATCATGTGGGTGACTCGTTGCAACCACAATTTCTTAGACTGGAGTGAGACAGCAAGATTTGAGAAAATGAGCATACAAAAAGAATATTCTGGAGGAGAACGCTAACCAAGAGGCCTGGTGCAGCTTATAGCTCAGTGGGAACAGTCTGGACCAGTACCCAACATAAAAAAAGATGGAGTTTTGGGGCTGCAGATCTGAAATCTTTGTTTTGTCAGTGTGGTGAATCCCTTTTGACGTGGACTTATGGTGGACTAGAATTACTTCCACATATGGTACTATGTTGCTAGGTTGAGCGGTAATAGAACGACTGGAAACATCAGAGATGGTTATGGAAGGGTGCCGAAAGTCACTCTCTACATTGGAAACTGTGCTTAAGATATGTGCCTGCTGTCTGACATACAAGGGTGTGTTGGAACAACTGTGGAAGCTGTTCAATAAAAGTCTGTTTAAAAAACTTTTGGCCTCTGTGACCTTCTTCACTGTGGATTGGTGGTCCTGGCTCTCCAGAAGCAACAGCAGCAAGCGATACAACCTGGTATCGATCGTCAGGACCTTGCATGATGTCATAATGACGTCTTGGGCGCTGATTGGCCGCTCCCGGTCATGTGATACATATCACATGACCGCGAGTGGCCAATCAGCGCCCAAGACGTCATTATGACATCATGCAAGGCCCTGGGAGGACGATAACTGGCCTTGCCTCTGCAGCGGAGACCGCGAAAAGGCGTCGGAAAGGATAAGTATTAATTTTTTATTATGTTTAATACATTTGGCTTTATTTAATTTTGATTTTGCAGTGTATATTAATTCATTGCGAAATCAAATGGGGGCTGGCAGACATGAAACAGAGGGGAGGAGGAAGCAGGATTCTTCCTCCCCTCTGTGACATCACTTCTCCCCCCGGGCTGTAAAAAAGCATGCGGCGTGAACAGTACTGCTTCTTTTTTTGTGCGGGTAAAAAATGCTGGTAAAAGCGCCGGCGCAAAAAAGCGTAAAAAAAGCGCTATGTGCCCACACTAAAATGTTGGTGTCAATTTTTGTTGACAAAAATCCGCAATTTCTGGCAAAAATATGCACCAAACATCTGCTAATGCTGATGCTGTGGTTGTGTACGTACAGTTAAATAACAGAATGTACTTGATAGGGCAGCAAAAAATGGAAGGGGGGGAGGTTATTTTGGTTAAGCAGCTTAGAAATATGTTAGGATTTAAAAGTGTAAATAATTCCAAATAACACGCCTTACATGACCCAGGGTTAGTAATATGTAAGCGCGATCTTCTATTACTGGTAGGTAATGGGATCACAGGCTCTGCAATTATATCTGTGTGGTTTATAATACAAGGTTCTGTAAAAAAAAGCTTCTTGCTGTGGAAATGGAAGGAATTCAAAGAGACATTGAGTATGTTGGCTTCAGGCCTAGCACACACTGATATAATGGCACTGTGGGAAAACTCACTGCAGTGCCATAGCCTTGTTCTTCTCAATTAATGTCACAATACAGTAACAAAGGATTTACATGCACAATTATTAAGAAGGAATAGAATGTTTGCAATCATTTATACACATTACACATGTTGTGAGAAGCGCCTTTAAATTGTTTACTAGATGTTGTCGAGCTTTGTGTGTCCATCTAAACTTAGTAAAGCTGCCATTAACACTTTAGGGCAGACAATTGATTTTTTGAGTTTTCTATTGTGGCATTCTAGGAGCCATAGCTTTTCTTTTAATCTTCAGCGATAAAATCACATCAAGGCTTGTTTCTTTGTTCGGGATAAGGCTACGGTCACACATACCATCCGTATTTGGCTTAAATCCGTTTCTGGGAACATTTTGGACATTTTTTTTTCAAAGTCCAAAAACACGTTAACGCATGTGTCTGTGTGTTTTTTTAAAAAACGCATGCGTTTTTATGCAGCATCCCAAAAACACTGCTAGCAGTGTTTTTGGGCTGCTGTTAAAAAACGCATGCATTTTTTTAACAAGTGGCCCTATGTGAGACGCATGTGTTAATGCATGGTACATATAGGCACCATGCGTTAACGCATATGCGTTTTTGGTGAAAGAAATGAGTAAGTCCAAAGTTTTCCCAAAAAAGTCCAGGACCTCAGGGTACACTATTGGAACCCTTAGAAAACCGGATCCGGTTTTCTAAGGGCTTAAAAAAGTGCATGGGCATGTGTGACCCTGGCCTTTGGGTTTAAAAAACCTCCTAGGAACGTTTTTGGGTGCAGAAAAAAAATGGATAGGGTAGTTATTACATATAATCCGTTTTTGCATCAGTTTTTGGACTTAGAAAAAAAATGCAAAAACTGATGCCAAAAATGTACCAAGGGGTTATGTGTGACCCTAGACTAAGTTGTATTTGTCAGTGGCATCATTTTGAAGTTCACTGCACTTATTAACAAATTTTATTAACTCTTTATTAGGGATGAGCAAGTAGTCAAATAATTGGACTTGCTATGCTCGTGCCCAGGGCCAGCATTAGGGATGGGGGCAGACTGGGCAGTTGCCCAGGGCCCCCACTCTCTTAGGGGCCCCCAAAGGAGCTGAACTGAAAATAGCAATAAAACAGTAAAAAAACAAACAAACACATATTTGGTATCACTGCGTTCATAAGAATCTAAGCTATCAATACATGAAGTAAATGAATCCAATTGGTAAATGGCGTAATGAGAAAAAAATAGTAACGCCAGAATTATGTTTTTTGGGCCACCTTGTTGTTACAATAAAATGCTATAAAAGGCAATCAAAAAGTATCTGACTCAAAATGATATCAGTAAAAATGTCAGCTCAGGGCACATAAAGTAAGCCCTCACATAGCCCTGTATCTTCAAAAATTAAAACATCATGGGTCTCAGAAAATGACGAATAAAGCAAATGTTCAGTAGCTTCTTATTCTGACCTAGATAATCAACTTATGAAGTCACTATTACCATATAGTTAACATGATAAATAAAAAAAACTAAAAACAAATTGTGGAATCGCACTTTTTTTTTGCAATTTCAAAGCACTTGGAATTTCTTTCTCATTCTCCAGTATATTTTGTGGTAGAATGAATGATGTAATTCAATAGTACAACTCATCCTGCAAAAAACAAGCCCTGATACGGCTATGTGGAAGGAAAAATAAAAAAGTTAACGCTCTTGGAAGAGGTGAGGAAAAAACGAAAAATCGCTCAGTGGTAAAAGTTATAAAATCCTTGTAATTGCCATATTATAGCAGCAGGAGCGCCCCCCACAGGCTTCAATCTTCACATGTTCATGATAGAAGAAAAGGAAAGGAAGAAAGCGCACCGATCTAAATGTAAATGTATAATCAGATCGTAGGTGGATGTGGATGGCACTCACCTTTTTTAGGTCTTGTTCACTTGCGTATCGGTCACTAGGGACCATTAAGTATCCAGGCTTAGGTTTCCTCAGTAGTCGGTATGCTGCAAATCCCTGGTAGCTAGTAAGTAGCTCAGACAGAGTTACTATAGGAATATAGATCCAAAAGCTTTGGATCATAGACCTCTGGGAGCGCAAATAGCCTGGTAAAAAACTCTTTTGGACACATGTTCATGATGGGAGTAATTAGAGTTTGGGGACCTCCTTAATTCCTACATTTGTAGCCAGTTATCAAGCAGAACTTACAAGGCATTAAAGGGGATGTACAAGATTAATACAACTTTACTACATTCTTTCAAAAACAGCACCACCCCTGTATACAGGTGGCATGTGGTATTACAGTACAGGCCCATTCCCTTCAATTAAGCTGAGCTGCAATATCACACACTACCTGTAGACAGGGTGGTGCTGTTTTTAAAAGAAATCAGTCACGTTTATAGAATTCTGGACAACTCCTTTAAGGTCAATATTTCCACTAGTGACCCCAGAAAAACACAAGACCACCAGGATGGGGTTTAATTCAAATGTATTTTTTTTATAATATGAAGAATATAGCGGATCTTTGTTAAAGATGACATGTAAGTAGATGATCCTATGGAAACATTCTCCTTACTGACTCTACAGTTTGTAAATCCTATTTAATTAAACACTTGTAGGCAATTTTTAATCAATATAAGGAGTCCTGTGTTCACAATCCCCATGTCTTGGTCAGAGGATAAGAGGTTAGAAAGAGTGACTCTCCCCGGCGGCGCCGGGCTGTATGACAAAATGCGGCTCATCATTGGGTGATTGGATGTTTATGGAGGAACAAAAATCCTTTCTCTCGACAACACATCCCCTGCTGCAAACTGCAGAAGAGCTGCCAATAACATGATACTGTAGAGGACAAATTGCACTACCAGTGATTGTTCTGCACCCATCATTCTTCATCATCCTGTGTAAAAAGGCCGGAAACAAACGCTGAATGACTTGAATATTATAAATCACACTCATTCACCAGTCTGAATGCGGCGCTTATACATGTAACCGAAATGTCTGAGTGTGACGGTGCAATATGTGAGCATTTAGGGCCCATATTAACCTTTTGCCCAGGGCCCCACTTTGCCAAAAACCGGCCCTTCTCGTGCCTAGTAGATTGTAATACTCAGCTATTCGGTGCGAGTAGTGAGTCCAATGTTAGTCAATGGAAAATGCGAGTAATTGTCTGCTGGACCCAAAAAAGCTGTCTGGGGGCTGAGGAAAAGGCTGAAATGGGTGCATGATTGCCGTAAGGGCGAGTTATGATGGATGGTATCTGTGATGATTGCCCCAGTGGCACTGAAAACATGCTCTGACATTACACTAGCAGCAGGGCAGGCCAACACCTCCAATTCATATAAGGAGAGGTCTGGCCAACTATGCAGCTTGGATACCCAGTAATTAAATGGAACAGAAGTGTCAGGAAGGATGCAGGTATGATCCCTTAGGTAGTCGTTGACCATCTTGTGCAATTTCTCCCTCCTTGACATTGTTACCGGTCCAGCTAGCTCTTGCTGATGAGCTGGTTTATTGAAGATGGCCCAGTTTGTGGACATTTTACCACCACCTCCTATGGACCTGCTGGCTGTGTCTCTCTCTCTTAATGCATGCTGTTGCACAGAGCTGGTACCTCTGCTAGCAGCGGTGTCTGAGGGTGATGTTGCCATCAAATGATCAACAACGGCCCTCTTAAAGGACTCTATTGTGAAACGCCTTGGTGACTGCAACAGTAGCGAATGAAATTTGTCCTTGTACCATGGGTCTAGAAAGGTGGCAAACCAGGTTGCTGTTGAAAAAAAGTGTGCCATGTGTGCCAAGCTGCAAAGAGGCAAATGTTCTGTGACCCCAGAAGGAGGAACAATACCCATGCTCACCTCACACTGACTCTCCTCCTCCACCTGCTCCTCTCCAGCCCACCCATGCTGGACAGACATGAAGCAGGGGTGGGGAGTCCCCTCTGTAGCATGAGGGGTCCCCTTGGTACCACTGAAAAATAAGTCCTCTCCCTCTTCATCTTCCTCATCATCTTCATTACCCAATCTTGCCAGATGAGATTGGTTGGGCTGTGTAGGATCACTCATTGTGAAATCTTGCTCCATACCCAGCTGCTGGGCACTCAAAGATTCCATTTTTAGATTATGCAGTGCTTGTTTCAACTGACATAGCATAGGGATGGTTACGCTAATAATAGCCTGATCACCGCTCACAAGCTTGGTGCAGTACTCAAAGTTATGAAGCACCTCACAAATGTCAGCGATCCACACCCATTTGACAGTTGTTATGTGTCTTGGCTGAGTCTCAGTCTGACGGGCATGTTTAAGCTGGTATCCAGCAAGTGCCCTCTGCTGCTCACTTATCCTTGCCAACATATGATATGTTGCGTTCCACTGTGTTGGCAGGTCGCAAATGAGTTGGTGGTTTGGCAAATTAAATTGCTGTTGAAGTGCTGCAAGACCCGCAACAGCGATTGAGGAATGGCAGAAATGGGCGCAAATACGGCGAACCTTCTTAAGTAGCTACGGCAATTCAGGGTATGTTTTTATAGATGTCTGCACCACTAGGTTTAGCACGTAAGCCATGCATGGCACATGTACCAGCTTCCTGAGCTTTAAAGCGGCCACCAGGTTACGCCCATTATCGCAGACAACCAGATCAGGTTGGAGTTGCAGTGGGGAGAGCCACTGATCAGTCTGTTGTTTTACTCCTTGCCACAGCTCTGCTGCAGTGTCTGGTGTTTCACCTAAGCAGATGAGTTTCAGCAGAGTGTGTTGCCACTTTGCCAATGTGCTGCTGCACAGCTCCCAACTTGGGAGTTACGTGGAGGGTAATTCAGCATAGGATAACGAGGCGGTGGAGGAGGAGGAGGAAGAGAGGAGACAGGAGGTATATGATGAGGCGGAAACCCTGATTGAGGTTGGGCCCGCTATTCATGGTGTGGGTAGGATTTGTGATGGTCCAGTTTGAGACTTTGTCCCACCCTCCACCAGGTTGAGCCAGTGTGCCGTGACAGAGATGTATCGTCCCTGTCCACAAGTACTTCTCCATGTGTCTGTTGTAAGGTGTAATGAGATATAGAAATTGGTTGCGCCACGCTGCTTTATGTTTTATATCCACCCTCTGTTAAGTCACCGTTACACTCACCTTTTCCTGTTGTGCTGTCCGCACAACAGGGGGGCTCACATAGTGAGTGCACGGGGTCTCTCTCTGGACGGTGTGGATTTCTTTCCCTTTTTCCTCGGTGTCCGCCTGTGTAATTGCACGTGATCCGTCACGTGTTTTCCTCTCCTCTGTTAGATTTGTCTTCTCCTCCGGAGCTGCTCCGCCGCTCTCCCCATAGGGAGGTGGATATGCAGGCAATGGAATAAAACGATGTTTGGGTGAGCGCTGGGATATGAAGACAGCTACACTTCAACAAGTATTTTACCTGTAAGTTTATTGTTCAAATCACACTAGGTCCTCTCCCACAACATGTTTCGACGCTCTTGAGGAAGACGCCCTGAGCGTCGAAACATGTTGTGGGAGAGGACCTAGTGTGATTTGAACAATAAACTTACAGGTAAAATACTTGTTGAAGTGTAGCTGTCTTCATATCCCAGCGCTCACCCAAACATCGTTTTATTCTGTTGTAAGGTGGACCTTCCCGGTTACGGCGTTGGTGAGAGCATGCTGTAGATTGTTTAAGACGTGTTGGTGTAATGCGGGGATGGCACTCCGGGAAAAATATGACTGGCTGGGAACTGAGTTTCGTGGGGAAGCAACGGCCAACAGATCATGGAAAGACTGTGTCCCTAGAAGCCTAAAAGGCAATATCAGATGACACCATTTGGTTCAGAAGAACTATCTGAAAACAAATTCCAGACAGTGGTTGAACACATCCTTGCCTTGACTTGGGGCACAAAGAGATTGCTCTTGGCAACAGTTGACACACTTCGCACTCTGCCCAAACCAGTAGCCCTTGCTGCCTTTGTTGGAGCTATGCATCCATCTTATTCCTCTGTTCTGCTGTGCTGGCTATGCGTACCAACGGTCCAGGTCGGATCAGTGGTCTCATCATCGACCACCTCGTTGTCCATGTGATCCTCCTTCCATGTTGATATTGTCGGCTGGCCAGATGGCAACTGTGTGTCATCACCATCAGCCTCCACCTCTTCACCCGGTGTATCACATGGATGAAAGTCAAATAAAAGAAGGAGGGGGAACAAGAGGCGCAATAGTGCCCTATCACTATGGCACTGAGTACAAAGTGGTGAAAAAGGGGGTTCACTCACCTGAGGCAGTTGTGTCACCCACAACTGGCTTGAAGGCGTATTCAATGCTTATTACCAGATGGCTGCTGCAGGATTTCCACCGTCCACTCAAGTGTGGAGACACATCAAGTTGTAGGGAAAAAAATGGTGTATCACAATCCGCGCTGCCAGAATCATCCGCTCCGAAAGTAATGCACATGAAGATGGAACTTCAACATAACTCCTTTATTCCTTAGTGCCAGGAGGGCACCGAAACGCGTAGGAGGCAATAAAGGAGTTATTTTGAAGTTCCATCTTCATGTGCATTACTTTCGGAGCGGATGATTCTGGCAGCGCGGATTGTGATACACCATTTTTTTCCCTACAACATGGATGAAAGTGGCTTTCTTCTCGCAATGGGTTTTCATATATTTGGCCATGAACAGACGATTCCATCTCACGTTCCTCTTCAATGTCGCGCAGTGAGAGGCCAGAGGCAATGAAAGGATATGGACCAAACAGATCCTCAGAGTGGCCAAGGTTTGGGTCAAATGTTTCCTGTGACTCATGACAGGGTGATGAACTTAGAACAGGTTGAGAATAGGTGACCCATCGTTCTCTCTATAGACAGGAGACTGTATGGTCGTGGACGATTGGGTCCTGCTGGAAAATTTCGTGGAGGCCTTATCAGCCATCCAAGACAGTATCTGCCCTTGCTCTTCTGGCTTCTAGACCCGTTTACGTTCAAGACCGGGAAATTTCACCAGGAACATAGATGCATCAACCTTCTTCTGTCTCCCAGACTCTGTGTCTTGTCGGGCACCACTGACAACCCCACACCCACGTCCACGTCCATGTTCCTGTCCCTTCACAACAGCCTTTTTAGGAATTTGGGATTTTTCTGACATAGCTGCAGATGTTCAGATGCAGATATTGGGGAACAAGGAGCAGTTAGTGCTTTGTGGAAGGTAGCACTACAGCCTAGAACTGTTTTGTATTTTACACACAGCAATGCAACGGCACCAAAAAAATTCCCCTGAGGTTTAAGGCGATAATATTACGCGCCAGTCACTACACAAGACAGCGGTGCTGGCTGCGTGTCAGTTGTGCAGTACCGTGCATGCTATTCGATGTGAACACGGCACTGCAATGGCACCAAAAAAATTTCCCTGAGGTTTAATGCAATATTATTACGCGCACCAGTCACCACAGAAGACAGCGGTGCTGGCTGTGTATCAGTTGAGCAGTACTGTGCATGCTATTCGGTGTGAACACAGCATCGCAATGGCACAAAAAAATTGCCCTGAGGTTTAATGCGATATTAATACATGTGCCAGTCACCACACAAGACAGCGGTGCTGGCTGCGTGTCTGTTGTGCAGTACTGTAAACACAGCAACGCAACGGCAAGAAAATTGGCCTGCAGGGGTAAATGTGACCCCAAAAATAGCTGGGAAAACTGTCACTACTCCCTGACTTTATACTTTCAGCTCTGAAAAGAGCTGAAATATTGTTGACTGTACTAAGTGGTACTGTAATACTCCTGCCTGTCTCCCTGCACTACAGTCACCTAGTACTACAATACTGGTAGCTCTCACAAGAGCTTTTGGGTTTTACAGAGGATTTCTGTACGATTTGCACAAGAACAACTCTCCCTAGCAGCTGCTCACACTCTTCCTACACTAGCTGTGTTCTGTATGTGTGGCACCCCAAGGGTTAATGTGCCACAGTAACAACACCAAGGGTTAACTCCCCACACAACCCACAACACTACACTAGTGCATCCAGGCTAGAAGGGGCAGCTAAACTTGCTCCCCTATATATTCTGGTGTGGACATGAAGTGAGTATTTCAGTTCCTGGGAGAACTGAGGAAGAAGGACTGGGGTGTAAAGGAGCTGCCTTAGGCTTCCCCATGGTCCGCTGCTCAATTCCAGGAATAGCCAGGGTCTGAGGGAAGGAGTTAAGAGAAACAGAGGAACACATCTGGGAGACTGAGTTACCCTATAATTTTCCCCGGAGGAGCGCAAAGATCGGATACCGGATCCGAAATTGTGGCTGACACAAGCAGCACAGTAAACGCCGGACTAGTGGAGGTTATATATCTTCACTGTACCACAGCGAAGCAACACGGCGGGGTCAGAAACACAAAGATAAGGCTCAAGTTGCCTAGCAAGTGTGTACCCGTGAGAGGAGACAGGGCCGGCAGCCTAGCTAAAGCGGCAGCAGGGCCACACAAACAGGGCAGGAGTGGGAAGCCAAGGACCCGGTCAGGGTGGGAGCAATCCGGCCCCGGTACAGACTCCGTGGACAGTACTCTGCTGAATAACATCTACAGTAAAGACCTGGAAAACTACAAAACCGTGAGTCTGTGTAATCCTTGCGCTCAAGCCCTACTTCCCCTCACAAACTGTTCCTCATTTGTTTAGTTGTGCATTTCCTGCTTTGGTGACATATTTAAGTTTCCGGTCTTGACGCTTTGATGTCTTCCTTGGTCTACCAGTATGTTTCCCTTTAACATCCTTCCCATGTTGTTTGTATTTGGACCATATTTTAGACACAGCTGACAGGTGAACAACCAACAACGTCTGCAACATTGCGTGTTGATTTACCCTCTTTTAAGGCCGGCTTCACATTACGATTTTGAGGCATCCGAGTGTATCCGTGTTAAATAGGATACACTCGGATGCGATTTTGCCTCCCATGTATCCCTATGGTGCTTGGATTGTGCATAATTTGGATGGCAAAAAGGACACATCCGAGCACAATCCGTGCTCCATATCAATACATGGGAAGCAAAATTGGATCCGAGTGTATCCGCTTTGACACAGATACACTTGGAAACTTGGAAATCGTAGTGTAAACCCGGCCAAAGAGTTTGATAATCCTCTCCTTTATTTCAATTAACATCTCTCCTGTTGGAGCCATGATTCATGTCAGTCCACTTGGTTCTAGCTGGAAAAAGACTATATGTATTAAAAAGTGATCCGCTGCACACTAAACACAATATATGACAAAATGGAATGTTTGACTAACATATAAGAAATTAATGCAAATTTTGAAGATGAAAATTGACATTGCAGAAACTGCTTCAGGAAACAACATGAAAAATGAGAATCTTAGTTAATGCATTGGTCATTGCATGTTAAGCCCGATAACCTGCACCAAGGTTTTCTCATGTATATCGGGTCCCTATTTCCCTTTCCTTTTCCCTTAGGCAGCATGGTGGCTCAAGTGGTTAGCACTGCAGCCTTTGCAGCACTGGAGTCTTGAAGTTCTGGGTTCAATTCTCACCAAGGACACTAAGGACAACATCTGCAAGGAGTTTGTATGTTCTCCCTGTGTTTGCATGGGTTTCCTCCCACATTGTGAAGACATACTGATAGGATATTTAGATTGTGAGCTCCAAGAGAGACAGCATTACTGATGTATGTAAAGTGCTATGGAATTAATAGTGCTATATAAATGAATAAATAATAATTATTATTATTACCTTATGCCTCTGTCTGTGGTGCAAATGCTTATGAGGACAAAAGCCTCTGAATGCAATTTAAAACCTACGTGTATGGGTGTGGTAGGAGGTTGGACTGCAATAACATGGTGGAAAAAACATGGCTAATCTTTACTTGGTTATCGGGGGAAGGGTGCTCAGTCAAAAACAGTAGGTGTAGGTGTGCTAGTCCTCTTTAAATTATTATATTGCGTATAAAACCATCCACAGACCAATTATTACACACATACTTCTCACAGCAAAAAATGTCATTGCATCAAAGTGGAGGGATCCTCTTCCCCCTACATTTGACCATCTGTCCGAAACCATAGCTTGTCATAACACTTATGAATTAGCTTTTGCGCTCAGGAATAACCTAAAACCTAAATATAAAAAAAATGGGACTCTTGGAACCTTTTTGTGGTGCCCCGCAACTAGTGCGTCACAAGAGGGTATTGCAGCCATAAATGCAGCCGCAATATTCTCTGACACAGCAGTGATCCGGTTAACTTTGAGATCCAACCCTGCATGCATCACCTAGAACAGAGGGCCAACCCAGGGTCCTGGTGGGCGGAGTGCTAGGGAAGTGTGTAGGAAGTATAGACACTTAGTTAATCTAGAACAGAGTCGAGAGACCTTGAACTTGGAGTAGGAGCGGGGGCTCTGCACCCCGTGCAGCCCCCGGGCCGTCACCGGTCGGGTGTCAGCACCTGAGGCCTCAACAACCGGGAGCGGGCATCACTAACCACGGGTTCCAAAATACCCCCGTGCCCAACTCACAGCCGGTTCACTGGTACCGAAGCTGGTAGCAGTTCACCTCTGCTACGCGAACCAGAAGCGTGGAGGAGCAGCTTCACAGGAGCACCCCACCACCAGCCAACTTCCAGTCGTCTAACCACCGAGGGATCCAAGCCTCCCCAAAACATCCACAACGTACATCTTGGATAGGGCATTGAAGCAGCCTCCCCATACCCGATCTGGTATTCCTGGGTGACAATGGCAAAACACTTAGCTAGAATGGAGGAACACTTGCGGATCTCTAAGGGACACCATCACTGCTGAGTCCACTCGGTCCACTACCCGTGAACTGTATACCATGTACTGCCTGCTGGTTACAGTAAAGACCCGTTGCAGAGACTTTCTGTGTCCGTGCTTCCTTATGAACTGTCCGTCCGCACTACAGTGTAACCGCAGCTGCCGCACAACATCTTAAGCAGCTCCAGCCTCCGGGGATCACCGCTGAGCCTGTGGGGAGCGTTCCATCTTGCTGCTGTCCATCCCCCGGAGGTTCCGCAGCGTCGGTAACGATTACCGAAACTACTCATAGGTGGCGTCACGAATAAATTAACCCCTATAAATCTGTTCCTACAAGACATCTTCACTTTTGATCTGCACTCAACCGGGCCCCACTACCGGCAGGCGCGGCCCACCCGTGACAAGGAGGAAGGAGCTACAGCCTGTCTAAACCGGAGTCCACGGGCTGACGGTGAGTCATTTTCATGACTCCTAAAGCTTAGTTGTAGGTCCTGGCGTTGAATAGACTGAACTCGGTGCCAATATTCCACTTTGCCCAATTAAACCTCCCGAGGCTGTCCATACCAAAGTCACTGTTACCTTGATTCCTGTATTGTCCTTGTCCCCCCCATCCTCTGTTCATTTATGAGTTATAAAAAAAATTACCATTAAATACTACTCATTTATAATTACATAATATCTAATGTTAATGTCTACTACAAATATGTCTCAGCTTAGGATGCTGTTTATAATACATGGATTGTAATGCAGATGCTGGATTGTATGATAAACTTGACTCTAATTTTATATGTGCATGTAAATGCAACTGACTATTTTATATTTAACTCTTCTACTGCTCAGTTGCTGTGAAAGTATTGACTTATATGCAGTTCTTTATACTAATAAAAACATTTGAATATAAATGATTATATTGCTGTTTTTGACTGAGCAGCCTTCACCCTTCCCAGTGCATTGACTAAGATTCTCATTTTTCATGTTGTTTCCTGAAGCAGTTTCTGCAATGTCAATGTTCATCTTCAAAATTTGCATTAGTTTCTTATATGTAAGGGCCACTTTACACACACCAACTTATCTGTCCAACGTCTGAACAACTTACTGGTTGCAGTGAAATCATGGACACATTGTTGCATTTTGTGGCTGTGCACAAATGGAGCAATGTGTCCATGATTTCACTGCAACCAGTAAGTTGTTCAGACATTGGACAGATAAGTTGGTGTGCGTAAAGTGGCCATTAGTCAAACACTTCATTATGTCATATATTGTGTTTAGTGTGCAGCGGATCACTTTTTAGTCCACTTGGTGCAACAGCTCTCCAAGGTGTGATCACTCCTTTTTAGACGCAGATTAACAAGCAGATCTTATTTGATGCAGGTGTTAGTTTTGGGAATGAAAATTTACAGGGTGATTCCATAATTTTCTCCTCAGAATTGAGCAATTCCATAATTTTTTCCTTCTGCTTGTTCTGAATAAAGGTACCCTTATGGTCCCTTTACACGCCGTTTCGGAGACAAATGTATCTTGCACCGTCAAATCAACCTGAGGTAGCGGCGTGTAAACTAGGTTGTTGCCACCCGTCATTGTCGGCACCTGTTTCAGAGCAGTGCTCTAAAACAGGTTGATTTCAACCCGATGGTAGCGGCGTCTAAATACGGTACGGTAAGGTTTTTTCGTCACCTAGTTAACTCCCTGGGGCGTGTCACAGCCTCCGGAAAACCGCCCCCCTTCAGCAATCATTGGTGGAAGCTCCTGCGTTACGATTGGTTGTCACTGCATAGGGCGGCATATTTAAGGAGCTGACCAGTCACACTACACAATTGCAATAGCATCATGTATTAGTCAGCCTTCCTGCGCTGGCTGGCCAATCATGATGCTATTGCATTGTCCAATCATCGTACGAGCGTCTCGTAATCCACAACTCTGGCACGCCTATGTGTTGTCCCTGCTGAACCAGGGCCTCCCATATTACCTTCTGTAGTGGCGTGTAAATGAGGGAAGGTGCTCTACAGAAGGTAACTTCTGGCACCCGGCGGTGCCTCCAGAGATAGATTAAGCCTTCTGTAGAGCACCTTGTAGCGGTGTGTAAAGGCGGTATCGGGTACAGTTTGCCACCGTTGGAACGTGCTCGTACACGTGAGACACCTGGTTGTTTCCAACCTTCTGTAGCGGCGTGTAAAGGTACCATTACTGACTACCACATTTTTTATCTTGACTTCTTTTAGTGTTTCTTGAAGGCAGAAAGTTGCCATTTGAAATTACTTTAGTTTTGTGCCATGTCTGTGATCTGCTTTTTTTCTACAACATTAAACAAGTGAATTAACATCCTCCGAACCAGGTGATTCCATCATTTTTGCCAAGGGTTGTATTTACCTGTCTGTATCTATCTATCTTTCTATCTAGTAAAAAAGAAAGAATCAGCACAATCACAATCATCAAAGCTCAAAAATATATAGAGAGTATAGAGATGAAAAAAAACAGGCAGCACTCCATATTCCAATGTGAAATGGACAATTTTAATCCAGCCACGTTTCAACCCTGCAGGTCTTTTTCAAGTGTCTGTCTATCTATCTATCTATCTATCTATCTATCTATCTATCTATCTATCTATCTATCTATCTATCTATCCATCTATCCATATCATCAGTGTGGATTCCTTTAGTGGACATACCTACATGCACGCACACCCATATACATACACTCAGCTTTATATATTAGATGTATATGCTAAACAAAGTTCATATTAATTTAGAAAAAATGTTGAAATGTTGACTGGTATAGAGGATTTTTTTTGTCGGGCTGAACATAGATCTTATTATTTCAGGACATGGGGGAATTTGTGCCATATAAAAGTTTTTTTTTATTTCATTTAAATATCTTTATTCCTTTAGAAATACAAATGTTATTTGAACCAAATATAGTAAATTTAAGCATTTTCTAGACAAGTTAGAAATAGCCAGTAATCCTTCAACATAGAAATTATTATAAACGCTATCCAGAACTGTTTTACCTCTAATACATATTTATTGAATCTCTGTAGAAAACTGCTATGTTTGTGTTGGACTGTTTTATAGTAATTATTAACCAGACTAAGTTTGCACTAAAAAGAAGCTGAAAATGCCCTAAAATAGACCTGGTCATTGGTGCCAATGTGTTTACCTTGGCAGAACATGATAAAAATAAACAAGGGTACTTGTCACATATCTATATTTTCAGTTTCTTCGCCTAACATTTATTTCTATAACTGAAAGATAATAATTTGAAGTGATGATATTTGCGCCGAACACCATGTTATTACTGTAGAAGAGAGTGATTAAACATTTAAATTGTATATACCGTAGTTGCTACTTTCCTTTTTTAGTTTGCCTTGTCCCTACATGCTAAACTAGGCATCTTACTAAAAAGTCTTCATTGCAGAAACAAAATAGTAGACATTTTTTAGAGTCCAGACAACTTTTTCTTTACATACAAGTTGGTGCTGTTTCTTACGTAGATCCTCTCTGCGCTCCATCTCCTTCTGTCGCAGAGAGGAACAGGGAGAGAGTGTTATACATGGTATATCAGTGTAGACTAGAGGGACAAGAAAGTATCCACGTTTTCAGAAGGGGACAATCACAAAGGCTGTACAGCAGCTTCAGACATATCATTGGTGCAAACTTTGCAACCGCACAAGGGCCCAAGAGGTAAGGGCCGCTTCACACTGCGGCGTGATCCGGTCCGGTTCTGTCCGGGAGGACCCTGACAGCTGTGGACCGGATCTGCACACAGGACTGGGGGGCTATTATGCCCTCCGGTCCGGT
Organism: Allobates femoralis; assembly: GCA_033576535.1. Taxonomy (NCBI): domain Eukaryota; kingdom Metazoa; phylum Chordata; class Amphibia; order Anura; family Aromobatidae; genus Allobates; species Allobates femoralis. The sequence goes on along the minus strand of JARQOC010000004.1, from coordinate 301,707,562 downwards.
GTGCAGCGCATGCAGCTGCAGCCGCTGACAAGTCAGGACCGTGGCGCCCGCGGTCCTGACTTATCAGCAGCGGGAACTGCGTGCGCTGCACACAGGATCGGAGGGCATAATAGCCCCCCAGTCCTGTGTGCAGATCCGGTCCACAGCTGTCAGGGTCCTCCCGGACAGAACCGGACCGGATCATGCCGCAGTGTGAAATGGCCCTAAGGGAGCCCATTCCTATGTCTAAGGGGCCTTTCACACATCCGTTTTTTTCCTGATTTGGAAGATCAGGAAAAAAATTGATTTTTACAGGATTCATTCTCTTTGCCCATTCACTTTAATGATTTCAGGAGAAAACATGAAGCACCAAGATTCTACCTGACAAAATTAAAGTGAATGGGCAAAATACTGTAAGAATCTGGTTTTTCCTGATCTTTCAAATCAGGAAAAAACCGCAAGTGTGAAAGGCCCCTAAAATAGGTATAATTGTGCATTATGATGAGCAATTGGACTCCAAAGGGCTCAATTACTGTTCTTGCACTGATGTCCTCTCCCAACTGTGTCCGCCATTGCTGTACAGTATCAGAGTACATAACTGTTGGTTCTTAATTTCTACACAAGTAAAATGCAATTAGAAATATAGCCCCCAAAAAGGTAATCATTTACATCAAAAGCACAGACTTAAAGGGGTTAATCACATTAAAAAATTATTCGACCCACTGGGCACACACGTGTCTGCAGTTTGGGGTTCTGATCTGGCACAAATCCTAAGTCATATTAAAAGGCTTGTTAAAGAGTCAATTATGACTTTTAGGATTGCTACCTTTATTAGGTGGCATTAGCGTTCCCCCAGAATATGTAAGACAGCAAGCTTTTCTCTTGATGGAGAGTGACATCCCAATCTGGCATGCCAGTAATGAGGAGACTTAGAGCAGCAATGCTCCTCTCGGAAATTAAATATGCTAATAGCTCTTCAGAGAGGAAGCTGACTTGAACTCTAGCGCCACCTATTGGAAGTAGCAATCCTAAAATTCAAGACGAGTCTTTGCAGATGATTTTAGGATTTACTCCAGATCAGAATTTCAATTTGCAGACAAGGTGTTTTGAAGTGTTTGCCCCTCATCAGTGCAAATTATGAGATCTGATCTGGCTGTGTGAGAGTCTAAGGGGTAAGCTTTTCTCTATAAGGAGAGTGGCATGCCACTTTAGAAAGCGAGTAATGAGGAGACTTAGGGTAGGTGCTGACGATCCAGAGGCACCCACCGGTGAACGCAGTGAGACCACAGCCCGCCCTGTACTCACCATCTGCGGTGCGTGCAGCCAACGGGGACCGCTTCCCGATAGTGCGGAAAAGCGAAAACCTGCATCACATCTAAAAGAATGCTGTGATCGAGAGCAGCATAGTGAGGCGGGGATTTCTAAAAATCGCATCCACTATGCTGCTAATGTACAATGCAGCATTTTGGACACAGCGGCAAGATGCTGCGTCCAAAATTCTGCATTCACTGATCGTGAATATGCACCCTTAGAAACGAAATACCAGCAAACTTAATGAGAATTCTGAAGTGCTGTGACAACCTTCAGGTTTTTTTCTTGTAGATTTTCGTACAATAAAAAGTAGCAACATGTCAATTGTTCCTGCATTTTGTCCTGCGTTTTCCAGGTTGACTGTATTAAAAAATGCACCAAAAATGCATACAATTGTGGTAAAAATGCATGTTTCTGCCACAGCGTTTTTTTTTTTTGCCAGAAGATGCAAATTTGGTGCAGAAATATCTATGTGCACATAGCTTTACTTTGTTTTTTAAGTGGCCTTGGGTGATTTATCACCTTAACCATCTGGCAATTTTCCATTTTTTGTTTTAGTTTTCTCTCCGTCTTCCAAGAGCCATACACTTTTTATCTTTCTGTCAGTATGGTCAGTATGTACTTTTTACTGACATCATTAATTTTACCATGTAGTGTATTGGAAAACAGAAAAAAAATTCCAAGTGTGGTGAAATTGCAAAAAAAGTGCAATTTTACTATTCTTTTTTGGCTTTTTATTTACCTTGTCGACTGTATGCTAAAACTGACCTATTTGTATGATTTCCCTGGTTGGTATGAGTTCGTAGATACCAAACGTGTATACTATTACTTTATCTAAGTGGTGAACAAAAATTCAGAAGCTTGTAAAAAAACAAATTGTGCTTTTTTTTGCAATTTTCCAGGACCCATAGTGTTTTGATTTTTTGGTATGTGGAGCTGTGTGACAGCTTACTTTTTTGTGTCTTGAGCTAGCACTTTTAATGACACCATATTTGGGTAGATCTAATGTTTTTATTGCCTGTTATTGCGTTTTAATACAATGTTGCGGCAACCAAAAAAGCTTAATTTTGGCATTTTGACTTTTTTTCTGTTTTGCAGTTTACCGATCAGATTAATTTATTGTTCGAGTATATTTAGTGCAACAACTCCATTCCTGTCTGTGAGTGGTTAATTGCTAGATTTGTATGCTGTTTATAAAATTATAACAAAAAAAAACTCCCAGAGGCTCACACAGGAAGAGCATGTGACTGTATCCAGTTTGTATGAAACAAGCAGCAGCCTGCTGCAGATGCTGCACAGATAGAGACCCAGAAATGATTTATTGCTGATCTACTAAGCATATCATATTTGTTCCTGATTGTTGCTGAATACTGAAGCTCTGCTGTCACAAGTTTGGAGAGTATCCTGATAGATCAGGCATTCCTGATTGCAGAGATACCAAATTCAAATCATATATATATATATATATATATATATATATACTTACCTAATGGTGTTCATCATCGACTTCCGAGGTGATGTCCATGAATTCCAGAATTCACTGCGTCTCCAGAAGCCATGCCATATTATCACACCAAAATAATGAGTGTGCTAATACGGCACATGCTGTCGGTGGCACAGACACCCAACGCTGACACTCCACACGCCGCCCACCTCACGCTTAACACTTCCCTCTGCACCCCACAGCCCACATGCAGCACCCCTTCTCTCGCCCCCTCTGACATACCAGAGAAACAGCCACAGTGGGGACAGGCAGGCGTAGGAGAGAGGCAGCCACAGAGGGGACATACATGCACAGGGGAGAGACAGCCACAGAAGGGAGAGACAGCCACAGAGGGATCATACAGCCATAGAGAGGAGAGACAGTCATAGAGGGGACAGACAGGCACAACGTAGAGACAGCCAAAGACAGGTCAGACAACCACAGAAGGGAGAGATATCCATATAGGGGACAGACAGCCACAGAAGAGACAGATAGCCACATACAGAAGAGACAGCCATAGAGAGGAGACATTGCCACAGAGGGGACAGACACCCACAGAGGGCAGAGACAGCCATAGAAAAGAGAGACTGGTACAGGGGACAGATAGCCACAGAGGAGACAGACAGCCACAAAGGGGACAGACAGGCAAAAGGGTTAGACAGACATAGAGAGGAAAGACAGGTGCAGGGTAGAGGCAGTCACAGAGATGAGAGACAGCCACAGAGGGGACAGACGACCACAGAGAGGAATGATAGTCACATAGGGGAGAGACAGCACACAGAGAGGAGAGATGGGCACAGAGGACAGACAGCCACAGAGGAGACAAACAGCCTTAGGAGAGAGATATCCACAGAGGGGACAGACAGCCACAGAGGGGAGAGACAGCCACAAAAGGGAGAGACAGCCACAGTGGAAAGAGACAGCCACAAAAGGGAGAGACAGCCACAAAAGGGAGAGACGGCCACAGAGGGGAGAGACAGCCACAGAGGAAACAGCAATAGGAGAGGGACAGCCACAGAGGGGAGAGACAGCCACAGAGGGGAGAGACAGCCACAAAAGGGAGAGACACCCACAGAGGGAACAGACAGGTTCAGCAGAGAGACAGCTACAGGAGGGAGAGATAGCCAAAGAGAGGAGAGACAGCCATAGAGGGCAGAGACAGTGCACAGAGAGGAGAGACAGGCACAGGGAACAGACAGGTACAGAGGAGACAGACAGTCACAGAGGGGAGAGACAAGCACAGGGGAGAGACAGCCACAGAGGGGACAGACAACCACAGAAGGGAGAGACAGCCACAGAAGGGACAGGCAGCCATAGGAGAGAGACAGCCACAGAGGAAGTAGAGAGCCACAGAGGGGACAGACTGCCACAGAGGGGAGAGACAAACACAAAAGGGAGAGACAGCCACAAAAAGAACAGACAGGCACAGAGGGAACAGACAGGTGCTTCGGAGAGACAGCTACAGAGGGGACAGACAGCCACAGAAGGGAGAGATAGACAAAGAGGGGAGAGACAGCCACAGAGAAGAGAGACAGCACACAGAAGGGAGAAACAGCACACAGAGAGAAGAGACAGGCACAGGGAACAGACAGGCACGGAGGGGACAGACAGTCACAGAGGGGAGATACAAGAGCAGGGGAGAGACAGCCACAGAGGGTACAGACAGCCACAGAAGGGAGAGACAGGCACAGAAAGGACAGACAGCTACAGAGGGGAGAGACAGCCACAGAGGGTACAGGTAGGTGTAGCAGAGAGGCAGCCACAGAGGGCAGAGACAGGTGCAAGGAAGAGACAGGTGCAAGGGGGAGACAGCCACATAGAGGAGAGACTGGTGCAGGTGACAGACAGCCACAGAGAGGAGAGACAGGCACAGGGGATGGACAGCCACAGAGGGAAAACACAGCCACAGATATTAGAGACAGCACACAAAGAGAAGACAGGTACAGGGAAGAGACAAGCACAGAGAGGAGAGACAGGCATAGAGAGGAGAGAGTGTACAGGGGAGAGACAGCACACATGAGAGAGACAGGCACCGAGAGGAGAGACAGCGCATATGGGAGAAACAGGCACAGAGAGAATAGACAGGCACAGAGAGGAAAGACAACACAGAGTGGAGACAGGCACAAGGGAGAGACAGCGCACAGGGTGGAGTCAGGCACAGAGAGGAGAGACAGGCACAGAGAAGAGAGACAGGTACAGAGAGTAGAGACAGCTCACAGGGAAGAGACAGGCATAGAGAGGAGTGACAGGTGCAGGGGAGACACAGCAAATAGGGGAGAGGAAGGCACAGGGAGTGGAGAAACAGAGACCGCCCTCTCATAGCCTTGGGCTTATATCTAATATATATGTGTGTTATATATATATATATATATATATAATACAGTATATATATATATATATATATATATATATATATATATATAGTAAAAGTTCAATAGGAGAAATAGGGGCGATTTGAACTTTTATGTTTTGTTTTTTGTCATACTTTTAGAAACTTTTTTTCCACTTTTTATTTATTTTACAAACCCTCTTAGGTTGCCTCAGCACTGCACAGTCTGATCACTTGTGCTATACGCCAACGCTTCGCTGACGCTAAAAGAAAGTATGTGTTAACAGTGGCAGGGGTCATCATTTGACCCCTTTCTGTCAAGGGCACACATTGGTGCTCATGATAGAGCAACCTAACTAGTTAACATTCACGGGTGGATCTCATGAATAAGGTTTTTTTTAGGCCATTCATCATGTTGTAATTGTGACAAAATAATGTATTCTTCAGGTCAATATGAATACAGCAATGCCATATTTATATTTTTTTAATGTTTTGCCTCTTTTACACCATAAAAATTAATTTATAGAAATGACAATGATAAGTTCCCCGTGATAACGTTACAGAGGTCCTGATTGCTTGGGAGAAGAAGCACACTCTTCTCCCAGCCCCTAAATGCTGGGATCACTATTGATCACAGCATTTAATGGTTTAAACAGGTCGGGAAAGTACAGACACTGCTTCTGGCTGTGAGAGCTGGGCCTCTGATTTAACATAAGCTGAAGACTTGGCGGTGATGGCAGGGTACGTCATATGTCTGGAAGAGGTTAAGGAGTTAAACTAATTATTGGTTTATTATGTGTTGACAACACTGTCACCAGCATCCTTTAAAAATCAATCACATTGGGTTATTATTTTGCAACAGAAAACAAAGCCTAGCAGAGCCAATGCTTCTAAGAACTATGTTCAATGTAAAATAAACAAGAAGTCCTGATGTCAACATCATCATTTCTGTGTGGGATTACATGACAGGAGTATTAGTTGAAGCCTAAATCAAAGATGATCTGCAGTTAAGCTTGCCATGTACACTAGATAGCTATCTGCTGAACAACACTTCAACCAACCATTATTTCATCAGCCAGCTCAACAGACACTCCCATTAAAAGGAGCACTTGTGTGTTCTCTATGAGAAAGCCACTCACTGACACATTGGGTGGTGGCTTATCTCATTGAAAACAATGTAATCGGAAGACTGAAATCTGACAGGTACAACCGTCATCTCTTCCAACCATCAGTGGACCCTTCCTGTCACATAAGATCATTGGATGAACATGTTTATATTGGGAATTCAGCCGACATTAGTCTTAGGTGCTTTTAATTTACCAAGATGTAGGTAAGGAGATTCTGAATCAAAAAAATGCTTCACATAGATTACTAGGTGCAGCAATTGTGACACAATCAAAGAATTTCTTTTCAGGGACAGAGCAGAGCTAAGATTGCTGGCCCCGCCCACAAAAGGCTCTCAATAGAGATTGTCCATTCACTGTGAGGTGTCAATCACAGCAAGGTGAAGACACACGCATGAATTATAATTATAATTTTGTATTTTAGCTGAATAACGTGTTTTCCATAAGACCTAATTTTTTGTTTTGCCTGTACCTGTCATTTTATTAATTTTAATCTGGTGTGGTCCTTGATTACTGGATATGTTGACTTTGAGCCAACGGACCATAATACTGTTACCCCCCCTTTCTATCTTTAAAATGTTTATCTTGTATACCTGGCTATCTCTAGTCGGAGCTCTGCAGGGACGGCTTCGCACTGCAGTTGGGTCCGGTCCGGGGCTGTCGGGGATGGCTGGGCTGGATTGGAGCACGGGGATGGGGGGCTGGTTTGCCCTCCGGTCCGGTGTGCTGGTCTGGTCCGGGGCTGTCGGGTTTTTCCCTGGCGGCCTCGGGGTGGGGCCTCCCTAAGCTGAACCTTTGATGTCCTGTTTCTATTGAAGCTATTTTAACCATCGGATATTTTAAAACTTTCCTCTCCTTTATCTCTATTATCAGGAAATTACCTAGTTTGTTTATACAGTAACCCAGGGTTATTTAAACTCCCTTATGGGGGTTCTATTGAATCTAGATTATTATAATCAGTTAGGTATTGTGGTCCATTCTTGGCATAGTTTGGTTCCCTTGCTGTGTGGTTACTTGCCAAATCTTCTATCCTGGACACTGGCAGACACAAACTCCTCCCTTATGGGACTGAAGTTTGGGTGTCCTGTGATTGTATGGTCCCCTAAAGGAACTCATCATAAATTGGTTTGTTTGTTGATAGGTTTTAACTTTTTATATTTACATAAGTAGTTTAATAAACACCCATAAATCCCTGACTATGTAGGTGATATTTAAACCCTTTATATATATCCCTTAAGGTCCTTCAAATTGGCAATATAGTTTTTAAGATGAGGTTTATATTATCATATTGGACCAATACATAATCGATAGATGGACCAAGGTAACACTGGTGGTCAGGGGGTAAATCCATTGACTGCGGTGTTGAGAGCTTTGCTCTGCTGGTTTGACTCACTGGTGAGACAAAAAGTTAGATTAAAATATTTTTTTCCCATGTGATACAGATGTAATCATTTACTTTATGAGATGGTGAAAGGTTGGAGACCAAACTGGATATAGCGCCTCTCAGGAGTAAACCCTTGTGAAGGGTTTCTCTCTCAGAGATGAGTTCGGGACCACTCCTTAATATAAAATTAGACACATGATTTTTATGTTTTATTTGTTATGTCTATGTTTTAATTGGTTTTATACGGTTGCTTATGTAAGTTTTAACCTTTAACAACTTGATTACACAAACTTGGGTATTTTAAATCAATTTATAATCATGTTTGTCATTTAGGGGCGTTCCTACAGGAAGTGATGTAATCATGGTGATGTCACAGTGTTTGTATATATAAAGGGGATCTGTATGTTATGCTGTAAGATTGTAGCCCTGAAGAAGTGGCCAGGTAACCATAAAACGTGTAGGCAATTGTATGTTCCATGTGTGTGAATAAAAGTTCTGTGTGCAAGCATGGGCTCCATTGTGGTCCAGCGCGGATTAATTCCGATCTTCCTTCATTCGTGCGTCTTCATCTGTTTACACGGGATCTGCAGCGGCCAGGCTTTTACAGTTGGTTGTGACTCTCATAATCTCCACAGGTGAAGGTGAGTGGACCACCTTAGATAAATTATTCGTATCCCACTTTTACGGCCTTAGTGCTCTCCCCTCTCTCATTTTTTAAATCACAGCAAGTGGCATGTTGGACTGCCAGACATTGTAGTCTTCTAATGCTAATCACAGGGTACTAAAGCCATTAGATAGGTAAACAATAGCTCACACATACAGTGTTGGCCAAAAGTATTGACACCCCTGCAATTCTGTCAGATAATACTCAGTTTCTTCCTGAAAATGATTGCAATCACAAATTCTTTGGTATTATTATCTTCATTTAATTTGTCTTCAATGAAAAAACACAAAACAGAATGAAGCAAAAAGCAAAACATTGATCATTTCACACAAAACTCCAAAAATGGGCCGGACAAAAGTATTGGCACCCTCAGCCTAATACTTGGCTGCACAACCTTTAGCCAAAATAACTGCGATCAACCGCTTCCGGTAACCATCAATGAGTTTCTTACAATGCTCTGCTGGAATTTTAGACCATTCTTCTTTGGCAAACTGCTCCAGGTCCCTGATATTTGAAGGGTGCCTTCTCCAAACTGCCATTTTTAGATCTCTCCACAGGTGTTCTATGGGATTCAGGTCTGGACTCATTGCTGGCCACCTTAAAAGTCTCCAGTGCTTTCTCTCAAACCATTTTCTAGTGCTTTTTGAAGTGTGTTTTGGGTCATTGTCCTGCTGGAAGACCCATGACCTCTGAGGGAGACCCAGCTTTCTCACACTGGGCCCTACATTATGCTGGAAAATTTGTTGGTAGTCTTCAGACTTCATAATGCCATGCACACGGTCAAGCAGTCCAGTGCCAGAGGCAGCAAAGCAACCCCAAAACATCAGGGAACCTCCGCCATGTTTGACTGTAGGGACCGTGTTCTTTTCTTTGAATGTTTCTTTTTTCTCCTGTAAACTCTATGTTGATGCCTTTGCCCAAAAAGAGAGAACATTCTTCCAAAACGTTCTAGGCTTTCTCAGGTAAGTTTTGGCAAACTTCAGCCTGGCTTTTTTATGTCTCGGGGTAAGAAGTGGGGTCTTCCTGGGTATCCTACCATACAGTCCCTTTTCATTCAGACACTGACGGATAGTACGGGTTGACACTGTTGTACCCTCGGACTGCAGGGAAGCTTGAACTTGTTTGGATGTTAGTCAAGGTTCTTTATCCACCATCCGCACAATCTTGCGTTGAAATCTCTTGTCAATTTTTCTTTTCCGTCCTCATCTAGGGAGATTAGCCACAGTGCCATGGGCTTTAAACTTCTTGATGACACTGCGCATGGTAGACACAGGAACATTCAGGTCTTTGGAGATGGACTTGTAGCCTTGAGATTGCTCATGCTTCCTCACAATATGGTTTCTCAAGTCCTCAGACAGTTCTTTGGTCTTCTTTCTTTTCTCCATGCTCAATGTGGTACACACAAGGACACAGGACAGAGGTTGAGTCAACTTTAATCCATATCAACTGGCTGCAAGTGTGATTTAGTTATTGCCAACACCTGTTAGGTGCTACAGGTAAGTTACAGGTGCTTTTAATTACACAAATTAGAGAAGCATCACATGATTTTTCTAACAGTGCCAATACTTTTGTCCACCCCCTTTTTTATGTTTGGTGTGGAATTATATCCAATTTGGCTTTAGGACAAATCTTTTTGTGTTTTTTTCATTGAAGACAAATTAAATGAAGATAATAATACCAAAGAATTTGTGATTGCAATCATTTTCAGGAAGAAACTGAGTATTATCTGACAGAATTGCAGGGGTGTCAATACTTTTGGCCATAACTGTAGATAAGTGAATCATAGTTGCTGTTCGTTTTTCAACCCTTCCAGCATCCAACAAAATACTGCTGACAGATTCCCATAAAGCAAATGGTGGTCCCAACAAATATTGATTTGTTTTAGATTTCTCTTTGGTCAGTCATTTTGAATTTTGTTTGTTAAAAATAAAGTACCGTATTTTAATTTTTTTAAAATAATTCTTATGCTGCAACATTTACCTAAAACTCTGCCCAATACGGTATAAATAATATATGAATCACATAAATAAACATAAATATAAAAATACTTGTTGCACCATAGACTTTGCCATGTTTATGTCTTACACTGGGGAGGTGATTTTTAATTACTAAATTTTAGAGCTGTTTTTATAGTTATTAATAAATGTTTATTAGTTTAACTCTTTCCATTGTAACAGCAGTACATAATATTTACCGTAAATAGAAAAAGGTTAAAAATAACAGAAATGCTGTTTTTTTCCTAGAAAAATTGTATTTTCTAATAGGCATATGATTTTCTTAAAAAGCAGAGAAAGATTAAAGGCAGACATCTGGTAGACAGAACACAGGCTTTAAAGGCTTGATAAAATAATGACATATGATAGATATCATCTCCTGTCTCTCAACAGAGATAAAGAGGTTAAAAGATGAAGCTCTAGAAAATACAAGTCCTAATCCCACACTTCCTTGCGTTCAATGTATATCTACATCCGTTACTACCGTGCTTTCCCGAAAGTAAGACCCTGTCTTACATTTTTTTGGGGACCAAAAGTGGCCCCCTGTCTTACTTTCGGGGGGGGTCTTATATTGGCAGCCCCAGCCTACTCACATACACACACACACACACACACACACCGTATATACTCATGTATAAGCCGAGGGTGGGAAATACAGCAGACCGCCACCCCGGTATACAGCCCCCAGCACAGGTATACAGCCCCCAGCAGTGTGGTATACAGCCCAGCAGTGTGGTATACAGCCCAGCAGTGTGGTATACAGCCCAGCAGTGTGGTATACAGCTCAGCAGTGTGGTATACAGCCCAGCAGTGTGGTATACAGCTCAGCAGTGTGGTATACAGCCCAGCAGTGTGGTATACAGCCCAGCAGTGTGGTATACAGCCCAGCAGTGCGGTATACAGGGTATACAGGCCCCAACAGTGTGGATACAGCCCCCCTCCTGCTGGCACACTGCCCCCCCAGCTCTGAGGCCCCCCTGCTGCTGCTTACATCTTACCCTCCAGCGTCTTCTTGCAGCAGCCAGCGCGTCGGTCCTCCGTTCCCGTCTTCAGCTGTTTTCCGGATCATGTGACCCGTCGCAGCGCATGACGTCATCGCTAGTGCGACCGGCCGGTCACATGATCCGGGAGACCGCTGAAGACGGGACCGGAGGACCGACGCGCTGGCTGCTGCAAGAAGACGCTGGAGGATAAGATGTAAGCAGCAGCAGGGGGGGCCTTACATTAGCCCCCCCGGTTGTAAGGCCTTATATTCGGGGGAGGCCTTACATTAGCAGGCCCCCCCTTTACCCCTAGGCGGCCTTACAATCGGGGGGGGGCTTACTTTCGGGAACACACGGTAATACCGAAGCCAATGCAGTCATTGCTTTGCTAGTTGGTTTTCCAGCACTACCATTTTATTTAGTTCCTAATAGACCAATATGAGCTTGAACACTTTTGTAGCAGTCAGGCTCTGTTCAGCTTTTTGCTGTGATTTGTTATCATTGTTAGTTTGTCTTTTACAATAAATCTCTTTAGTGGTCCACATACTTCTCATTGCAAATCCATAGCGATAAATTATAAAATTCTGGCTACCTGCAGTCATCGCTAGGTAAAACTTACTAAACACTGATTTTAACAGATCATATTTAAAATATTAATACATTCACTGATCTACACGTAAGAGGATTTGCATTTAGTTAAAATGATACCATTCAACTTCATAAATTGAAATAGAAGCTTTGGATCTCCGTAACAGAAAAATCGAGCCTGACTACTATAAAGACAAATTATGAAACTTAAATTATATTACACATAACAGTACGTAACAGTTTCTTATCATATTGAGTATATAGTGGCATGAAGACAGTGTAGGCACCGGCATTACAGGGAATCTGTTAGCAGATATGTAAACTGAAAACACCATGCAGTAAGGGTTAACAGAGAGAATTCAGTGATGCCTCTCTTGTCACACTGTGTGTTATTTACCTGCAATGTTTGTTTTAGCACCAGTAGCTTATAATTTCTGTGACTAGCTGGCTCTTTCCATGTTGTCAAACTCCGTCCCCTGCTGTTATTACCAGATCACCGTCAGTATACAACAATGTCTTTAGAGTACATTCTCAGGGAGTTTCAGTATTTACCTAATGTAGTGCTGAAGCTAGCAGTCTAGGGGAGTAACATTGTCATTTGGCCCAAGTCAATGTATGAAAAAGAGCATTTAGACAACTTAATATTAAGACTTGCTATAAAAAAACTAACTTTTAACTCCCAGTGTACATTTGTATTACAATTACAGAGTATTCTCCAGGTAGCCATGGAGAGTTATATGTACAGATGAGCGAACATTTGAGTGTTTAACTTTGGTTTGGTTTGCTGAATGTGGGGTGTTCGAAAAACTGTTCGATGAACAGTTTGCTGAGCCTTCCAAACCCATTGAAATCAATGGCAGGCAACATGAAACACATAGAAAACACCTTCAAAGGTGTCCAAAAGCTGCCAAACACACACAGACACACCCAGATCATCTTACCAGTCTCCTGCTGCTTGCTTGAGGGTCCCTGCTCTCTCTCACTTACTTCTGGTCCCACCCATGAAGCTTCATGCATATTCACTTCTCTGACCATTAACAGCCAATTACAGATGCTCATGCTCTGTGAGAGCGTCTGTGATTGGCTGTTGCAGTCAGATTCTATTTCCATAATCTGAAGGGTGTCTGTGCCTCAAGGGCCGCCAACAGGTTATGTTTTCAGGATTTCCTTATTATACCTATAGACTGTGAGCCCTTGTGGATAGGATCTCTGCTCTAATATACCTGTATGATTTATTCGTCGTTATTTATGTTCTCATCCTTGTTCTGTCCTTACATATGTAAAGTGCCATGGAACCAATGGCGCTATACAGAGGTGTAACTAGGTTTTCTGGCACCCGGGGCAAAGATTTATTTTGGGGCCCCCCCTCCCTCCTTCCAATCACACCCGCCACCGCAAATTTTTATTTGATGTGTAGCTCTATATATATGTATACATCAGGCAGGCACACTATGAGGTGTATATATGTATACATCAGGCAGGCACACACTATGAGGTATAATACCTCATAGTGTGTGCCTGCCTGATGTATACATATATACTTCTCATAGTGTGTGCCTGCCTGATGTATACATATTTATATACACCCCTCATAGTGTGTGTGCCTGCCTGATGTATACATATATATACTTCATAGTGTGCCTGCCTGATGTATACATATATATACCTCAGGTATATATATGTATACATCATCAGGCAGGCACACTATGAGGTGTATATATGTATACATCAGACAGGCACACACACTATGAGGTGTATATATGTATACATCAGGCAGGCACACACACTATGAGGTGTATATATGTATACATCAGACAGGCACACACACTATGAGGTGTATATATGTATACATCAGACAGGCACACACACTATGAGGTGTATATATGTATACATCAGGCAGGCACACACACTATGAGGTGTATATATGTATACATCAGGCAGGCACACACACTATGAGGTGTATATATGTATACATCAGGCAGGCACACACACTATGAGGTGTATATATGTATACATCAGGCAGGCACACACACTATGAGGGGTGTATATATAAATATGTATACATCAGGGAGGCACACACTATGAGGTGTATATATGTATACATCAGGCAGGCACACTATGAGGTGTATATATCATATATACTCCTCATAGTGTGTGTGCCTGCCTGATGTATACATATATACACCTCATAGTGTGTGCCTGCCTGATGTATACATATTTATATATACACCCCTCATAGTGTGTGTGCCTGCCTGATGTATACATATATATACCTCAGGTGTATATATATATGTATACATCATCAGGCAGGCACACTATGAGGTGTATATATCATATATACTCCTCATAGTGTGTGTGCCTGCCTGATGTATACATATATACACCTCATAGTGTGTGCCTGCCTGATGTATACATATTTATATATACACCCCTCATAGTGTGTGTGCCTGCCTGATGTATACATATATATACCTCAGGTGTATATATATATGTATACATCATCAGGCAGGCACACTATGAGGTGTATATATGTATACATCAGGCAGGCACACACACTATGAGGTGTATATATGTATACATCAGGCAGGCACACACACTATGAGGAGTATATATGATATATACACCTCATAGTGTGCCTGCCTGATGTATACATATATACAGCTCATAGTGTGTGTGCCTGCCTGATGTATACATATATACAGCTCATAGTGTGTGTGCCTGCCTGTCCCCTCTCCCCTGCACAGTTTCCCTCACCTCTCCGGGTGCATGGGGGGCCGGCTGGGTGGAGGAGCCGCCTCCACCGCACCAGCACTTGGAGCCATCACGGGACAGGAAGCAGCAGAGCTCCCAGCGGCTTCCTGTCAGCGTGATCGCTCTCAGCGCTGAGGGGCTGGGAGCTGGGCAGTACATGCGGGCGCCGGGCGGCAATGCACTGCCAGCGGCGGCACCCTCCCCCACAAAGACTCTAGTTTTCATATGGAGTCTGGGGGAGGGAGGCAAAGAAAAAAAACAAAAAACCGCTTGCGCTCCCCTGCCGTGTAAATACAGCCCTACTGCCGCCCCCACACACCTGCCGCCCAGGGCGGACTGACTTTCCCCCCCCCCACGCTACGCCACTGAGTGCAGGAAATGTAACATCCCGGCCGGGACAGCGGGGCAGAGGCTCAAAATCGGGACTGCCCCGCTGGATCCCGGACGGTTGGGAGGTATGGGTACAGGATAATGACACTCGGGTACAGGACAATGACACTCGGGGCACAGGACAATGACACTCGGGGCACAGGACAATGACACTCGGGGCACAGGACAATGACACTCGGGGCACAGGACAATGACACTCGGGGCACAGGACAATGACACTCGGGGCACAGGACAATGACACTGACACTGGGGGTACAGGATAATGACACTGACACTGGGGGTACAGGATAATGACACTGACACTTTGTGATAAGGGATAATTATGTTGACACTTGTTCTGATATCATGGGTCAGCTGGGTGCTGAGGGAAATCAGAACATGGGAAAGCTGAGTGCAGAGGAAAATGTGTATAGCACAGCAGGGGATGGGAAAGAGCTTGTTTCCCTCAGCACCCCATCCCCTGCTCTGCTATACACCTTTTCCTCAACACCCAACTTTCCCAGACTCTTCTACCCTTTTTCCCTCAGCACCCAGCTTTCTCATGCTCTTCTATCCTCTTTCCTCAGCACCCAGCTTTGCCATGCTCTTCTATCCTCTTTCCTCAGCACCCAGCTTTGCCATGATATCAGAAGATGGGAAAGATGGGTGCTTAGGGAAATCAGAACATGAGAAAGCTGGGTTCTGAGGAAAGAGGATAGAAGAGTCTGGGAAAGGTGGGTGCTGAGGAAAAGAGGATAGAAAAGCCTGGGAAAGCTGAGTGCTGAGGGAAAGAGGGTAGAAGATCATGAGAAAGCTGGGTGCTGAGGAAAGAGGGATAGAAGAGCCTGGGAAATCTGGGTGCTGAGGAAAGAGGGATAGAGAAGCCTAGGAAAGCTGAGTGCTCAGGAAAGAAGGATATAGGAACCTGGGAAAGCTGGGTTCTGAGGAAAGAGGGGTTTAGGAGCCTGGGAAAGCTGGGAGCTGAGGAAAGAGGGATAGAAGAGCCTGGGAAAGCTGGGTGCTGAGGAAAGAGGGATAGAGAAGCCTAGGAAAGCTGAGTGCTGAGGAAAGAAGGATATAGGAACCTGGGAAAGCTGGGTTCTGAGGAAAGAGGGGTAGAGGAACCTGGGAAAGCTGGGAGCTGAGGAAAGAGGGATAGAAAAGCCTGGGAAAGCTGGGTGCTGAGGAAAGAGGGATAGAGGAGCCTGGGAAAGCTGGATGCTGAGGAAAGAGGGATAGAGGAGCCTGGGAAAGCTGAGTGCTGAGGAAATAGGGATAGAGGAGCCTGGGAAAGCTGGGTCTCATCTGCTTCTCATTCTCTGCTCAGTATCCTGACATCTGATCCTCATTGTGTGTGCTATTGTTCTCAGTCATTCACTCCATGTGTCTGTGATGTCAGCCTGTCACCACACTTGTGTGTGTTATCAGCTCTGTGTTCCTTCCTTATCACCCCCTTGTGTCTGCTATGTGTTATCAGCCTTCCATGTCTTGTGGTGTGTCCCTCTGCTTGTGATACCTGTTCTCCTGGATGCTGTCCTCCTGGATGCTGTGCTCCTGGATGCTGTGCTCCTGGATGCTGTGCTCCTGGATGCTGTCCTCCTGGATGCTGTCCTCCTGGATGCTGTGCTCCTGGATGCTGTCCTCCTGGATGCTGTCCTCCTGGATGCTGTCCTCCTGGATGCTGTGCTCCTGGATGCTGTGCTCCTGGGTCCTGTCAGTTCCCCCAGTCAGAGGCAGACAGACCTGGCTCCAGGGTAAAGCAGAGCCCCTGTGTCCCGGGGAGGCATCCATCCATCGCTGCTGCTGGAGAGAAGTTCAAAGAGGCCGCGCTCAGCCTGGATTGGGGGAGTGATCTCCTCCCCTCCACACGGTGTAGGAGAGAGGTCACATGACTCACTCTCTGCACTGTGATTGGAGCTCCGTCCTCAGTGCTTGCAGGAGACATCCGGGGAGATATTCAGGGCTGCAGCCCCGGATGTTTGATGCCTGTGACGCCCCTAACGACAGGGGACGGAGCGTCCAGGTCCAGCAGCCATGGTAACACACAGCACTGTGAGGGGGCGTGGCCTGCAGATACTCACTACAGTGCGGGACCACGCCCCCAAATCGGGGGGCAACCAGCGCCCCCCACTGAGTGGCGCCCGGAGCAAAAGGTCCGGGTGCACCCCCCTAGATACGCCCCTGGCGCTATATAAATAAATAATAATACCGTATATACTCGCGTTATAAGCCGAGTTTTTCAGCCCAAAATTTGGGCTGAAAAGTCCCCCCTCGGCTTATACGCGAGTATAAGTATACAGCAGCAGCCCCCGGAGGTATACAGGCCCCCCCATCATGATCCAGGGCCCCCCCCCTTGCGCGGCAAACCTGTAAAGTAAAATCATACTTATCACTGTCCTGTCGCGCTGTCCCGCCGCTTGCCGACATCACGATCCCGGGCTTCATTCAGCGTCTTCCTGTAGTCGCGGGCAATGACGTCATTGCCCGCGACCACAGGAAGCCGGAAGACGCGGAATGAAGCCCGGGATCGTGATGTCGGCAAGCGGCGGGACAGCACGACAGGACAGTGATAAGTATGATTTTACTTTACAGGTTTGCCGCGCAAGGGGGGGGGTCCTGGATCATGATGGGGGAGCCTGTATACCTCCGGTGGCTGCTGCTGTATACAGCCCTGGGGCTGCTACTGTATATACCCCTGGGGCTGCTGCTGTATACAGCCCCGGGGCTGCTGCTGTATACAGCCCTGGGGCTGCTGCTGTATATACCCCTGGGGCTGCTGCTGTATACAGCCCTGGGGCTACTGCTGTATATACCCCTGGGGCTGCTGCTGTATACAGCCCTGGGGCTGCTGCTGTATACACCACTGGGGCTGCTGTAAACTACCTAAGGGCTGCTGTATATACCTCTGGGGCTGCTGTATACACCACTAGGGCTGCTGTATATACCTCTGGGGCTACTGTATACACCACTAGGTCTGCTGTATATACCTCTGGGGCTGTATATACCTCTGGGGCTGCTGTATACTACCTCTGGGGCTGCTGTATACACCTCTGGGGCTGCTGTATACTAACCACTGGGGCTGCTGCTGTATATACCTCTGGGGCTGCTGTATACACCACTAGGGCTGCTGTATATACCTCTGGGGCCGTATATACCTCTGGGGCTGCTGTATACTACCTCTGGGGCTGCTGTATACTACCACTGGGGCTGCTGTATACTACCACTGGGGTTGCTGTATACTACCACTGGGGCTGCTGTATAGTACCACTGGGGCTGTATATACCTCTGGGGCTGCTGTATACTACCACTGGGGCTGCTGTATACACCTCTGGGGCTGCTGTATACTAACCACTGGGGCTGCTGCTGTATATACCACTGGGGCTGCTGTATATATCTCTGGGGCTGCTGTATACCACACTGCTGGGGGCTGTATACCTGTGCTGGGGTCCACCCTCGGCTTATACACAAGTCAATAGGTTTTTCCAGGTTTTGGGGGCAAAAGTAGGGGGGTCGGCTTATACACGGGTCGGCTTATACACGAATATATACGGTAATAATAATTGCATAGGGGTTGGAATCATCACCAGTGCAGGTGATTCAATTATCACCTGTGCAATGCTAAGGAGATCCTGAAAACATGACCTGTTGGTGGCGCTAAAGGCCTGGAGTTCCCCACTCCTGTCATACACATTAGTGTATGGCAACCAACTTGTGATCATAGTGTGTAAAAAGCAAATAATGGAAAAAAAATTGCGTAGGGCTCTGCCTTATTTTTAATTGCCAGCCAAGGTAATACTAGGCAGCTGAGGGCTGTATTCTCAGCGGGGTGAAGGCCCATCAATATTGAGACCTCTGCACTCTAGAATAGCAGCCTGTAGCCACCCCAGAAATGACGCATTCATTAGAAGCGCCAATTCCTAGCACTTTACATGACTCAGTTTACACTGTTGCTTGTAGTGGTGGCAAACTGGTTAATAAGGGGTTAATGCTGCTTTGTATTGCCAGCTGGCATTAAGCCCAAAATTCATAATGTCAGGTTAATGTTAGTTGTTTGTGTTCTGGTCCCGACAAGCTGAAGCAAATGATAACATACAGCCTGCATGGGCATACAGCCCTCACGACACATGTCCACACACCCAGCCAGGACCATGACTTTCATGTAGCATGCCGGGGCATCTGGAGTCATTCCCTAGCACAGGACTACCACCCTGTGACACCCTACAATACCACCCAACTTCAAAAAGGAGAGTTCAGCTCACCCCTTTGCGCTCCACGCATTCATGGTCCAAACACTGCTCACATAGAGCTGCCCCGGTTCCGGCGGGTAACAATCCAAAGCTAGAGAAATCTACAGCAAAGACAGAAAGGGCAGATGAATTAAAAACCAAATATTCTTTATCCTTCCATTTAAAACAACATCCAGCAGATAGTAGAATGACTACAGCACTAAGAGAGATCACACGCATTTCGACTTCAAGAAGACTTAATCATAGATAAGACTTTTTGATGTCGAAACTCGTGGGATCTCTCCTAGTGCTGAAGTCACTTTTTTACCTGCTGGATGATATTTTATATGGAATAATAAAGGATATTTGTTTTTTAGTTCATCTGCCCTGTCTGTCTTCGCTGGAGATTTCTTTTGCTTTGAACTCTATGAGAGAGGTACTGAGAAAGAGACACCTATTACAGCAGGTTTAAAGCAGTTATGCCAATACAGAAGCCTTTTAGTGTTTTCACCCACTACAATACACTTTTCATGGCCCTTATAGTGTATAATGTCCGACAAGAATGCCCCCCATACTGCATGATACCATCACAGTGAATTGCAGACCACAGTCACCACACTTGCAAATTATGTTGACACCACTCTGTCTCTAGCAAATTATGATGCCACCACAGTAAGGCCAGGGTCATACCAGCATTTTGCCAGCTTTTCGTGGACCTCCACTGAATACTTAGTTTTTTTTCTCAGCAGCAGAGAGCCGTCGTCCCCGCCGTTTCCTGGTGACTCGGGCCCTGATTACCCGATGTTGATCATGATAACCAGCTACACATAAGGCTGCTTAGTGTCCGCTTAAGCCGAGTGGGGGAAACGCTGCTAGCAGCTCTGATGTCTGCTCTGATCAGCGCACTGTGCCAACTGAGGATCGGTTTGCATAGGAGGTGGGATGTAATGATGTCATCTCACCTGCTGTGCTGAGCCAATCAGATGCAGGTATTATTAGCAATATAAAATATTTCAAGATGGGAGAAGATCTACTAACCACCAGATATTAGTATAAGCAAAGTAGTATATGTAATAGATAGCTTTTAATAAGTACCGTATATACTCGTGTATAAGCCGACCCGTGTATAAGCCGACCCCCCTACTTTAGCCTCCAAAACCTGGGAAACCTATTGACTCGTGTATAAGCTGAGGGTGGACCCCAGCACAGGTATACAGCCCCAGCAGTGTGGTATACAGGCCCCCCCAGTGGTATACAGGCCTTCCCAGTGGTAGTATACAGCAGCCTCCCCAGTGGTATATACAGGCCCCAGCAGTATATACAGCAGCCCCAGTGGTATATAGCAGCCCCAGTGGTATATAGCAGCCTCAGTGGTATATAGCAGCCCCAGTGGTATACAGCAGCCCCAGTGGTGTGGTATACAGCAGCCCCAGTGGTATATAGCAGCCCCAGTGGTATATAGCAGCCCCAGTGGTATACAGCAGCCCCAGTGGTGTGGTATACAGCAGCCCCAGTGGTATATAGCAGCCCCAGTTGTATACAGCAGCCCCAGTGGTATATAGCAGCCCCAGTAGTATATAGCAGCCCCAGTGGTATATAGCAGCCCCAGTGGTATATAGCAGCCCCAGTGGTGTGGTATACAGCAGTCCCAGTGGTATACAGCAGCCCCAGTGGTATACAGCAGCCCCAGTGGTGTGGTATACAGCAGCCCCAGTGGTATATAGCAGCCCCAGTGGTGTGGTATACAGCAGCCCCTGTGGTATACAGCAGCCCCTGTGGTATATAGCAGCCCCAGTGGTATACAGCAGCCCCAGTGGTATATAGCAGCCCCAGTGGTATATAGCAGCCCCAGTGGTATACAGCAGCCCCAGTGGTGTGGTATACAGCAGCCCCAGTGGTATACAGCAGCCCCAGTGGTATATAGCAGCCCCAGTGGTATATAGCAGCCCCAGTGGTATACAGCAGCCCCAGTGGTGTGGTATACAGCAGCCCCAGTGGTATATAGCAGCCCCAGTGGTATATAGCAGCCCCATTGGTATACAGCAGCCCCAGTGTTGTGTTATACAGCAGCTCCAGTGGTATATAGCAGCCCTAGTGGTATATAGCAGCCCCAGTGGTATACAGCAGCCCCAGTGGTGTATAGCAGCCCCAGTGGTATACAGGCCCGCAAATGCTGGCACTCGCCCCCCCTCTGTTGTAAGGGCCCCCCCCGCTGCTTAACTTACCATCCCTGGTCTTCTGCACCGCGCTGGTCTTCTGCGCTCCGTCCTCCATGCTCCCATCCGGCTGCATCCGGGGTCCCCGGCCGTCACACGATGACGTCATCGTTACTGCGACGGCCGGGGACCCGGATGCAGCCGGACGGGAACATGGAGGACGGAGCACAGAAGACCAGCGGTGCAGAAGACCAGGGATGGTAAGTTAAGCAGCGGGGGGGCCCTTACAATAGAGGGGGGGTCAGTGCCAGCATTTGGGGGCAACCAAGTACCGTATTGACCCGTGTATAAGCCGAGGGGGGGACTTTTCAGCCCAATTTTTGGGCTGAAAAACTCGGCTTATACACGAGTATATACGGTATATTAAAAACACCTTAATAAGGGAAAATTAAAGCATGTATAAAAATAAATCCAAAAAAGTATGTTAAATTATGCCCACTTTCCTATTAAGTATTGTCACCAACAGATGTAAATACACATTAGAAAAAGGTAAACAGGACTCCAAAAAACAGTCCTATATACACAATTGACTGTATTATGGAAAAGGGTACAGTCTTACTATTGTTAAATGAAATATGCTGGATTAATCACTTGGTGACTCGTAGTATGGATCAGGGAAAAGTAAATCTAAACCTCAATGAATATACAGTCTGAATGTCCCACTGAAAAGGAGTATTAGACCTATATAGCAAACCATAATAGTCTCGACGTGTTTCCTCATTTGATTAATCAGGGAATACATTAGCCTTGTCCCTAGTTATAATGATAATAGTGGCTCCTTACAGTGGTAAGTGGCCCCCAGATAATAATAATATTTATATAGCACTTTACATATATCAGTAATGCTGTCCCCATTGAGGCTCACAATCTAAACATCTTATCAGTATGCCTTCACAATGTGGGAGGAAACCAGCGTACCTGGAGAAAACCCATGTGAACATACAAACTCCTTGCAGATAATGCCCTTGGTGGGATTAGAACCCAGGACCTCAGTGCTGTAGGGCCAGAGTGCTAACCACAGAGCCACCATGCCACCCATGCCCCAGATGACTCAGTCGCACAGGTAGAGTGGTCCAGCAAGGAGCTGATGGTTCATTGCTGCACTATTATATTCAATGTTATCTGTATCCTTTAAGTGCAGATATTGTTAAAATTGTGATGACAGGCAGGGGGAGTCGGAGGGTTGGTGCCACTGTAGCTACTCCCAAAGTCATGGTCCCCATTACGGCTGCATGGCATTGACCTGTTTTTCACTACTGCCATAGCAAGTCCACTCTCCTTTCAGGAATAACAGAAGTGCTGGCTTGAGAATCTTGAACGGGGACAAGGTTTATTATAATGATATTCCTATTGCTCAGATGATAATATTTTAGCTGCTGTGTTTAGGATCATTAATGGTAGCAGTGAATAACTCTACAGTCTTTAATTATCATGACCAATGGCCAATGCCTCTTATAATACTTAATTTGACACCGAAAATGAATCCCCTGTTAGCAACCAACAAGGTCGGATCAATATTTATGGGCAATTTGCCTTGTGTAGCTGTTGACCTTTTATGTGATCCTGCTTCACTTGATTGAGTTTTGTTTATTTAAACATAATCACCTAGGGATGGATGTTCTGATCCTAGGGGAACTAAGATGTTCTCAGACCCCATCAATGTACAGCATTATTGTGGAGAAGCTGTGGGAAAATAAGACGTATCTTAGTGTGGATCCCTGAAAAACCACAAACTGTAAAACCACAAGTTGTACGTTGTTTTCATCTACCTGAACATGGCTACATTTTAACAATCATTCTTTTCTATATGTTTTATATATGAATTTTCTTGGGATATTTGTATTGATTTTTATTGACTTTTCTTTGTATTACGGCAAGTTGAATATTGAAAATGCTGATTACTCATTGTCAGTAGTTACAATGCTCTTTTGAGCTTTATATGAATTCCTAGTCATTTTTTAATGTATTATATAACTAGCAAGAGTATAGAGAAAGCTATTCTGGAATTGTTTTATTTCTATACCATTTACCATGTAGTATATTCAATTTAATTAAATTTATAGGGAACCTATAGCTGTGTAAAACATTATAAAAGATGTCTATCATAGTGCCAATGCGCCAAATTCCTTTTTTATTGACATGCAATTTGGTTACCCAGTGCACTTGCAGTCTGTGGCTCCTTTTTGTCTCTCCCTGTCAGTGACCCCCCCCCACCCACTTCTTGGTTGACAGTGGAGACAGAAGCAGTGGAGACAGAGGGGTCATAGGCTGCAAGTGTACTGATCTGCCCACCAGAGTACTTGAAAACCTACTGTATTTTTCAGATTATAAGACGCACTTTTGTCCCCCATATTTTGGGGGAAAATGGGGGGTGCATCTTATAATCTGAATCTCTCTATAGTTAAGGGGGCATTTGGAGCGGTGTTCGGTGGCTGGATCAGGCTGCAGGAGGCAGTGGGAGGTCATGTGCTCCTGCTCATTAGTCTAATTTAATATGCACTGCATCCCACTGTCCATCACCTCAGTGCTGAAGCACTGAGAGATGGACGGGGGAGCTGCGCATATTAAATTTGCCTGCACTCACCGTCCACTGTGGGATATACCCCCTCCCCCCATCATGCTATATGCCTCCCTGTGCTGGATGTGGCCCTCCACCCAGTCACACAATATGCCCTCTGTGCTAGATGTGGCCTCCTCAACCCCTGTAACGCTATATGCCCCTGTGTGCTGAATGTGGCCCCCCCCATCACATCATATGCCCTCCTTGCTGGCGCGCACATATTAAAATAACAACCGCTGATACTTACCCTTCCGACAATGGCTCCGTGCTCCCAGCTCCTCGGTGTCTCTTTCTTTGTGTGCCGGCCGATCATGTGACCAGCCGCACAGTGATGACATCACTGTGCTGTGCCGATCACATGATCGGCCGGCACACACAGTAAGAGACACCTGGGAGCACGGAGCCATCGTCGGAAGGGTAAGTATCAGCGGTTGTTATTTTAATGTGTGCGCTCCAGCAAGGAGGGCATATGTTGTGATGGGGGGCACATCCAGCACAGAGGGCATATAGTGTGATGGGGGCCACATCTAGCACAGGGGGCATATAACATGATGGGGGGCCACATCCAGCACAGGGGGGGCTAATGTGCCAGCAGAGGGGGGCATATAGGGTGATGAGGGGCCACATCCAGCACAGAGAGCTAATGTGCCAGCGCAAGGTGGCTAATACGCAGGAAATGGGGCTGTATCCCAGGATGAGGGACATATACCGTATATGATTTGTAAGCTTTCAATGAAAGCTGAATTTTGACACAATGGCACAGAGAATTCTAAAAGATCTTTCATAATCTCCCACACTGCTTATGCTTGGTAATTAAATTAACAAATTCTCTTTAACAACAATTATTGGCCTTAGGCTGTGTGCACATGATCAAGAGTAGCAGCGTTTTGAAAGCAGCATGTTACTGCTCCCTCTAAAATGCTGCATTGTACAGTTACAGCACAGTGTATGGAATTTATAGATGTCCCGTGCTCACTATGCTTCTCCTGACTGCAGCGTTATTTCACCTGCAGTGTGGGTTACTGCGCTTCTGCATCTCCACAGCATGTGAATATATTGCTACAGAGACGGGAGTTATCTCCAGCGGGTCAATGGACAGAGAAGCCGACCTGCATGGAACGCAGATCTTGGGCACAGGCTGGCTGCATTCTCCCTGTATTCACCTACAGCTTCCCTCAGGTCCAGAGGCACTGTGTCCAAGATGCAGTATCATGTGCACATACCCTAATACTTACCTAGTAAGTGATTGGCACACCTTTATGGTGTTTTCTTAGGGGTGTTGATGAGGTAATAGAGTGAGTTTTCTCTTACTAACCATTTAAAGGCAGGAATCAGACAGCTCTGATCCAGTTGTTGCAGCCATCTGCAGCTGCCGCAGACTCACTATTTAAGTATAATAACTGTCTGTAGACTTATCTCACTGTGCTGTGAATATATGGCACATGGCAAGAGGAGGGTATACAATAATATATAGGCTCTTATGAATAAATATACTAATGTCAACAACAGAGAAAAACAATCAGTTAACTTTTTGTCAATTGAATTATGCCTAGTCATAGGGAATTCTCCAAAGTCCCAGGTAATTGAAGTGGTTATAAAACATACGCATAGAACGCCAAAGGCTATAGCGAAACGCGTGTTGGGGCGATGCTATAGCAAAACTAGAGGACTTGATAGGCATGTCTACCTATAGCCATGCTGCCACTTAACACGTATTCACATGCATTATATTTTTTGCACACATTTGACCTCTTTATTTGAAACTTTGGTGTAGGTTAGAGGCTATACAAAATAGGCCACTGGTCAATGCCGACTTTTGCATTTTACTATTTCTATTCTTGAATAACATGTTAAGTAGTATTCATATACACTGTTAACATTATTTTGTAAATGAGAATTGGATTTTTTTCCAATCATGTTACATTTTGATGCTATGATTTAAAAAAATAAATAAAAAATCCGGAGTATATAAGAGTGTTAACCACACTTGTTGACAGTATTATTGGATCTGTTCCATAAACACAGGGTGGTTCCAGGTTATTATAAATTCAGGAATCTAATATCCTGAGAATTATCTCATGTTATGACTGTTATGACTAACATTGCCTCACAATGATGAACTATCTTTGTTACAGGCAGTTTAAAACATTGGTGGATTTCCTTAGATACATTGATCATATGGTGGACATTTGTTACTCAATTCTCTTTCTTCCCAAAAATGAATATCTAATCATACTGAAGGTTTTTCTTAAGAAATTATTATGTAATGTTACAGGAAAAATAGTTTCACAACTCATTGCCAGTAATGCTAGAGGGAATTCCTGAAGTCTAGATTTGTAACATACATTTTCTCCAACAGGAAAGTATATGGTGACAAACAGATTAATGTTCACCAAGACGTTTTAGAATTGTATGAAGAAACAAGTGGTTCAAAGAGAGGGCACTATGTGTATAGGTGGATGTGTATAAGAAACATGCATTATTCAATTTCTTGGAATCTGGGAGAAGAAAAGAAACCCAATAAAAGCCTGCAATGAAAAGAATTCGAATACACTAAAAATATGGCATCATTAGACCCAAATAATGGTTAGAGAGGTTATACAGCAGCACCAAATAAGCATAACTGGTAAAGAAATACTCTTCGGGTTTCTTAGGCTTTGACTAGTGAAAAAAGGCTGAAAATGATTTAGGATCTCAATATGATTGCGTAACAGCCACAGTAATGACAATATCATTAAGGCAGATTTCAACATTTTGACACTAGGCTACATAGCTTGAAAAAAGACTAGCTTCCAAAAAGTTGCTGAAATATATATTTATATCCTACAAGAAAGAATAACATATGTTGGATCTAAAGGCCCCATTACACGGCACGACGTTGGAACAATGTCCGCAACGATCTTGTGGGCGTGCGGTCGTTGGTGAGATGACACAAGTCTAGATATCGTGGACGACGCACCAACAATGTTGTGAGCAGGTATTGTTCATCAACTCAGCGAATTATACCAGCTCATTTCTGTGAATGGGCGAAGTCGTAAACGACATTGTTATCGCAACGAAAACCTGTGACGTATCAGCGATGTTGTTAACGATGTTGTGCCGTGTAACGGGGCCTTAAGTGTGACCCACGCCTAAACTGCCAAACTTGACATCACTTTGAGCATACAATACATAGCTGGAGAGACCTTACCATACATGTAGAAGTTGTTGATAGCTTTGGTTCCAATTCATCCAAGCAATTTCACCAGAATTCTTGCTTTACAAACAGCAACATTTTGACACAATACAGAAGTACTGAGAAATTGTGTGATTTTTTTTCTCTCAGCTTTGCTAAAACAGGTGAAGTTGGGTGAGGATGGGGACAATGTGGTGGTATGACACCACAGCTTGTCTAATGCACGATAAGCTGTGGAACTCCTGTTACTAGAAATTTTACTTACAATTGATTGTAAAAGCACACGACCAGATCTGTCCATCAGCCGAGTCCAAATGAAAAATAGTTTACATAATTACATAGGAAATACGGTTAAGAAAAAGCAAAATTTTCCCTCCTGATCACGACTCTTCATTGACTGGATGAACATTCAGAACAAGAACATAGTATTTATATTTTTGTCCTGAAAAAGCAACTAAACTTTATTTTTAAAACCGTTCAAGGTAAATGTGAACTGATCCAAAATGTTTTGCACCACATTTCGCCACCAATAACATACAACTCAACGCACAAATAACAAGTCCCACTCAGGTCGGTCATCTCTTAAAGGGAACCTGTCAGCAACTTTATGCCCCCAAACCTATCACTACCTGTCCCTGTACATCCCTAAGCATCTGTGTCTGACCTAATGCTGAACAGTGATAGCTGAGAAGAATAATTTTTTAACTTACATTTTCGTATGGTAATAAGGATAGTGTCTTTGGAGTGTAGTCACTGTGGGTGTTCTCTCAGGCCCCATGTCCCCCCTCGTTGTGTGATTATCATGGGCATGATAACCTGATTTCCAAGCCTGGTCCCAGCATTTGGAATCTGCTCCATAGTTAACGTGCTCCATTTTATGTCACTTCTTTTAACAACTTCAGGGTTAACAAACCTTGAGGTGGTTAGAAGAAGTGACATGCTAAATCTCTGAGTGAGTATGGAGTGAAAAAAAAAAAAAAAAAACAGTGGCAAAAGAATGATAGTGATGCCACCTCAGGAAAATGACAGCTGGTGCTTTCTTGAAGTGGCTTTGCCTGAGAAGACTCGGGAACCTTGTACACACAGCCTTACAGATACCAAGTCAGAGAAAAACATAACCAAAATAAGTAAGATCTCAAAGCCCAGCCTTAATACACAATAGGAACAGAGGTCCATGAATGCTAGCAATCCAAAACTTGCCAAAACAGACCTCTAGACAAGCAATATTCAGGAATCTATAACTGAGGTTGTCGTTATTGCCACTTTCTATAGAAAACCTTCAGAGGAAAATGCCCTTTATACACTCCCAAAACTCTTCTTAAACATCATAAAGATACTCTATACATCACCAAATCTCACGACAGAGAGCCCAACAGCATTACACTCCCCATACCTTACCACTGATGCCCCCAAGACCCACCAAAGAAACTCTCTCAGCATTATACACCCCTACAAATCCAATGACAAGCATCCTCCTAGCACTGTATAATCCTTAAAATCCTACCAAAGGCATTCCCCAAGAATATTCCATTCCTCGATATCCTACCAAAGGCATTCCCCAGTGGTATAGACCCCCAAAATTACACAACATGCATCCCTCAGCATTGTATATCCATCAAATCCAACCTAAAACATCCCCACAGCATTACAGACCCCCAAATATCCACAATATTCATCCACCCATATTGTACACCCCCAGAATCCAACCACAGGTATCGCCACAGTATTTTGCTCCCTCAAATTTCACCACAGGCTACCTGCAGTATTGCCAACCCCCTAGAAAAATTACTATACAGGAGTCTGTACATCATTGTACTCCCCAAAATAATCCCACCACAGAAATCTTCTAAACATTGTACAAACGCCAAATAAAGCCCAAGTCTCACAAAAGTCTATACTCCCTGAGGACACCAACCTTTGTCCCTTGTCAACTGCAACTTCTCAAAGATTTCTTGAATGAGGGCTAAAGATGTAGAGTCCCTCACACCTCTTCAAGTCCCACCATGACGAATGACATGCTTTGTAGCCAGAACATGCCTTTAACACGTGATGGAAATGACAAATCATACTTACAAGGAGCCTCTTTAGTGCATGAGCAGTACAAACTGTGGGAAACTTTAAGAAAAAGAATGGCTTGTGCTTTTTTTGTCGAATGCCTCAGATGGCAGGGAAAAAGCACCTGGTTTTTATGGACTCTCCATAAATTTACAGATGGTTGGCATCCCAGAGTTGTAGGCTTTTCGCTAGTTAATGTGATTGGAGTTAAAGAAAACCTGTCACTCCCCTCCCCCATGGATTAGAATCTAAGCCCAGCACTGAATTCAAGGCAAGGGATCCCCCATGGCTCTGTGGGGCTGCTACCCTGATATATAGGCTTATAAAATCTTATGGTTATTTTCCATGGATGCGGGCCCTTGTGCTTGAGGCTGCTCGTCCACGGGGGAATTTCACACCCACTGCGCCTCTGTGCTGCCCATGTCCTAGTTCCCTTCATGTCCTCCTCGCTCTGCGTGTCCTTGTGGTGTTGACGCAAGCGCAGAGCTAGGTTGAGGTTTATATGCATGCCCCGCCTCCAGCTATGACGTCCTTTCATTTCCCCGCCCTGCTCCGTGTTGTGCAAATGTATGTAAAGCTCTATGGAAATAATAGTGTTATATAAATGAATAAATATTTGTATTATTATGACATAAAATAGTGATTGCATATTTTCAAGAAGTAATATTCATACTATGGTGTTTCATCAATGTGAACAGACCTATAAGATCATGGATGCAAATCATTTAATGGCCATATGCTAATTTTATCTGAATTGCTATCTCAAAAGTATAGAACAGATGGCCTTGCATGTTGCTCACCCTCTGCAAAAATAAAGGTTTGCTCTCCAAAAAAAAAATTATAAAAATAAAGTAAATAAATATTCAAAACAAATTCCCCTTAAAATATTGAGCTGTCTTAAACTGAAGTTTTAAGGACATTATAAGCTTCCAGGACTTTCCAGCTGCTGCCATATCTGCCACTGTTTTCAAAAATTCAGACTCTGCAGGTGTCACAAACTCCTGCAAACTGCAGGAAACTTAAAAAAATTAATTTAAAGCTCCAAAAAATTCTACACCTTGATACAAGCCAATAGACCCGGTGGCTAGGGACACTTCTAACCATATAGTTAGGTGTGGTCACCAGCCAGCAGGTCCTCTAGTGAGCAGTTTGGAACCAAGGAAACGGAAAGTTTTAGGATTATTTTAAATTTCAAACTTATTTTCTGAACTTATAGCCCCGTTCGACGACTTTTGGGGAAAGTGTTCGGATTTCTGATCCCTGAGCCATGTTTGGTCAAATTTGAAATTGGCAAACATATTCGGGGAAGATTCACTTATCTCTACTGCAGGCGCATAGCTACCTTGCTTTTTAAGGGGTTTTACATTAGATTGTTGACTATATTTTTCTGATATTTCTGATATGCAAGAACTGAACGATTTTCAGCAATATTTTGTATCTATTTTTTATCAGTTTTCTCAATGCGTTAGTTTTTACCAGAGTTCCATAAGTCTTTTACATATGCCAAAAAAATAAAATTAATGGAATTCTTTAAATATTCTCCTATCAAGCAGTCAGTGTTTGCGGTGGAACACTCAACTTGCAAAAAAACACAGCTATATGAAGAGGCCCATAGACTACAATAGGTATGAGATCTATCTGTAAAAATATAGTGAGATCTCATATGTAAAAAACTGACTTATGAATGAGCCTTAAAATGGATGTGCATAGAATTGCACAGTTGGCAGCTGTGAGGTTGATATGGTGGAGGGTTGTAAAAGTTGAGCAGATCATTTGTAATGGAGTATGGAAGCAAAAGTGTACTACAGGAAATTCCCTTTTAACTGGAGCGTGAGGAAATACCCAGATTCTATTTGTATCATGTGTGTTATATCAGTTTTCAGCAATTTTGCTGTGATATTTTTAGATATGAGATCCACAAATTGCTCACATTTGTCAACAACACAGGTGACCGCTGAAGACACTCTAGAGGGGATTACCATTGGCAATGCAGATTATTGATCATATCAACACAGTTATGTTAACAACCAGTATGAAATTGCTACTCAGTGACGACATAATGAGTCTTTACTATTACATTTGTGAAACTAGACCAAAAAAAAAGCCTGAAATTATTTTTCTATATCATATTCTATGGGTATAGAATACTAGAACTGCCTTAGCTAATATGAAAAATATGGTATCTGTTTTATAATGGAAACCATACATGACGTTATTATTTTGATAGTTTTCCTGTAATTAATTGCACAATCTTGTGTTTAGTTAATTCATAAGAAGTTTTGAAACTGGCAACTGGCAATTCTGGCACAGGACCTTGTTTCCTTACATCCGCCTCATCATGGTATTTCATGTTAATAATCATGCCAAAGTAAGATTTTTAGTTGTGCAAGAGTTGTATTGGGCTGATTACCATACTTCTTTTTCTTTCTGTCTTTCTGGCTTCCCTTCAGGATGATTTCATTATAATTTGGATGCAAAAACATTGCCGCCTCTTCCAAAGAAGTTGCAAAGATATTGATAAATGTTCAACAGAAATTCACATGGATTTTACTAGAATGAGGAACCAATGTGTAAATTATTCAAAGTATACAGTATTGTGCACATTAAAGCCAGGTTCATGGTTATTCACACTGAACACCCCTCACCACTCCAACACTTGCCATGAACAACAACCCCAATGCAAGTCAATGGGGAACTCGAGCACCCCTCGGGGAAATCTTTCAGAAAAATGCTTCCCCACCGACCTGACATTGCAGGATGCTGCTGTATGTTGTTTTTTTTAAGAGCTGCAGAAGGTGTGGTTGTGAAGGTCCTGACTTGCCTCCTGTGTTGTGCTCTAGAGCTGCACTCACTATTATGTTCAGCTGCTGATTGTGGGGTTGAAGTGTGACATACCTGGAATCCCATCCCCTTGGCTTTAAATAGCCTTCCCTCTCCTCTGTCAGGGACTGCTGATAGAGTTATCTGCTGACTGGGAAGTCAGTGCTGGTGTTAGCTAAGCAGGAAGTGTTTGGGCTAGTACAAGTATGGGAGACTGGCTGCTGTTGGTCATGAACTCATACTGGCTGAGACACCGGTTCTGTTGACAGCTACACAGGTGGTGTCTGGGCTTGTGCCGGTATTGGTGACAGGCTGGGAAACCTGGTTCTGTTGGGTGCCAGACATTGGTGGTCTGTGCACCATGCTCACACACGGTAGTCGGTTGTTCCCTTGCTCAAGCATGACATTATCAGTAGCCTATAACCGTTTTTGTCTCTGAGTTATTATGTCTCAGACATCCTCTGCAGGTGCCTTCTCACAACTGATGCAAACCATCTCAGCTGAGGTCACTGGTCTGCGGATGCAGGTGGTGCAGCACCTGCAGCAGGTAGGGGTGTATCTGGCCTCGGCTCACACCCGTTCCATCCCTACACCCAAAATATCTCTTCCAGATAGGTTTTCTGGGGGAAGAGATAAATTCTTGGTGTTCAAAGAGGCTTGTAAATTTTATTTCAGTTCATCTGGGAGCGAGGAAGAACGGGTGGGGATTATAATCTCCCTTCTTAAGGGAGATCCCCAGACCTGGGCTTTCTCCCTCCCGACCGATTCACCATCGCTGCGGTCGGTGGACGGGTTTCTTGCTGCTCTGGCTCAGGTGTATAATGGACCAGATAGGTGGCTCTTCCTGAGTCAAACCTCCATAAACTGAAGCATGGGTCACGAGCAGTTGAGGAGTACTGCTCGGAGTTTCGGAGGTGGGCGACACTCTGTGGAATAACCCTGCCCTCAGGAGTCAGTTCTGTCTGAGTTTGCCAGCTAGACTGCAAGACACCCTGGTTCAGTACGCCGCACCTGAGTCATTGTAGGCTGCGATATCCCCAGCCATCAGGGTAAACAGCCATCTGAGGGAGAGACTGAAACCAACTTTGTCCCCTGTGGCTATCCCTGTTGAGGAGGCTCCACACGATGAACCTATGAAACTGCAGGCAGTAGGCCCTCTTGTTAAACCTCCTGTAGTTGTAGTTCATCAAGTGGGTGGAGCATGTTTTTATTGTGGACAAGCTGATCATTTTATCAAAGTTTGTCCACATCGCTCCGGGACAAATACGCAGTCTCTGACGCAGCCTTCATCGGGTCATTCGGAAGGAGACGACCAGAGGTTTATATCTCCTTTTTTTGATGGTAGTTGGAAAAACTGAGACTGTAACGGTGCTAGTTGATAGAGCAGTAGTTGTCCTTATGCATTCTCACTTTTGCAGACTCATTGCTTTGCCTGTAGTTCCTTAGCGAGACCCATTCCCATCTGCGCCATTAACTCAGCCAGAAGGTATTATCCGCTTCCAGTCAGCAAGAAGGTATTATCCCAAGTTGTACATCATGTGAACTTCAGCATTGGAACTCATCAGCTGGAGTTCCTATCTTGTTACATCTTGGAGAATTTACCAACCCCTATTATTTTGGGTTTCCTTTGGCTAAGAAAACACAACCTGGTAATTGACTGGGGGGCCCGGGAGGTGGTTTGCTGGAATAATGACTGTGAGGGTACTTGCCGGGGTACTTCCATCTCTGTCGTGCTGGTGACGTCTACACCAACGTCTTCGCTCAAGGAGGTTAGGAGTTTACCAGGGGGTGGGGGTAGAGTGCATGCCACGCTGCAGGCTCCTGGTGCCTCTGGGCGTCATCCCTGGAAGATGGGCAGGGGAAAGGTGGTTGTTTTGACTGTGCATCCCAAGGGAGGGAGTCCTGGTGTCCAGAGAGACACGCCTGTTAATTGCCTACCTAAGTCTGTACCCTCTGATTGTGCCCGAATGTGTGGAAATAAATGTATAGGTCCAGACCTCAGTGCAAATGAGTATGTGTGGGTGTTGTCCAAGCACATCAGGTGGAGGCATGCTACTGGGGCACTAAGTTCCGGGGTTGTAGGACCATTTGAGATATCTGCCATTTGCAATCCTGAGCTGTACCTACTTGACTTACCCCCAGTTTTGGCAACCCGTAACGTCTTTCATATTTCCTCACTCAGAGGATATGTACTTATTTCTGATGTGTCTGTTGTCGAGTCCGGAGGCCTGTCTTACAAGAGGGGGTACTGTCACGTGCTTAGATTGTGCTGACATTGCTGGATGCTGCTGTGTGTTGTTTTTCTTTAAGAGCTGCAGGAGGTGTAGTTGTGAAGGTCCTGACTTGCCTCCTGTGTTGTGCTCCAAAGCTGCACTCACTATTATGTTCAGCTGCTGGTTGAGGGATTGATGTGTGACTCACCTGGAATCTCCTCCCCTTGGCTTTAAATAGCCTTCCCTCTCCTCTGTCAGAGGCTGCTGATAGAGTCTGCTGGCTGGTGCTGGTGTTAGCTAAGCAGGGGGTGTCTAGACTAGTACCAGTATGGTAGACCGGCTGCTGTTGATGATGAACTCACATTGGCTGGGACACCTGTTCTCCTGACAGCTACGCAGATAATAATAATAATAATAATAATAATAAAACTTTATTTGTATAGCGCCAACATATTCCGCAGCGCTTTACAGTACAACGGTACATATAAGAAAAATATACGGTACAGAAACGTAATGCAGAACAGTAGTTACATACCAAAAACATAGAATCAACTTAGGAAATACAATAAGAAAGGCAGAAAATGAAGGTGACCCTGCTCGAAGGAGCTTACAATCTAAGACGGGATGGGAACACAAAGTACAGGGGCTTATAACAATGAATATCTTACGTCTAAGTGACTACTGTTAGGGAGAATGATAGGCCGCCCTGAAGAGGTGTGTTTTTAGGGAGCGTCTGAAGCTATGCAAGTTGTGGATGGTCCTAATTTCTTGGGGTAGAGCATTCCAGAGTTTTGGTGCAGCTCGAGAGAAGTCTTGAAGTCGGGAATGGGAGGTTCGGATTAATGCCGATGTTAGTCTGAGGTCGTGTTCAGAGCGAAGGGGACGGGTGGGGTGGTAGACAGAGATGAGGGTGGAGAGGTAAGGAGGTGTCGCACCATGAATAGCTTTGTGGGTGACAACGAGCAATTTGAATTGGATTTTATAGTGTACGGGCAGCCAATGTAGTGACTGGCACAGAGCAGAAACATCTGAGTAACGGTTTGCTAGATAGGTGATCCTGGCTGCTGCATTGAGGATAGACTGGAGAGGGGAAAGCTTACTGTGGGGGAGGCCAGCTAATAAAGAATTACAGTAGTCAAGGCGGGAATGAATCAGGGCCACGGTGAGGGTTTTAGTTGTTCCCGTGGTGAGGAAAGGGCGAATTCTGGAGATATTTTTCAGGTGCAAGCGACAGGAGCGGGTGAGAGATTGTATGTATGGGGTGAAGGAGAGATCAGTGTCCATCAAAACACCGAGACAGCGAGCCTGCTGACTGGGTGTTATCGTGGTGCCGCACACCGAGAGAGAGATGTCAGATTTAGGGAGGTTGGCAGAGGGTGGGAGCAGAAGAAGTTCAGTTTTGGAAAGGTTGAGTTTCAGATAGAGAGTGGACATGATATTGGAGACTGCGGTTAGACAGTCATTGGTGTTCTTTAATACCGCAGGGGTAAGGTCAGGGGCTGAAGTGTATAGTTGTGTGTCATCAGCATAAAGATGGTACTGAAAGCCAAATCTGCTGATTGTTTGTCCGATCGGGGCTGTGTAGAGAGAGAAGAGGAGAGGGCCAAGGACTGAACCCTGAGGGACCCCAATAGTGAGGGGAAGAGGGGAAGAAGTGGAGCCAGCAAAAGATACACTGAAAGAGCGGTCAGAAAGATAGGAAGAGAACCAGGAGAGAGCAGTGTCCTTGATGCCAATGGAGTGCAGCATAGAGAGTAGGAGCTGATGGTCGACAGTGTCAAAAGCCGCAGAGAGGTCAAGAAGGATAAGCAGAGAGTGGTCACCATTACGTTTTGCTGTCAGAAGGTCATTGGTCACTTTGATGAGGGCAGTTTCTGTAGAATGTAAGGGGCGGAAGCCAGACTGCAATGGATCTAAAAGAGAGTGAGTGGCGAGGTAATGAGTGAGGCGGGTGTAGACCAGGCGCTCCAGGAGTTTAGAGATGAAGGGGAGATTGGAGACTGGTCTGTAGTTATTTGTGCAGGATGGGTCAAGGGACGTTTTCTTTAGTAGTGGAGTGATAATAGAGTGTTTGAAGGAGGAGGGGAAGATGCCAGTAGAGAAGGAGAGATTGAAGATTGTGGTTAAGTGACTGGTGACCACTGGAGAGAGGGTCTGTAGTAAGTGTGAGGGAATGGGGTCAGAGGTGCATGTAGTGGGACGTGAGGACGAGAGGAGCCTGGAGACTTCTTCTTCTGTGGCTGGGTCAAAAATGGAGAGTGAGCCAGAGGGGATGTGGGGAGAGATGGGAGTAGAAACACTTGAAGGTTGGGAGCTGATTTCCTGACGGATGTTTTCTATTTTCTCTGTGAAGTAAGAGGCCAGATCGTCAGCACAGAGGTCAGTGATAGGAGCCTGCACTTTCGGACTGAGGAGAGAGTGAAAGGTGTCAAAAAGTTTCTTTGAGTTGTTGGCTAGTGAGGAGATCAGGGTGGTGAAGTAGGTCTGTTTGGCGAGGTGAAGGGCAGAGTTGTAGGTTTTTAGCATGAATTTATAATGGATGAAGTCTCCTGGTGAGCGACTTTTCCTCCATAGGCGTTCGGCACTCCTCGAGCATCGCTGGAGGAATCGAGTTTGTGATGTGAGCCAGGGCTGTTTTACTCTGTGTTTGGAGGTTCTAAGGGTGAGGGGTGCTACTTGGTCCAGGGTACTTTTGAGAGTGTCATTGTAGTAATTCACAGCCAGATTGGGGCAGGAGAAGGAGGAGATTGGGGACAGTGATGAGAGAAGAGAGTCTGTGAATGTGTGAGGGTTGATGGCCTGTAGATTTCTGAATGTGTGATAGGTCGGACTATGCTGTGATGGGCGAGGGTTTGAGAGTGTGAAGGTGAGAATGTTGTGATCAGAGAGAGAAAGAGATGAGTTGTCTAAGGAGGAGGAAGAGCAGAGTCGGGTAAAGACCAGGTCAAGGGTGTTACCATCCTTATGTGTCTCAGAGGTTGAGAGTTGCGAGAGGCCAAGAGAATTGGTTAGAGCTAGGAGCTGGGATGCAGATGTGGAGTTGAGGCTGTTTATGGGGATGTTAAAGTCTCCCAGGATGAGGGTTGGTAATTCTGAGGACATGAAGTGCGGCAGCCATGGTGGCTGAGCTTGTGCCGGTGTTGGCGACCGTCTAAGAAACTTGGTTCTGTTGGGTGCCGGACATTGGTGGTCTGTGCGCCACGCTTACACAAGGTACTCAGTTGTTCCCTTGCTCAAGCATGACACGACCCTCACCAGACTAGCCACTTGCAACAAACACTGGAACAGTTTATGTCAATCAGCAAGAACAACCCGAACAAACATCCTATTACACGCCTATCACTTGTGACTTCCTATGAAATTACCAGCAAGTCCAGAAATAGAGTATGTCAAAGGCACCAGAGTTACTATAAAGATACATTTTGTATAATAAAGGATTGAAACTGCAACTCTGATGCTGTGCAAATACTATATTTCTATGTTCCCACACTATAATATATGAAGAATGAAGTCAGATACATATTTGATCTGCAATTTATAATAGAATATGCATCTTCATGAAGATCCAAAGTTGCTGCAATGTATTTCCCACTGTAGAAATAGATTTATATTCCTGTCCAAATGCTGTATAGTACAGTATATGTACTGCTATAGTCCATTTATTCACCACTATTGAAACCTCACAACTTTATCTAGAAAACTTGCAAATATTTCTGGATGGCTTGGTGGAAAAAACATTCAGAGATGACAGATCCAATGTCTTCAGCGTGCTTCCTAGGGTGCATTATATCGCTTAACCACACAGTGATGCCATTAAAAGGAGACTGTACTAGAGTACCTGAAGACATGACAAAACAGGCCATCTTGTGAGACTCGAGTTCTACTGTTCCTCTTCCAATCTGGAGCATCCCTTTGTTGTAACCAAGGTCTTGGAGGATACTGATCAGCGGATCCGCGGAGATGCAGGAGATCAAATAATCCAAGCTGGTGGTTCCCACAGTGACAAACACGCTCCTCTCCATGGTACCACTCGCCACAAGGAAGAGCCGAAGGTGCAATCCAGGACCTGTCATGATGTCATCGTCATGTGATAAATCATGGGACTGGGCCCCCACTGCTTCAGCGGCTGCAGGCTACAGCAGTGATTGATAGCATAGGTGAGGGAGTGGGGCCCGGAGATGGAGTGGAGCCCCAATGTCCTCTGGGCCCCTCACGGAAGTCAGAGCAGTCATGTCCTGATGGCAGCCCTGCACATCACTATTCTGTATGTATATGTCCACAATACAACCTGTATAACAGTGTGTGTGTATATACTGTATGCATATAGTGTGGATCTGTGTGTACAATACAGCGCTGTGTAGATAAGATATAGAACCAGTCTCTATTGTGCGTATAGCCAGCTGTCTCTATTGTGCATTCTCTATTGTGTATACCACCAGCAGCAGTCTCTATTGTGCATTCTCTATTGTGTATATAACCAAACCAGCAGCAGTCTCCATTGTGTGCACTCCTTTGTTTATAAAGCTAGTACTCAGCCAAAAGCAGACTCTATTCTGTGTGTGAGTGTATATATATATATACATTCTGGGTGGAGGCTGTGCAGAGTCTCAGGGTGGTGGGCCCAAATTTTTGTCAGAGGAGGGGAAATTCCTAGTGGCATCGTGCCTACAGGTGTTATTAGAGGAACCCATGCAGTTAGGGGTTGTTTTCTCTCTCATGCTAGTTCACCAGTGGTCCATCATGGAAGCATGTTGTGTTTCTATTGTGGCCGTACTGACCATTATATCAAGGTCTGTCCACTTCACCCCAAACAGGTTACGCCATCTCATAAACCATGTCCCTGTGGTCGTGTGTAGGGAGATGACCATGGTGTGTATGTTTCCTTAATTTTAATGTCTTAGTTTAATATTCCTGCAAAAATAGTGATTCTATTCTTGTTCTTGTAGATAGTAGAGAATAAACCATTTTAGTGGATTCTCGCTTCGCTCAGACCCATGGTCTAAATTGTAGTACTCTAGTGAGATCCATTTCAGTGCTTGCCACTGATTCTGCTCCTCTCAGCCAGAAAAGTTTGACCCAAGTCGTACACAATGTGAACTTGCACATAGGGACACTTCACAGAGTTCCTGTCGTACTTGGAAGGTTTGCCTACTCCCATCATCTTGGATCTTCCCTGTCTGAAAAAACACAATCTAGTCATGAATTGGTGGTTCAGGGAAATAGTCAATTGGGGCACATTTTGTAAGGACAATTGTCTAAGTACTATTGTTTCTGCCATTTTTTTTTTATTTAAACCTACTCCTACCTCTCCTGTGGAGGTGTCTAAGGTGCTACTGGAGAATAAGGGAGAGTCTATTCCCACACCCAACTATGCCTTGTTGTCCAGGGAAAGTGGGTCTGGGAGGATGGTGGCTTCCACTATGCACCCTGAGGGTAAGAGTCACATGACACAGAGGGACTCCTTTGTTGTCTATCCTCTTAGGAGAGTAATATTGTTCAGCAAACGTATGTGTGGCAATAAACTTTCAGGTCCAAACCTGTGTGTTGATCACTATGTATGGGTGTTTTCTAAACACATCAAGTGGAAATGTGTGTCTGGCGCTCCCGGCTCTAAGGTTTTGTGACCAATCTGAGCTACTCCCAGTACTAAGTATCAACAATATATTCCAAATGTCATCGTTCAGGAAATGTGTCAACTTTATTACGATCACCCCCTATCTACAATTTTTGTAATGGGGTGGTCAGTTAATGTAATTTCCGGACAAGTCCGGCTTTGGGGGCCCTGAGGCCCCTTGTGGAGATGGAGGTACTGGTATGAGTTACTGCTCAGGTGTCTGGGGGGTTTATTAAGCGGGTTTATTTCCTTCAGCCCTGCGAGGGTTAATGTCTTTCTCTGCTGCTGGTTAGGTGATGTGGTTTTGCTGACCACTTCCACCACGTTTTAAATTTTCACATCACGCACTACCTGATGTCATTTATAGAGTTTATTCTATTTAGACCATCCGGTTTGTGGAGCTCTCCTGTTGCTTCTGGAGATCTGCTGAGTATTTTGTAACCTTGGAGTTTAGCTACAGCTTTCAAGTTTGTTTTCTATCCTTTTGTTCTATTTGTGTGGAGTTTTAACATTCCTGTCCTGACCCCCTCTGAGTGGGGGAGAGGGAATTTTAGACCAGGGCTAGACAGGAGAAGGGCAATGATGGCAGTTCAGACATCCTCACCTTCAGAGGTATCTCTAGAATAAGTGACAGCTAGGGCTTCTCTAGTCTGAGGGTACTACCTCATGAAATTATCACCACCCAGGGTCAGGAGATGTGGCCATCTTCCACTGCCCTTTTGTGTTGAGCCGTGCAACAGACATCTTTGTCTACCCATGACAGCAGTATGGTATTTTGTGCCTTCACATGTTTGATGGCTAACATGTATTTGGATCGGAGAAGTTAAATGGGCTGGCAGGGAAACTATTTCCTGGGAGTTGACAGTTAGAATCCAGTGTTTAATGGTGTAAGACCTAGCAATTGACAGACTGACAAGCAACAGAAGTCCATAGAAATCCAGCAACAGTCATCAGGTTTTCATTAAAATTTGCCATGTACATGT
Source organism: Allobates femoralis (assembly GCA_033576535.1). Classification (NCBI taxonomy): domain Eukaryota; kingdom Metazoa; phylum Chordata; class Amphibia; order Anura; family Aromobatidae; genus Allobates; species Allobates femoralis. Next base: position 301,666,741 of record JARQOC010000004.1, on the reverse strand, counting down.
CATGCTTGGACAAGGGAATGTCCGACTAAAGTGCGTGACAGTGAGTACAGACCTGCAATGTCCAGCAAACAACAGAAAGCAACAGACAGGGAGACACCAGAGGGATAAATACAGAGGATAGCCCTGTTCATAGGGAATGGGGTAGGTGACCTCCTGCACTCACCTGCAGATGTGCCCTGATCTCCCTACCGTCCCTATACGAGTTCTTTCAACTTGTCACTGAGCAGGTTACCTACGCCCTTTGCTGGCCCTGATGTTAGCCCTCAATAGGGAATGGCCAGCGGGAGTGCTAGTCCCATCCACTACAATAAAAGAGACAAGAGGGAAGGGGAGACAGATAGGGAACAACAAGGCAGCAACTTCACATCTGCTGTCACTTCTCCAGGCAGCAGAAGGCTTGGCAACAAAAGTTTCTCCAGAGAGCTCTCTTCACCTCAGGAGCTTTGTCCTGAATGAAATTAATCACCAGCAAAGCATGCTGGGACTATGGGATATATAAAGGGGAAGGAGTAATTACAGAATGGCCACACCTGGACAAGACCTAACTAGCTTGCTGGCAGCAGACTGACAGTAACTCCACAAGTCCCAAAGGAATAAAATACATTTAATATGAAGTCTCAATATAGTCAAGAGACAGAGGGCCCAAGCTCGTCACAAGTCTCCCAGGTAAGAGAGACCATCGTGATAGTACCCCACCCCTTTAACGAGAGGCCTCAGGACCCTCAAGAGTGGATTAGACAGGATGACACCTACGGAAAGAACACCACGAACTACCAACATCCTCTTCCGTAACCCCCGTCCTTCAAGGATATGACCTGTGCAGTGAGGTAAGGATGTATTAAAAGTTGGCTCTGGAGACACAACACGTCTCCAGAGCCATGACCTGTGAAACACAGTATGGGTACCAAGCACTGAGGGTAGCTTCAACCGGACGGTTGAAGGGTCAACTGTCCGTCACCCGATAAGGACTGACAAACCCAGAGTCCAGAGCTCCCGAAGAACACATCCACTTGATGGCATTATTGGACACCCAAACACAGTCATTCACACCCAGGTCTGTGCCTGCACGTTTATTACCAGTCATGGTCTTTTGGAACTTGACATCCCCTTGAAGGACCGACAACCAAGGTGTCACCCCGAAACCTACAACTCCCACCCTCCGGTTGAGGAACTTCCATAGGGAAAACTACTCCCCTTCACCACCTCTCCTTGGGGGACACATAGGTCCAGAAAGAACCTGGGCAGAGGGAGAAACTGTGCACCTTCTCTCCAGTTGCACCTTGTGCACATTAACCGGAGGAGAGAGAAGTACAGAGGAAATGTATATGCCCAGGTTGCCTTCCTCAAAATGACCTGGGGAGGGCGGCTCTTCAGATAGTGTATTGGGAGCATACACCTCTGACAGAATTGGCTTAGGAACCATACATTCAGGAGCTGAGTTCCCAGTATGACCAACTCCTCCCATGAATCCCTTGAGGAGAGGCTGATGCCTAGCATAACCCCAAAGAGTGGGAATGGGATCCCCTCTTTCTCACAGAGGGATAGCACCCGGAAAAGAGGGAAAAACAGAGGAAACATACATGCCCAGGTCACCACCCTTCACATGACCTGGGGGAGACGGCTTTTGGGATGTTTGTCTGGGGATGGATGGACAAACACCCACAAAGTGATGCTGAATGCCCACAGTAAAAAACATGCCCCCATCCCACGGTGAACTACAGGCAACTTAACACAAGGGGACAACCCCCTATCTGCCTAAGTTTGTCTACTTGCATCTGTGGGACTTCCTCCATGTCGAGAACACGGGTCTGGGTCTGTCTGGGTCTTTCCCTAAGACGTTGATCTATTCTGATGGCAAGGGACATAGCGGCCTCCTGCGACACTGGAGTACAATACTGAGCCATGAAGACCTGGAGCCTACTAGACAACCCATAACACAACTGACTCCTAAGAGCTGGGTCATTCCATTGGGTGTCCGTGGCCACTCCTCCCGAACTCCGAATAGTACTCCTCAGCCAGCCGCATCCTTTACCGGAGTCTACAGAGATCCGACTCTACCAGAGAGATGCCATCAGGATCCCCATATACAAGATCCAAAGCCACAAAAAACTCATCTACTGACCGCATGGATGGAGAGTCGATCGGTAGAGAGAAAGCCCAGGACTCGGGATCTCCTCGCAACAGGGAGACAATGATCCCCACTCTGTTCTTCGCTCCATTAATAATGTGGGCAGAGTCTGAGGTATAACTTGCAGGCCTCCTGGAATGCACGAAACTTATCATGCCCCCCAAAAAACCTATCAGGGAGGGGAATCTTGGGTTCCGGCTGGGTCTGAGCTTGTTCAGAGACCAGCAAACCCGCTATATAATGGAGCTGCTGCACCACCTGTTCCACCAGATCTGTCACCTCCTGGGACAGAGTCTTCTTAAACTGGGCGAACGTAGCTGTAGGATCCATAATGGGTGCAAAAAAAAAAAGTATAGAGGCTGGTGAATAAGTCACTCTTGGACAAGGGAATGTTCGACTACCGTGCGTGACAGTGAGCACGGACTTATAATTTCTGGCAAATAATGGAAAACAACAGACAGGTGAGACACCAGAGGGATAAATACAGAGGATGGCCCTGCTCATAGGGAATGGGGGCGAGGTGACCTCCTGCAGCTGTGCCCTGATTTCCTTACCACCCCTATACGAGCTCTTTCAACTCGTCGCCGAGCAGCATACCTAGGCCCTCCGCTGGCCCTGATGTTAGCCCTCAATATGGAATGGCCAGTGGGAGTGCAAGTCCCATCCACTACAATAAAAGAGACAAGAGGAAAGGGGTGACAGACAGGGAACAACAAGGCAGCAACTTCACGTCTGCTGTCACTTCTCCAGACAGCAGACAGCTTGGCAACAAGAGGTTCTTTAGAGAGCTCTCTTCACCTCAGGAGCTTTTGCTTGAATTAATTAAATCACCAGCAGAGCATGCTGGGACTATGGGATATAAAAAGGGGAAGGAGTAATTACAGAATGGCCACACCTGGACAAGACCTAACTAGCTTGCTGGTAGCAGACTAATAGTGGGTTTACACGTCACGATATCGGCGTCCAACTCCGACCAAAAGTCACGTGGTTCGGGAGTTGGACCCGATATCGTTCGCGCGTTGTACGGTTTAAACGTACAATGCGATGCTGGAACGATGCCAAAACGATATCGAGGTTGAATGAGCGTGCTATTCAACTGCCCGATATCGGATGGCCGTTGTAGCCGCATCGTCCCGTGTGACAGCCCAACTACGATGTGTACGCCCACGTCACCCATTCACTCCCATGTTAACTGGTCGTTCCTGGGTTGGTGGGCGTACACATCGTCGGGACGTTGTATCCCGATATCGGGCTGTCTAAACCGGCGATGCGATGGCGGGTAAAGCGCGCTCAAAAAGCGCGCTCCCGCGTCGTTGGCTCTGATATCGGGCCGATATCGGGACGTGTAAACCCACCATAACAGTAACTCAACAAGTGCCAAAGAAAAAAAGCACGTTTAATATGAAGTCTCAATGTAGACATGAGACAGAGGGCCCAAACTCGTCACAAGTCTCCCAGGTAAGAGAGACCATTGTGACAGTATATTATTTGCCAGAAAGGCAGAAGGAGCGTGTCAGCAGTTTCAACGGCTGAGCTGTCTTAGTCATTGACATACAAATGCAACAATGCCACAAAAGTAGTAGGAATAATTAAAAACAAGTGCAGACCCATGGAGATCAACAGGCAAATGATAATTAGAATTAAATGCAATACCTCTAACAATATTAATAAAATATACATCACAATTATAACATTTAATATGCTACTGAAAGGTTATATTTTAGATTGCGTGAATTACCGTATATACTCGTGTATAAGCCGACCCGTGTATAAGCCGACCCCCCTACTTTTGCCCCCAAAACCTGGGAAAACCTATTGACTCGTGTATAAGCCGAGGGTGGACCCCAGCACAGGTATACAGCTCCCAGCAGTGTGGTATACAGGCCCCCCAGTGGTATACAGGCCTCCCCAGTGGTAGTATACAGCAGCCTCCCCAGTGGTATATAGCAGCCCCAGTGGTATATAGCAGCCCCAGTGGTATACAGCAGCCCTAGTGGTGTATAGCAGCCCCAGTGGTGCACAGCAGCCCCAGTGGTGTATAGCAGCCCCAGTGGTATACAGCAGCCCCAGTGGTATGGTATACAGCAGCCCCAGTGGTATATAGCAGCCCCAGTAGTATATAGCAGCCCCAGTGGTATACAGGCCCCCAAATGCTGGCACTCGCCCCACCTCTGTTGTAAGGCCCCCCTTGCTGCTTAACTTACCATCCCCGGTCTTCTGCACTGCGCCGGTCTTCTGTGTTCCGCCCTCCATGCTCCCGTCCGGCTGCATCCAGGGTCCCCGGCCGTCGCACGATGACGTCATCGTTACTGCGACGGCCGGGGATCCCGGATACAGCCGGACGGGAGCATGGAGGACGGAGCACAGAAGACCGGCGGTGCAGAAGACCGGGGATGCTAAGTTAAGCAGCTGGGGGGCCCTTACAACAGAGGGGGGGCAAGTGCCAGCATTTGGGGGCGACAAGTACCGTATTGACCCATGTATAAGCCTAGGGGGGACTTTTCAGCCCAATTTTTGGGCTGAAAAACTCGGCTTATACACGAGTATATACGGTAATAGGATTCAAAAAGCTTTCTTTTTTATTATATGGGATGGACCATCTGAGCAGATAGAAATATTTGTCAACTACCTTAACTATAATCTGTTTATGTTTAACCTTTACCTCTCGAAACGATAAACTTCATGTCCTTTTAAAATATATATCTTAGGGCCACGTCACACACGCAGATATCTGTGCAGATATTGTTCACAGATCTCTGGTTGCAATGAAATCATGGACATATTGTTCCTTTTTGTGGCCGTGTACAAATGTAACAATGTGTCCATGATTTCACTGCAACCAGTGATCTGCGAACAATATCTGCACAGATATCTGTGTGTGTGACGTGGCCCTTAGAGCAGATTTGCTAACAGGAATGAATTGTGATCTATGGACTTTTGTGATGGAAGTTTGGAGCTAGACTTTTCCTGAGCATCATCACTGTTTTAATCACTTACTATTTTATAAAAGATCTCAACTTGTGTGAATCTCTCATCGAATCACCAGTCATGGCCACCAGCTCTCTGGACATGAGCGTGTATTTGCATGTATTTCTATGCAACTGACATGCTCATGTACTGGCCTTTCCGGATGATGCAGTGAGAAACTCGCGGAAGTCTCTCACATGTCTCTCGCAAGTGGGACTCTGGCTTAATTGACAATATAGGGGCAAAATTGGATAGTGGATAAAACCTGCGCTGCTGTCAATTGAACAGATCCAGAAACAATTGTAGTACAGAAATAATGGTTTATTCTACGTGTTTTGAAGCATCTCCCCACTTCATCCAGAAATCCACAAAATATTAGACAAAGATAACCCAAGTAAACACCAAATGAAGGTCTTTATTATTAAGAAAAAATTAAATCCAAGCCTACAGAACCCTGTGCGAAAAGTGATTGCCCCCTAAACCTACGAATAGGTTGGGCCACCCTTAGCAGCACCAAGCATTTTCAATAACTGGCAATGAGTCTTTTATAACGCTCTGGAGGAATTTTGGCCCACTCATCTTTGCAGAATTGTTGTAACTCAGTCACATTGGAGGGTTCATGAGCATGAACAATTTTTTTAAGGTCATCATGCTACAGCATCTCAATTGGAGTTAGATTAGGACTTAGTCTAGGCCACTTCAAAGTCTTAATTTTGTTTTTCTTAAGTTATTCAGAGGTGGACTTGCTGGTGTGTTTTGGATCATTGTCCTGCTACATAACCCAGATATGCTTCAGCTTGAGGTCACACACAAATGACTGGATATTTTCCTTCAGAATTTTAGGTAGATAGCAGAATTCATGGTTCCGTTTACCACAGCAAGTCTTCCAGGTCCTGAAGCAGCAAAAGAGCCCCAGACCATTACACTACCACCACATATTTCACTGTTGGCATGATGTCCCTTTTGAAATGCTCTATTACTTCTACATTTGTAATGGAACCTTCCAAAAAGTTCAACTTTATCTCGTTAGTCCAGAGAGTATTCTATCAATTGTTTTACCCAAAAGAATGTGATGATCATAGATAAGAATTCTACCAATTGTCTTGGGAATCATCAGGATGTTTTAGGGCAAAATTGAGATGAGCCTTTATGTTCTTTTTTCTCAGCAGTTGTTTTCATCTGCCAATTAGGCCATTTTTACCCAGTTTCCTTCTTATGGTAGAAAACAGTGAGGCCTGCAGATGTTTGGATCTTATTGTGGGGTCTTTTGTGACCTCTGAAAGCAATTTTAGTCAGCTGGCCACTCCTGGAAAGGTTCACTGCTGTGTCATGTTTTTGCCATTTGTGAATAATGGCTCTCAATGAAGTACCAAGCTTTAGAAATGGCTTAATAAGCTTTTCCTGACTGATAGATCTCAATTGAAATTAAGATACAGTGGCATGACCTTAAAAGGCGGATTACGCTCAGAAACTTTGTTTCTTATTTGTTCCTGACTTTCTTTTGATCATGGTCTACTTAGGCATGAGTGTGGCTAGGGAAATTTAAAAGGGACCTGTCACCTAGTTTATACCCCCAAAGCTATCACTATCTGTCCCTGCAGCTTCTTAGTACATCTCTAACTATCCCTTTCTGACCTAAATGAATCCTGTAATCGCTATGAAAAGTGCTTTGATCAATTACATTCTTGTATAGTAATCTTCCTGGTGTACCAGACTTTAGACACCATGGGCTTTCTCAAATCATCCATCTCCCTACTGGCTCCATATATCATGCCCCAGTGGATGTGATATCCTGCTTCTCATGCAATCTCTTAGTGGTTGTACTCTGTGTCTTTCATCCGGGTATGTTGCGTGGTCGTATCATATCTGGTCATGCACACTCCTGCTAGCTGTGGGGTGTACGAAGAAGCTACATAATGCACACTGCGCATGCCCTGAAGTCCTCACTCTGTTGGCACACAGTTATGAGCTGCTGTAAATGAAGACAGGCTCATGAAGCCGCTCAGCTGTGCACTCAGTGATGTCAGGGTTGGGGGCCACATGTGTTCAGTTCACCGCTCAGCTGTGAACTCTTTTCACCTTTCTCAAAGTACCCAGCTCAATCTTTACTTCCTTGTCCCTCTGAACAGATGTGTATGTCTATTCAGAGCAATCTGGACTACGTCGGAGGTAGGGTTTTTTGTTCATAAAAATGGAGTCCCTAAATATGTTTGTGTTTTTATTTCTATTAAAATGTTTTTTTCTCTATGTTGTGTTTTTTTAATGTTTACTAGTAAATAGTGGTGGCTGGGTTTAATATGGCTTGACATCATGAATTTTGGGTTTAAAGCCAGCTGACAATACAAAGCTGGCACTAACTCCATATTACAAAGCATGCCAATGCCACCAGGGCCGCTGAACAAGCTGGGTAAAGTGTCTAAAAATGGTCCTAGAAAATAATGTGCCATTTTCAGAGGCAGCTTTCTGTGTGAGGGACCCTTATCAAGCTGGGAATCCCAGCCCCTAGCTGGCTGGGTTTTACCTGGCTGGCATTGAAAAATAGGGCCAAGCCCACACTATTTTTTTTTAATTATTTATTTAGATAACTTAAAAAAAGGGCTTTCCTGTATTTTGATTGCGAGCCAAGGTAAAGCTAGGTAGCTGTGGGTGGTCATTTTTTTTAAATTATTTATTTATTTTTATATTACTGTGTCAATCTGCTAATCACTGATGCTTTCACAGAGAATAGGCATTTGTGATTGGCTGCTGGAGTAACCTGAAACCAGCCCATACATTCTAGTATCTCAAATGTATGGGTAGATTCCAGGTTACTTCAACAGCAAATCACAGACGCCCATTCTGTGACAAGCATCTGGGATAGGCTGTTAGGTCCCTCACACCATAGGTTCCCAAAAGTAAGCCCCCCCGATTGTAAGGCCGCCTAGGGGTAAAGGGGGGCCTGCTAATGTAAGGCCTCCCCCGAATATAAGGCCTTACAACCGGGGTGGGCTAATGTAAGGCCCCTAGCGGGGGGGGGGGGAGAGCGGGAGCGGGTCGCACGTCACGTGCGCCCGCTCATTAGATATGCACTGCATCCCCCTGTCAATCAGCGGCAGGGGGAGCAGTGCATTATGTATATGGGCCCCCTCCTGCTGGCACACTACCCCCCAGCCAGTGTTCTGAGGCCCCCCTGCTGCTGCTGCTCACATCTTACCCTCCAGGGTCTTATTGCAGCAGCCAGCGCGTCGGTTCTCCGTCCTCAGCTGTCTCCCGGATCATGTGACCGGCTGGTCGCAATAGCGATGATGTCATGCGCTGCGACGGGTCACATGATCCGGGAGACAGCTGAGGACGGGATTGGAGGACCGACGCACTGGCTGCTGACAGAAGACGCTGGAGGGTAAGATGTGAGCAGCAGCAGCAGCAGGGGGGGTCTCAGAACACCGGCTGGGGGGTAGTGTGCCAGCAGGAGGGGGCCTGTATGCCACACTGGCTGGGGGTTGTATGCCACACTGGCTGGGGGCTGTATACCACATTGGCTGGGGGCTGTATACCTGCTGGGGGCTGCCAATATAAGACCCCCCCCCGAAAGTAAGACAGGGGGCCACTTTTGGCCCCCAAAAAAATGTAAGACAGGGTCTTACTTTCGGGAAACATGGTAGTAGTGTAAAAATCAATAAATGATTTTAAAAAATGACAGCACTCCGCGGTATTTTTGATTTTCAGTGCAGATAAAGCGGACAGCTACAGCCCATTAACTTTTTTTTAATTATTTAAAAAAATTATCAAAACAAAATGTGCGGGCTCTCTCTGTATTTTGATCACCAGCCAGGTAAAACCAGGCAGCTGGGACCTGGGATTCTCAGCGTAATAAGGCCCAAGCAACCACAGCCTGTAGCCATCCATGGAAATGGGGCATTGTTTCTTAGTGCAATTTCCAGGTGCTATACCCGGCTCGTCCAGCTGCCCTTATGGCGGTGGCATGCTGGGTAATAATGGGGATAGGGCCAGCTTTGTATTAGCATTTGGCACTAAGCCCGAAATTCATGGAGTCACACCAACTTAGACATCGCCACCATGAATTTCTAGTAGACTAAAAAAATACACAACACAGAGAAATTTTTTTTTAAATAAAACAGAACACATTTAGGACTCCATTTTTATTACCCAATAAAACCCCTCTGACGTACTCCACAGGCGGGCGAGCATCTCTTCAGCTTTACTACATCTGTGCTAGGAGACACACAGGTCTGCTCACACAGACAGCAGGCACAGACTCAGCTGACAGCTGTCAGAGAGTTCACCCGAGTGCACAGCTGAGGCCGGTCAGCTGTGCCCCCAGGTAGCCTCCAGTGATGTCACTACAGCACTGTCGACAACCGCTGACATTACGGCAGTGTTGCAGTGACGTCAATGGAGGTTACCTGGGGCACAGCTGACATCACTGCAACACTGCCAAAAAGTGAGCACTTGTTGCAGTGTAAGCGATGACGTCAGCTGTGCCCTTGGGTGATCCTGACTCTGACGTCACCGCTCTCATTGCCGACAACTGCTCACATTACAGCAGTGCTGGCGGTGACATCAGAGCCAGGGTTACCCCAGTTCATGCCGCCTCAACCTGTACCTGCTTGTCTGATGTCACCACCAACACTGCTGGAAGTGAGCGCTTCTCTCACCTCACTTCTGGCAGTGATTGTGGTGCCGTCGCTGGGTTCATTGGAGTTCATGCTTGATGCAGCGTGAACTCAGATGAACTTCCCCACAGCTGGGTGCTTAGCTACATCTCTACCAGCAGACGTGTGTGTGCTAGTAGAGGTGTAGCAGAACTGAAGAAGATCTCCTGTGGACTATGTCAGAGGGGGGCGTTTTTTTGTTCAATACAGATGGAGTCACTAATTGTGTTGTGTTTTACTTCTAATAAAAATATTTTTGTGTGTTGTGTTTTTTTTTCTTTACTAGAAATTCATGGTGGTCATGTCTAATATTAGTGTGACATCATGAATTTCGGGCTTAGGGCTAGCTGATAATGCAAAGCTGGGCCTAACCCCATTATTAACCTGCGAGCCACCTGCCACCTGGGCCGCTGCAAGAATTGGATGCAGAGCCAGAAGACGGTGCTTCTATGAATGCACCATTTTCTGGGGTGGCTGCGGACTGCAATTCGCAGCAGAGGTGGGGGGGGGCAGAAAGCTTGGGCCACCCTGAGCTGCAGACTTGAGCCCCCAGCTGCCTAGTTGTACCTGGCTGGACACAAAATAGAACAAAGCCCACATCATTCTTTTTAATTATTTCATGAGATTCATGAAATGATTAAAAAAAGGGCTACCCTATATTTTAGGTTTCCAGCCAGGTAAAACTAGGCAGCTGGTAACATTGTTACCTTCAGGAGCTCCCAGCTCCATTCATTGGCTCCTGCCAGTCCATCATTCAGGAAACTGCCTCTCTGGAATCGTCTGTTCCAGATCCTCAGCAGGACTGTAGCTTCCTAAATACCCCTGTGGTCTTTTCGTCGCGTAACTTCCAGGATGCTGGTCGTTTCCATGCTTCTATACCAGGTGCGTTCAAGGATAATGGTTGCTCCAAGCACTGAGAGCAAGCCCTCACAGGTTCCAAGCAAGACAGGGGTCCCATGGTCCCTGAACCTTATGCTTTCTAAGAAGCTCCTTGCTCCTAAGCATGGGATCTGGCGTCCTGGCCATACGTCTTTCAAGGCAACTCCTGCTGCCCAAATGCACAGAGACATTTAATAGTTACATATAATCCTATTCCCGTCCATAAGTGCTGCTGCTGTGCTTAAACTGAGTTTTTTTTTCCTTTAGTCTTGCTGTGTGTGGCGGCTCTGCAGGTGGAGGAGTGATTCATAGCATTGAAGTGGAGGTGAGGTTTATCTTAGTATTCTGATCTCCCTGCCCTCAGCCAAGAAGTAGTTCCTCTTCACTCTACCGGGTGTTGCAGAAAGAGTTTATTTCTCAACCAGGTCCCATGCAAGGCAGTTGTGTTTGCTGGAGCTGCTGCTGTACCCTTCTATTGAAGTTGGTTGTCCTTTGACTCGTCCATGGATGGAGGAAGGGACTCTTAGTCTATGGCTAATCTGGAGCGAAGGGCTAGGGCAGCGACCCAGGCCTTCATGGCATCTGGAGTACCTCTGGGAACAGGGAGAGTTAGGGAACCCCAGTCTAAGGGTCAGATTAGCTCCCCTGAATTCCTTGCTCATCTTTCCATCTTGCATCCTGACTCCCTATCTGCTATACCACCCCGTGACAGGAATCAGCTTTAGCCAGACACTCTCCTGTCTTTTAGCTCATCTGCAGTCCAGCACTTGTGACAAGCCCCTCTAGGAGCTTAGGATACTCAGAACCGGGCTTTCTTAAGACTTCATCCTTATGGGGGTCACAGGGACCGAGACCCGACACTGTGACCCTGGCGGAGTCATTAAAAGTTTGGTGTGGGTGGCTCGCTCTCCCGGGGGTTGGGATCTGCCGTGGAGGGTTCATTCTGGGCAGGGATGACTGGACCTGGGGATACTAGTTTTTTTATATGACACCATCCGCAGATTGTGACTATATCTGGTTGCCGCTGCCCGACAGTCCTCCTAGGGTCACCAAAGGTACCTGAGTGAGTTGGTAGTAGTATTTCTGGTGCTTTAGACGCGTTAAGAAAGTTCACAGACACAGTGGGCTGCAGTCTTTGGTTCCATACTCACAGTTTCTTGTTCAGCAGCCCGCTGAGGACTGGATTCTCGGAGGCAGGGATCCAGCTACTCCCAGGTAGTAGGATGATACATAACCCGGGCATCCCTTCTCTGTCCTTTCCAGGTCGTTCTGCACAGCACTTTGCCTCACCCTTCCTGCTTTGAGCCTCCTCACACACAGCTCTGAGCCAGTGACTGTGGGCTTCGCTGAGAGGTTCCCCTGAAGTGTCTCCCTTCAGCTCCATGGTTGCCACCATTTCAGCAGATGTGTGCGGTTGTTCGGCTATGACACCATGAAAGTGCCACGGTCTTTGGGTCGCTAGCTGAGCCTGTTGGATCATCTCCACTAGTCTTTTGGGGTTCCCGGTGCCCCTCGCGACCTAGTCCCTTCACCACCTGCGCTTGACAATTGATACAAGCCCCATGGGTGGATTGCTCACTTCCTGTGCCTCTGGGACCCCCTCGTTCTCCTGAAGCCACTTGGGTGTTCTCTGCTCTCTTGGCCTGGGTATCCCGGTACCGGTCTGCACACCTCTTACCCATGAGTGGGACAGTACACCCTAACAGGGGTGCAGTACCTCTGTGGCGACTAGATCCGTAGGGGTGCCACACTTGTAATGCATTGCCTGAACCTGTGGAAACCCAAGTCCAAGCATAATGCATTACTGAAACTTGCTGAATTACAAGTCCCAGCATACATATTTGCAATGCAGCAAGCCGCTGCATCACAATAGCGTTTAGCAAATGTGTATTAAAGTTTTAGGAACTGGTAGTGAGTTATTTTCTCACTTCAGTCAAATTTAAAGGGAATCTGTCAATAAACTGAATATGCTCAAGCCTAATAAAGGCGTTCAGAACACCCATGGCATGGCCTAACCATTCAGTGCACCTTCCCACCAACTTGTTTTTTTTTCTTTATTACTGCCTTTCTCTAGCTCTATAAAGCCAGAGCTGTCAAAGAATGGGCGCTGTGGGAGGAAAATGAGAGATCAGAAGAATCTGGGAAGGTGCACTTAAATGTTTGGCCTTGGATGAATTATTCATTCTGTGCCGAAAAACACTTTTCAAAATATGACTTCAAATGTCACACCGTATAATACCACTTACACAGAGTACAAATAGTACATAGGGTAGTGTTAAACAATGTAATGTACAGAACTATATGGAAATGTTTCCTATTTAAAAGGAATGTGATTAAGAATGGAGCATACCTCAATTCATACAAAATACAGAAGGAAAATATTCTGTATTACAGAAGAGTGGATCAATTCACTGTGTATAGAACGTCCCAAAATTTCTGATTTCGAACAATTTGCAATTCAATTAATGAGGAATGCAAAATAAACCCCCATTGCAGAAGCCATAGATGATGTCATGATGTCAGGCATGGCTATGCTAGCTTCCCCACTGCCTTGCAGCTTTCATATCACATGGCCTAGAGCAGTCAATTAGGGGACTGTCACAGCACTATAAAAGATGAGAGCCCGCTAAGCAATAGCTATTTTAGAATTTTGCAATCTAGTGACAGCAAGTCAAAATGCACAGTTCATAAACAGGGACTGAAAAAAGGCCTACATTTGATTACAGTGTACTAGTGATGGGCGAATCCTAAATTACTCGGAATCGCTTGACTCTAGCGAGTCCGAGCCCAGGACTCGCTACTCGTTGCGAGTCTAGCGAGTCCAATGTTAATGAATGGGGAAGCGAGTAATAGCGAGTAGTGTGAGATTTACAACTCGCAGATGTGTCTCGGAAGCTTCAGCCTGAAGCAATCCTAGTTTTGTCATTTATTTGCATTGCTCGTTTACTTTGTAAGTAATCGCTGACTCGCACAGATAAGAGTCCTGTCTCCTCTGTGTTGGCTGCCAGCTCCAGGGTCCTAGAGCCCGCCTGCTGCCTGATGTAGCAGAGCTGAAATTGTTCTCAGTCTGCTCATTCCCTGTGTACAGACATGAATGTCTGTGCACAGAGATGATGTAGCAGAGCTGAGATTGTTCTCAGTCTGCTCATTCCCTGTGTACAGACATGAATGTCTGTGCACAGAGATGATGTAGCAGAGCTGAGATTGTTCTCAGTCTGCTCATTCCCTGTGCATAGAGATCTATATCTATACACAGGGGATGTAGCAGAGAGGACATCGCGTTTTGGACTGCGTCGGACGGAAGAGGATTTTTTTAATTAAAGATGGAGTCCCTAATGGCTTTTTTTTTTATTTCTAATAAAAAATTTTCTTTGTGTTGTGTTTTTTTTAAAACAATTTAATAGAAATTCATGGCGGTCATGTCTAATATTGGCGTGACCACCATAAATTTCGGGCTTAGGGCCAGCTGATAATACAAAGCTGGCCCTAACCTCTTTATTACCCAGCGTGCCACCGCTACCAGGGCCGCTGGAAGAGCGGGGTTCAGCGTCAGAGGATGGCACTTCAATGAACGCGCCATCTTCTGGGGCGGCTGCGGGCTGCAATTTGCAGCGGGGGGTGCCCAGAAAGCTTGGGCATCCCTGCGCTGCGGATTCCAGCCCCCAGCTGCTTAGCTGTACCTGGCTAGACATAGAAATTGCGCGGAGCCCCACGCATTTTTTTTAAATTATTTCATGAAATTCTGAGATTCTGACTCTGAGACTCTGACTCTGAAATTCATTAAATAATTTTAAAAAAATGCGTGGGGCTCCGCGCAATTTCTATGTCTAGCCAGGTACAGCTAAGCAGCTGAGGGCTGGAATCCGCAGCGCAGGGATGCCCAAGCTTTCTGGGCACCCCCCGCTGCAAATTGCAGCCCGCAGCCGCCCCAGAAGATGGCGCGTTCATTGAAGCGCCATCCTCTGGCGCTGAACCCTGCTCTTCCAGCGGCCCTGGTGGCGGTAGCACGCTGGGTAATAAAGGGGTTAATACCAGCTTTGTTATACAAGCTGGTATTAAGCCCGAGATTCTTAATGTCAGGCCACGTTTGACCCAGCCACTAAGAATCTCCAATAAAGGGTTAAAAAAACACAGAGAAAATTTTTTATTTGAAATAAAAAAAAAAGCCATTAGGGACTCCATCTTTAATTAAAAAAATCCTCTTCCGTCCGACGTAGTCCAAAACGCGATGTCCTCTCTGCTACATGCACAGGGAATGAGCAGACTGAGAATAATCTCAGCACTGCTACATCATCTCTGTGAGCAGGCAGGTTCTAGGACCCTGGAGCTGCACAGAGAAGACAGCTGGACTCGGCTTTGCGAGTTTCCCTGCTATCACTGGCACAGTAGCCAGTGATTACTCCCACGAGTCCAATGCAAACAATGGCAATCCTAGTTTTGTCAGTGTTTCTGACAAAACTAGGATTGATATTGATTTGCATTGGACTCGTGCGAGTCATCACTGGGAAACTCGCCGAGTACCGAGTCCTGCGAGTCCCTTACTACTCGCCGAGTAACGAGTCCTAGCGAGTAGATTCGCCCATCCCTACAGTGTACTACTGCAGTGCAGAGTCACATTGAAGATGGAATTAGCAGTCTTAACCTATGAATAATCCAAAGATTCAAGTGATAGGGATGTGCTGGATCTGCAGAGCATGATTGTATTAATATACTATGCAGTACAGCAGTTATATAACATCAGTTTCTTTATCTTCACACTGGGCCAACAAGGAGGGCAGTTTATTACTCCTCTATCCTAATTTTTCTACTGAAGAAAAATCCTTAAATCAAGGCTTGTGTGTCATAGAAAGTGTGCTTCCTGGCTGTTGAGATAGGCAAGCCATATTTCTTTTTAAGAAACAAGAAAAATCTTGATATTCCAGAAATGTAAATGTCTGTCTACGCACAAAATGAGCATGTAGATATATTTTTTAAATTTTTTTGCATACTTCCTTGTTTTAATAGTCCAATAATATAACTGTATAAGCCAGCTGTTTGTTACGACTGGTTACTATTCATTTTCCCTTATCCAAATTGGTTGAGGTTATTTGGACATTAAGTAGACCATGTTCCAGCTCAAACAGAGTTCACTAAAGTACTAAGAGACCTGAGTGTGTTAGGCTGGGGTCACATTTGGAAAGCACAATCCGGTAACCGCATCCATTACTGGATCCGGTATTACCGTGTGCCGTCACATTTGGCATCACATTGCAGATCTGGATCCAGTAATGGATCCAGATCTGCAATGAGAAAACATTGTGGCACCAAAAACCGGATCCAGTACTGCAAGGTACAGTACATTCATGTACCTTGCGGTACTGGATCTGGTTGCAATAGGCGGCCATTATAAAAACAACGGATCTTGTTTTTCAACCGCTCCGAAAAATGCAGCCTGCATGATTTTTACCGCAGGCTGCAAAACCTGATGTGGTTACCGGATTGCATTAAGTGCAATCTGGTTTTTCTATTGCAGCCTATGGCTGCGGATGCGGTTTTGACCATTTTTAATGGTCAAATCCGGAACGGGATTTAAAAAAAACAACCACAAATGTGACCCTAGCCTTACCCATATTTTCTAGGTAATTTAAAGCTTTGTAGTATGGAGATTCATTTGGGAAACTCTAGTGAAGCTTCTGATTTTGAATTTCAAAAGATTAACTCATCTCTGTTTTTCCTCCATAAAAAATAATTAAAGAGAATGTTGTTTTCCGTAGAAGTCTATAGGGGCTTACATACATCTGTGTACAAATTAGTTTTCATATACAAGATTAAAACACTTGAGTGTGAAGCCTAGGATTACTTGGACATTTTGGAATACATTCTTTAAACCAAAATCAGGAATGAAACCTAAAAAGAAAAAATGAATAATGAAATGAATTAGAGGACCAACCAGCAGGATTTAGGGCTATAAATTGAAGCTATTGCCTTACAGTTACAGGGATACTGAGTGCAATCATACCTTTGTTGTAATGATTCCATGTATGATTACTGAGATGAGAGTTGTTAAACATCGGACAATCTGAGCAGCAGGGGGAGGGAATGTGCAGCAGAACATCACTATGAGTGGCTGGGATTCTTTTTATTACTCCCCTGTTTGCTCTAAGCCAAGCCTTCTCCCCTCCCTCTCATCCTCCCTCTCTCCCTCCTTCCCTCCCTGTCACTACCAGGCACCTTTTCTGAAGGATCCATGGTCTGTAATGGGCGCTCAGGTAAAAGCAAGGGATTCCCAGGTAAATTAAAAAGGCTTTATTCCTCATACCTCCATAGCCACAACATGTTTCGATGGCTTGTGACCGTCTTCATCAGGTGAAATGGAGGCCATATACTTATATACAGTGCCTACAAGTAGTATTCAACCCCCTGCAGATTTAGGTGGTTTGATAAGATGCTAATAAGTTAGAGCCTTCAAACTGCAAACGAGAGTAGGATTTATTAACAGAAGCATAAATCTTACAAGCCAAAAAGTTATGTTGCTCAGTTGAATTTTTATAAATTTTAAACATAAAAGTGTGGGTCAATTATTATTCAACCCCTCAAACCACCAGCATTCTGTTTGGTCCCCTAAAGTATTAAGAAGTAGTTCAGGCACAAAGAACAATGAGCTTCACATGTGTGGATTAATTATCTCTTTTGCCAGCCTTTTCTGACTATTTAAGACCCTCCCCAAACTTGTGAACAGCACTCATACATGGTCAACATGGGAAAGACAAAGGAGCATTCCAAGGCCATCAGAGACAAAATCGTGGAGGGTCACAAGGCTGGCAAGGGGTACAAAATCCTTTCCAAGGAGTTGGGCCTACCTGTCTCCACTGTTGGGAGCATCATCCGGAAGTGGAAGTGTGGAGCCCGCTGGGAGATGTCACGGCGGTCCTGGTCCAGACCGTGTCCCGGGCCCGCACAATAAAATGGGGGGTTATTTACAGGGGATTTGTCACTCGTGACGCCACCCACTATATGCGGCCAGTAATGGGGCCGCCGCTGCTGCAGAAGCTCCGGGGATGATGGGTTAGCAGCTTGGATGGAATAGTTCCTGTGGGCAGAACTGGGTTCCCCGGGGCAGTGGTAGTAGTAGTTAAAGTCTGTGAGGATGTTATTGATGCTGCAGGAGAGTAGGGGTAGCAGTAGAGATGATAAGAGTAGAGGCAATGGCAGTCTATGAGGGCAAGTGGGGCTTCAGCATAAGGATAACACACACACTCAAGGTTTCTGTTGTTCTTCAAGTCTTTACTGGCAGATGGTATTACACAGTATTGTCCACGGAGTCTGTACCAGGTTGCTCTCACCCTGACCGGGTCCTTGGCTTCCTACTTAAACGCTGTGTGTGGCCCTGCTGCTGCTTGTAGCTATACTGCTGGCCCTGTCTCTGCTCACGGGTACCAATATGCTGGGCAACTTGAGTCCTCTGTGTCACTGACTCCTTCGTGTTGCTTTGCTATGGTGTGGTGAAGATGGTGGACCTTCACTATGCCAGTGTTTACTGTCCTGCCTGTCTCAGGCACAGCCTCGGATCCGGTATCCGTCTTGAGCGCCTCCCCGGGGTCAAGCTTTTGGGGTAACTCTTTATCCCGGGTATGTTCCTCTGTTACTCTGTCTCCTTTCCTCAGACCTCTCAGGACCTCCACTGACACTTGGCTCTGCTCCTGCTCCAGACTCAACTCTCCTCTGAACTGAACTAACTGTTACTTCTGCTCTGAGGTAAACAACTTAGCTCCTCCCACTAGTGCAGGTGCCAGCTAAGCTCCTCCCACTTTCTAGTGTAGTGTTGTGTGGGGATTAAACCTGTGTTGTTTCTATGGCATATTAACCCTTGGGGTGCCACAGAAGGCTTATGGAACTACTGTTAGCCTTCCACGGCCTGGACAGCCTTTGAAAGTTTCCTCCCGTGCCGAGGCCAGGCTTGTCCAAAGAGTCAAGGCTAACCCAAGAACAACAAGGAAGGAGCTCCGGGAAGATTTCATGGCAGTGGGGACATTGGTTTCAGTCAATACCATAAGTAACGTACTCCACCGCAATGGTCTCCGTTCCAGACGAGCCCGTAAGGTATCTTTACTTTCTAAGCGTCATGTCAAGGCTCGTCTACAGTTTGCTCATGATCACTTGGAGGACTCTGAGACAGACTGGTTCAAGGTTCTATGGTCTGATGAGACCAAGATCGAGATCTTTGGTGCCAACCACACACGTGACGTTTGGAGACTGGATGGCACTGCATACGACCCCAAGAATACCATCCCTACAGTCAAGCATGGTGGTGGCAGCATTATGCTGTGGGGCTGTTTCTCAGCCAAGGGGCCTGGCCATCTGGTCCGCATCCTTTGGAAGATGGATAGCACGGCCTACCTTGAGATTTTGGCCAAGAACCTCCGCTCCTCCATCAAGGATCTTAAGATGGGTCGTAATTTCATCTTCCAACAAGACAACGACCCAAAGCACACAGCCAAGAAAACCAAGGTCTGGTTCAAGAGGGAAAAAATCAAGGTGATGGAGTGGCCTAGTCAGTCTCCTGACCTTAACCCAATTGAAAACTTGTGGAAGGAGCTCAAGATTAAAGTCCACATGAGACACCCAAAGAACCTAGATAACTTGGAGAAGATCTGCATGGAGGAGTGGGCCAAGATAACTCCAGAGACCTGTGCCGGCCTGATCAGGTCTTATAAAAGACGATTATTAGCTGTAATTGCAAACAAGGGTTATTCCACAAAATATTAAACCTAGGGGTTGAATAATAATTGACCCACACTTTTATGTTTAAAATTTATTAAAATTCAACTGAGCAACATAACTTTTTGGTTTGTAAGATTTATGCTTCTGTTAATAAATCCTACTCTCGTTTGCAGTTTGAAGGCTCTAACTTATTTGCATCTTATCAAACCACCTAAATCTGCAGGGGGTTGAATACTACTTGTAGGCACTGTATATCCAATATACCACCAATGTTGATATACCTATATACATAGACTGTACCAGCAATGCCAAAATACCTATATACCTCCACTGTACCACAATGTCGATATACCTACAGTTATGGCCAAAAGTATTGACACCCCTGCAATTCTGTCAGATAATACTCAGTTTCTTCCTGAAAATGATTGCCATCACAAATTCTTTGGTATTATTATCTTCATTTAATTTGTCTTCAATGAAAAAACTCAAAGAGAATGAAGCAAAAAGCAAAACATTGATCATTTCACACAAAACTCCACAAATGGGCCAGACAAAAGTATTGGCACCCTCAGCCTAACACTTGGTTGCACAACCTTTAGCCAAAATAACTGTGATCAACCGCTTCTGGTAACCATCAATGAGTTTCTTACAATGCTCTGCTGGAATTTTAGACCATTCTTCTTTGGCAAACTGCTCCAGGTCCCTGATATTTGAAGGGTGCCTTCTCCAAACTGCCATTTTTAGATCTCTCCACAGGTGTTCTATGGGATTCAGGTCTGGACTCATTGCTGGCCACCTTAGAAGTCTCCAGTGCTTTCTCTCAAAACATTTTCTATTGCTTTTTGAAGTGTGTTTTGGATCATTGTCCTGCTGGAAGACCCATGACCTCTGAGGGAGACCCAGCTTTCTCACACTGGGCCCTACATTATGCTGCAAAAATTGTTGATAGTCTTCAGACTTCATAATGCCATGCACACGGTCAAGCAGTCCTGTGCCAGAGGCAGCAAAGCAACCCCAAAACATCAGGGAACCTCCGCCATGTTTGACTGTAGGGACCGTGTTCTTTTCTTTGAATTCCTCTTTGTTTCTCCTGTAAACTCTATGTTGATGCCTTTGCCCAAAAAGCTCTACTTTTGCCTCATCTCACCAGAGAACATTCTTCCAAAACGTTTTAGGCTTTCTCAGGTAAGTTTTGGCATACTCCAGCCTGTCTTTTTTATGTCTCGGGTAAAAGTGGGGTCTTCCTGGGTATCCTACCATACAGTCCCTTTTCATTCAGACGCCGACGGATAGTACGGGATGACACTGTTGTACCCTCGGACTGCAGGGCAGCTTGAACTTGTTTGGATGTTAGTCGAGGTTCTTTATCCACCATCCGCACAATCTTGCGTTGAAATCTCTAGTCAATTTTTCTTTTCCGACCCCATCTAGGGAGGTTAGCCACAGTGCAATGGGCTTTAAACGTCTTGATGACACTGCGCACGGTAGACACAGGAACATTCAGGTCTTTAGAGATGGACTTGTAGCATTGAGATTGCTCATGCTTCCTCACAATTTGGTTTCTCAAGTCCTCAGACAGTTCTTTGGTCTTCTTTCTTTTCTCCATACTCAATGTGGTACACACAAGGACACAGGACAGAGGTTGTGTCAACTTTAATCCATGTCAACTGGCTGCAAGTGTGATTTAGTTATTGCCAACACCTGTTAGGTGCCACATGTAAGTTACAGGTGCTGTTAATTACACAAATTAGAGAAGCATCACATGATGATTTTTTTAGTATACACATGAAAAAAATGCAGTATATGGGTGATATTTCAGAAATCTCATTGATTATGCAGAATCTTTGAGGGCCCATTCACACAATGCATATTTTGACACGTATTTAGTGCAGATTTGTTGCAGATCCACCCTATGTTTGCAGCAGCGTGTATTCCCAGCCATGTCTATGGGAATTGTGAGGTCCTGTCCACATGGTGTTTTTTTTTCCACTGCGGATACGCTGCGTATTTGATTGTGGGAAAATCTGTAACATGTCAATTCTTGCTGTGTATTCTAGTGCATTTTCACCCATAAACCTCCTCATGTTAGCTAAAGATAAGCAGCAGATACACAGCAGTGTTTGCACTCTGGGTATGTGTTGCCTATTTTGTGCCTAATTAGCATTAAAATCTGCAGCAAGTGATAGTATTGAAGGGAGGAGAATGATTTCACATCTTCTTTTTGGCCAAAATATCTAAACTTTATTACAATAGACAGAAAGCACCTTCAAATCTACACCAAAAATGCATCAAAAACGTAAAGTGCGGATAGAGATGGTCTTGGTGAATTTTCTGCCAGTAGGTGCAGATTCTGGAAGTCCACAATATGCACCACCAACTCAACATGTGAACACGTCCTAAAACATTGTATATTTTACACACTAAATATGGCTAGGGTCACAATTTAAACCTGAATTGCGTTCACCGCATCCAGATCCGGATGAGGTGAACGCAATTGCCTTCATACATTCAGCAATCCGGGAACCGGATTGCTGAAGCCGCAATCCAGTAGCCGGATTGCTCAGGATGTGTAATCCTGAGCAATCCGGTCACCGGATAGTTTGCTCATCCCTGCTGCTGCAGGGATGAGCAAACTGTTCTGTGTTCTGTACAACTTAAAATTTAATAAATAAATGTTTGTTCAATGTCTCTAGGGGTTGCCCAGTCCCCCTAGAGACCTTACACCCACTCAGGTGGGCTTATACTGCTGTAATGTGTTATGTACAACAGCTGACTCCTGTCAGCTGTTGTACACCCACAAACTGACCCCCCGCATCTTTATACCTGTCCCTGCACCCCCACTTATTATTTCTAGCCATCCCTTTTGCAGAACAAAACGATTTTGTAAAGTAGAGAAAAGAGGTTATATTTACCTTGTCCTGTGTGAGTTCTCTGTTTCTGAAAAAGTCTCCAAAGGCGGGCCTGTCTGCTGCTCCCTCTGCCCACTTTGTAATTATGCACGCCCCTCTCAGCTTGCTGTAGTGCTGAGAGCCTGGCAGCGTCATGAAAGGGGCGGGGCTAAAATCACGTCATACTGGTAGCTCTTCCCTTTTCATGACGCAGCCATGCTATCAGCACTGCAGCAAGCTGAGACGGGGCGTGCATAATTACAAAGTGGGCGGAGGGAGCAGCAGACAGGCCCGCCTTTGGAGACTTTTTCAGAAACAGAGAACTCACACAGGATGAGGTGAAATATAAACTCTGTTCTCTACTTTCCAAAATCGTTTTGTTCTGCAAAAGGGATGGCTAGAAATGATAAGTGGGGATGCAGGGACAGGTATAAAGATGCGGGGGGTCAATTTGTGGGTGTACAACAGCTGACAGGAGGCAGCTGTTGTACATAGCACATTACAGCAGTACAAGCCCACCTGAGTGGGTGTAAGGTCTCTAGGGGACTGGGCACCCCCTAGAGACATTGAACAAACATTTATTTATTACATTTTAAGTTTTACAGAACACAGACCACTTTGCTTATCCCGGCGGCAGCCGGGATAAGCAAAGTATATGCAGGATCCGGATTGCTCAGGATTACACATCCTGAGCAATCCGGTTCCCACATTGCAGATACTAGAACCGCTCCAAAAACTGCAGCCTGCATGATTTTTCACGCAGGCTGCAGAGCCGGAGACCGAAACCGGATTGCTTGTGAGGCAATCCGGTTTTTAGCATTGCCTCCTATGAGGAGCGTTTCTTGATCCGGTTTTGAGGTTTTTGAAAGCTCAAAACCGGATCAGGTTTTTTAAAAAAAAAAAACGCAGATGTGACCCTAGCCATACCCTAATCACACCCTGCTTTTTCACCATGGTTTTCTCATTCTTCTCATTTATTTTTATTTCTTTGCAGACTTGAACCATCAAAATGTTTTCTCAATCTGCAATATATAAATTTCTTCTGCATTGTTGCCCCATTTTTCAATCAATGCAAGAAAAAAAATATCAATAACACACATGAAAACACATCAATGATGTGCATATTTTATGCAGCATTTTTTCTGGTTTTTGCTGCTGAAAAATCTGCTACAAATACTCAATACGCACATATACCATAAGATGTGTTCTTTTTCTTGTATCTGTTTACAAAGTGCAGTTTCCTTTTACTTTGTTGGTTTGCTGCTTTGGGGGTTGGACAGGGCTCTGACAGCTCTAAGTGAATATGGTGATTAATACCTTAAGGAATGCAATAGTTATTGAGACCTCAGCCGAGCCTATTTTCCCAGGGTGTTTATTGCTTCACTATATGTTTGCTTCAGTGTACACACCTGCTGGGGAGTACAGATGTTACATCCAGCTATGTATGTGAAAATATTTCACACAACGGTCAACCTTTGACAGAAACTTGACTTATTGCTGCACTTTAAATTTAGAATTATAGCATAGGCCACTTCCAGCGTGAATAATAATAATCCGTGCCTGAACACGTTTAAGATACCGTTATTCACTCTGAACATACTCAATCCAGTGTCATGTACAATGTGTCAATGTCGCTGCAATATGTAACTGGTGAGAAATAGCGTTTTGGAGTCTAACATCTAATAAACTTAATTCATTAAGATCGGGGATTGCTTTTTTACGCAGCTGACATTTGCGCTGTATTATAACAGATGGATGGTTATGAAACTATGGCAACCAACACTTTCTCCATGTGCACATGGTTTTATTGATTTAATATTATAAGCTACAGCAAATTGCACTGAAATGGACATTCTTGTTACAATTCTTTAGAATATGTACATAAAGACTTAGGGTACCGTTACATGTCGCAATATTGCATGCAATGTCACTTGCAATTTGCTGGTTGCAGTGAAATCATGGACACATTGTTCTATTTTGTTGCCGTGTACAAATGTAACAATGTGTCCATGATTTCACGCAACCAGCAAATTCCAGTGAAATTGCATGCAATGTTGTGATGTGTAACTTACCCTTAGGCCCCTTTCACATCTATGCGCCCCTGGATTTGCATGCATTTGCCTGCCCTGCGCTAGTGCAATTGCAAGCGCAAGGTGCATTCGCAGGCAAGCGCATAGGCGCATTGATGCACAGCCCTTGCGTTCACCAGGGGTCTGAGTCAGAGCGCATACGCTCACTCTGGACGCACTGGAAAAGCATAATTTGACGTTTCCGGCACGTCCAGAGTGACGCATGCGCTCTGACTCAGCCTCTCTGCAGACCTGCACTTCCGGTTTCGCTCCCTTGCGCTCGCCATAGAAGGTAATGGTGGTGGGAGCGCAGGCGAGGGTAAAGGCTGTGCATCTATGCGCTAATGCACCTGTGCTTGCAATTGCACTAGCGCAGGGCAGGCAAACGCAGGCAAACCCAGGGGCACAGAGATGTGAAAGGGGCCTTATCATTGATTCAGTTGCTTATTATCTGCAGTAAACCTTTTATGTTCTATTATCACATTCCGTGGGGCAATGTTGTCGATGTCTATAAAATTACCATTATACATATATGAATTTATATAATGTTCCACAAAACTATTGCAAAATTATTAAAATTATAACAATTTTTGATTAGTAGCCCTACATATCTTAGGCCTCTCTTTCACCACACGACGATTTTTTTGGGATTCCGTAGGCTATCCATTGGGAGTACCAAAACGCTACTGGATAGCGATAGATTCCCCCGAGTGTTGGCCCCACCATGTAATCCCATATGGCGCATGGATTGGTTCCTTAATAGCCAAATTCCGATTCCTGCATGGAGGATTCCGATTGCGCGGTCCTGGCTGTTTTCACGTTCCCAAAATCGGAGACTGCTCGGATTTTGGACAGAGCGGACACAATCGGACACAATCAGACAATCTGATTCAAATAACATGGGGGTCTATTGAGCTTGGATCCGGGAAAAAACAGGATTGTTTCGCTGATCCGATTTTAGTGTACTGAGCATGCTCAAACACTAAAACTGCTCTGCTCTGTGTAATTTTCACTTTAGCAGTGTATCTACATACACTTAAAGTGAAATAAATAAAGCAATGTGTGGTTGTCCGGGACCTGAAATGAAGACGTCCGACTACTGCCAGGACCTTAAAAATGTGATTAAAATGTGATTGGCTGGTAGCGATCAGGTGGTATGTGATGTGAGATATCACCTGATCGCTACTGGTCAATCACATTTTAAGGTTCTGATAGCCATCAGACGTCTTCCCCTCAGGTCCTGGACAGCCGGCAGAGAGGTAAGTATTTTTTTTTTATTTTTAATACATGTTTTCTCTCTAGGCTACTTTCACACATTTGCGTATTTTGTTGTGCTTTTTTGCGCTCACTTTTTGACGCGATTTTGGCCACGCAAAAAAGTGCATCAAAACACGCCTGGGCGCTCACACACTGCGCTTCCTTCACCCTAGAAAGTGCAGGTGATGTCACAGAATCCTGCTTCCTCCTCCACTCTGTGACATCTGTGACCCTTTTCTCCGGTCTCTGGTGCAGAGGCAGGCGATGTATCGTCCTGACAGGGCCTGTCCGTGATGTCAGAGTGACGTTACGGGCGCTGATTGGCCACTCGCGGTCATATCACATGCCCGAATGCCCTCTGACATCACACAGGTCCTAGCAGGGCAATTCCAGCGGCGGCTTCTGGCTCCCGGACACCAGAACACCCGTCAGGAGGGTAAGTATTTAATTCTTTATTATTTTCAATGCATTTGTCTTTATTTAATTTTCATTTTGCAGTGTATATTAATACACTGCAAAATCAAGTGGGCGGTCACAGGTGTCAAGAGGGGAGGAGGAAGCAGGATTCTTCCTCCCCTCTGTGACATCAGATGCAGCAGTGCCGCCCTTATAGGAATTGACATGGTCATTCTTTTTACGTAGGCGCTTTTTCCTATAGAAGCCAGCGTATTTTTACGCACTGTCTGCACGGCAAAGTGAATTTCCCATTCACTTTGCCAGCAATAAAAAGCACATTGCGTATTTTGAAAAGCGCCACAAAAAAGCGCACAAAAATATGCAATGTGTGTACACAGCCTTATTTTGCTTTCACAGTGTATGTTGATACACTGGGAAGCAAAAGTTCAACCCCGACATGTCACACGGGGGGAGTGTCGAGCCCCAGGCTTTGGGGTACTCGG
This sequence comes from Allobates femoralis, assembly GCA_033576535.1. Lineage (NCBI taxonomy): Eukaryota > Metazoa > Chordata > Amphibia > Anura > Aromobatidae > Allobates > Allobates femoralis. The sequence continues at coordinate 301,640,302 of JARQOC010000004.1, read as the reverse complement.
GTATCAATGAGGACACCCGGATAGAGATCTGTACCGATGTGAGCAGGTTACATTTGAGCGTTATCCAGGCCCCTTAGGCTGGTTTGCCATAAGAATTTCCGCAAGCATATACTCCCGCGAGACATTGCACTGTATATAGCCCTTCTTTTCTTGCCCTTTATTTTTGCCTTTCTTTTTGCAATCCCTGAATAGTGAGCGTGTCCCTGAGTGTTTTTGACCTGAAGATTCAGAGACTTTTATTTTGAACTTTGCCCCTTGTTAATGATGTGTGAGATACATGCAACGGCCCAGCAGTGTTAATTCTGTTGAACCCTTGGCTTTGGGGTACTCAGGGTATCAGGCTCCAAGGGTAGCGTTGCTGTGTCACGGGGAGTGGTGGCCGTGCCTGATCCCGTGTGCTGGGTGACACTTCAAAAAGGGGGTATATTTCCAGGGAATTCTATATACAGTTCACGTGACGCCACCTGTAGTATCTGTGAAAGGTCATCACCAGCGCCGCCACAGTCTGCCGGAGGTAGCTGGTAATGTGACTGAGATGACTAAGCCCCCTACGGCAGAGCTGTTCGTCCGGGGAAGCGTTCCTGCAAATGGAACAGGTTGAAGTAGAGAAATACACGCAGAAGCAAAGTCACTTTCTCCCGGGTACTTCACTGTCAACTTGTAGCAGCATCAGATACAGTTCACAGTTCAGCATTTAGATGTTACAAGAACAGGTAGCTTAACGGGTGGCTGCAAGTGGAACCCTTGGTGTACCTTCGTTAACTAACCCGTGTCCGTTCTTCCCTGTCTAGGATGGGCCTATACCCAGTAGCTCCGTGTAGGTAGTACCGGGGGTCCTCTCCCTCATGATGAGAAAGCAGGCAGACCGCTCCATTGGCAGGGTGCTGCGGCTGATAAACAAGCCACAGCAGCCGGTTGCCGACTGCAATGCTGAACTCTGAACAGCGTTCCTGTGGTGGACTGGAGTATCCCCTGGAGTATGGTCGCTCCACTCTAAGGATCTCCCTTTCTCTCTAGGGCCCGGACTTCCCTCATCGGGCGCCACCTTTAAGGACCTCCTCAAGGTCCCTTCTTTTTCCCTCTAGTTCGGCTTGAAACTGACCCTGTTTGACCTTCCGTCTTGTTCCACTTAGCTAGAGACTTTCCTTGCTCCTCTCCTCCTCCTCCATTCTCCTCCAACTCTCGGTCAAAGACACAAGAGAAAAGACCTCCTTGATCCCTCTAGAGGTGAATATATCCCCTCCCGGGTAACCTCCCACCGCTCATCTAATGTGGGAGTGCTGGGAATGGTTCCCACCCACCATCCTAGGGTCCACCTGCAGCTGGAGTATTTACAACTCTTTTACGGGTGTAGTATCTCTCTGTGACGCCTGAACATGCGGGGTGCCACAGGAGGTATACAGAATTCTTCCTCCCCCGTGTGACATAACAGGCTTGGCTCCTCTCAGCTCTTTCTGCATCCGGATCGCTCAAAATCATGGATCCGGACACAGAAATGGCATCCAGAATTCTCATCCGGGCCTCTCCATTTCTGTCCATGGGGTCCTGCAAAAAACTGAATCCCCACAGAAAGGAAAAATTCATCATGTGAAGAGGGCCTTAGAAAAATCACATGAACAAGTTTAGGCTATGTTCACTCATGTTGCAGCAAAAACACAGCAAAACCTAAGCAGGTTTCACACTGCAGTTTTTTCCGTGATCAGTGTCCTTCCGTTTGTGTGTCAAAACCAGGAGATGAGCAAACTGTTCTGTGGTTTGTTGAACTTTTAATTTATTAATAAATGTTCCTATAATGTCTCTAAGGGGTGCCCAGTCCCCCTAGAGACCTTCCACCCACTCAGGTGGGCATATAATGGTCGACTCCTTTATGTACAGCAGCTGCCTCCTGAGAGCTGCTGTACAGTTTTATGAATGAAAGCGCCGGGCTCCTCTGAGAGCGGCGCACATACTATAGCTATTGCTACAGTATGTGCACTGCTGACTGAGGTTCTGAAGCCCTATACAGTAGATTTATGGGCAGCGCTGCCACTCTCAGAGGAGCCCGGCGCTTTCATTCATAAAACTGTACAGCAGCTGTCACGAGGCAGCTGCTGTACATAACTGAGTCCACCATTATATGCCCACCTGAGTGGGTGGAAGGTCCCTATGGGGAGTGGGCACCCCCTAGAGACATTATACAAACATTTATTAATAAAATTTACAGTTTACACACTGCACAGAACACTTTGCTTATCCCGGCGGCAGCCGGGATAAGCAAAGTATATGCGGGAACCGCATTGCTCAGGATTACACATCCTGAGCAATCCGGTTCCCGCATTGCAGATAACAGAACCGCTCCAAAAACTGCAGCCTGCATGATTTTTCACGCAGCCTGCAGAGCCGGAGACGGACACCGGATTGCTTGTGAAGCAATCCGGTTTTTATCATAGGCTCCTATGAGGAGCGTTTCCTGATCCGGTTTTGAGCTCTTTAAAAGCTCAAAACCGGATCAGGTTTTGTAAAAATAACTTGAAGTGTGACCCTAGTCTTAATTGAAAGATTAACACCAGTTCTGAGTTTTGGAGACACTCCCACACAAACCAGATGGAACTTGATCAGGGAAAAAAAACTGCAGTGTGAAACCAGCCTTAGGGGTTTCTATTAACTCCTGCTTTCTTGGCAGGAGTAAACCTGTGTTTTTTGCTGCATTTTACCTTGTTTTGTTTGCTGAATTTTTTCAGCGTTTTTGCCCATAGATCACTGCAAAAATGCAAAAAGAATTGACATGCTCATTCTTTTCAAAATGCAGTAAAACCTGGTCAGGTTTCAGTTTTTGCAAAGAGAATAAAACTATGTGGACAGCTTTTCCCAGAATCACAAAGGTTTTACTAGAAATCAAAAATGCAGGTTTAGATTAGCAAAAAAAAAACAAGGTAAAACTAAGCCCAAAAATGTAGTAAAAACACAATGTGTGAACATAGCCTTAGGCTAGGGCCACACTGAACAGTGCCCTCACGTAAACCGGATCCAGTTACAGCAGAGGCCAGCCTTCAGTAACGGCCAGCGTTAACGTCGGGGGCTGCCTGTGAATGCTGCTCCATAGTAACCCGATGTTTACCATGGATGCAGCCACACAGGAAACCCCAGGAACCCCAAGTTGTTTTTATAGTTTACAATACGTTAACCCCTTCCCAACATATGATGGACCCAGTGCGTCATGATTGGCAGTGCGTTGCCAACCAATGAGGTACTGTACACATTATGGCAATCATATCTCACAGCCAGGACTGGTGCCTGATCATCATAACAACTTCCAGATCACCTAGCTATGGCAAGTCTTTGACTGGTGGTTGTGTCAGTGTAAAACTGACAGGTATAATTCATTGCAACATATTATATTAGTGATCAGATAAATAAAAGTTAATGTCCTATATACTGTAGGGATTAAGTAAAAAAGCAAAAAAATTATAAAAAAAACAATAATAAGGTTTAAATAGGGCGCCAGTCACACAGATAAGATAAAATATATAATTTTTCATTATTTTTTTGCACATTTTTATGCAAGATGTACTTATATACCCCACCTGATCTAATAGTATGGGCGTAACGAATAGGATGAACTTCAGATAGTGTGCTTCACATTTATCTTTGTGACTGGTGCCCTATTCAAACCTCATTTGTGTGCAGTCTAATACCAGCAATCACACTCTCCATGATATGAAAGGCTGAGAGTGGTTGTCTCATTGGTATTTTGCATTTGGTTTGCCCACATCTTTATCATGGCGGGCGTGCTGCATCCTGCTGCTGGTGACCCTGGTTGGGCTGCTGCAGGGGAGGCCGGTGGGGACGCCTCAGTTTTCTCCTCAGCATCTGTTGGTTACAAAGTGAGCATTATTGTTGCATGTATGAAGTGATATGCACCTAAACTGATGTCTGGCTAATGGGCTTTGTGTACCTCATGACATCATGTACCTGACATTTGAAGCTGGGGTACCAGGGGCCTGCAAGATCTTCAGCACAATGGTAGCAACTAGGGATGAGCGAGTCCTAAATTACTCGGAATCGCTAGACCCGCACGAGTCCGAGCCCAGGACTCGGTACTCGTGGCGAGTCTAGCGAGTCCAATGTTAAAGAATAGGGAATATGGATTCGCGAGTCCCGAATAGATAATACAGGACTCGGAATCGCAGACTCGCTAGGATTCGGAGCATTGGACTCAGGGGCTGGCTGGAGCCTCTTCCCCTGGGTGGCAGGTCCAGGCAGCCTTGAGAACCGGGGGGGGTGGGTGCTGTCGGGTCCAGGCATCCTTGAGAACCGGGGGGGGGGGGGGGTGCTGTCGGGTCCAGGCAGCCTTGAGAACCGGGGGGGGGGGGGGGGTGCTGTCGGGTCCAGGCAGCCTTGAGAACCGGGGGGTGTTGGACCTGGCGGCCTTGGAAAGCGGGGGGGGGCTATCAAAGCTGACCTTACCTCCTCCAGCCGCGAAGCAGCCCGCCTGCCGCAAACCGACTCGCCGGATTTGGACTCGTTACTGAGCGAGTATTCGCTAAAAGACTCGCCGATTCCCGAGTCCAGCGAGTCCCTTAAGAATCGCCGAGTAACGAGTCCTAGCGAGTAGACTCGCTCATCCCTAGTAGCAACATCATATATGTATGTGTAGAAATAATTAAGGTGTCCTTGGCACACAGCACACACAGGTTTTTAATGTTGCCAAACTACGTTGTTCTGACACACAATTGGGTCATGAAGGTTTGTAAGCAGCCGTTTTGGACATTCCCTTTAACATACAGATGGGCCGACAAGCACAGCCCCGCAGTGACAGGATGTTTGGCAACATAGCAATCCATCATTTCGTATTGGACCACAACATATTTACAACATGATGTTACAGTGAGTGTGTGTTTGCTTGGCACAAAGGCACACAACCGGGGAGTTATGGGGCCTACAGTTATGTGTCCAATAACCAGTAGGGTATGTGCTGCGATATGTAGAGGTTGTGGGAGAATGTGACATTTTGTGTGCTGTGGTCCATGACATCACTGACAATGTGCACATGCTGACTTCAAGGTTTGAGTCACACCTATGTGTGTTATTAGTGAATTGGCCACTACAATCTTGAGTGTATGGCATGCTACAGACCTTACTGTGTGATGGCCCTTGTGCATGTATCAACATGTGTGCCAACACAGGAACACCCATCAGGCATCAGCATCTGGAGTTATGCCACACTGACAGGGTGCACATCCATGTAGGTAAAATCATGTATATTGTGGTGTGAGTAAACGTGTGTATGTGTTATGACATCATACTCACCACGCAGAGTCTGGATATGGGCGCAGAGGGCAGCCATGCGGTCCCTCGCCTTATACTTCATGTGTCGAGCCCACTGGGATGGGGTACTCGGTACCGGACCGAGTCTGCTACTGGGGAAGTCACGGGTGGTCCTGGTCCAGACCGTTTCCCGGGCCCTGGCAATAGTAAGGGGATATTTACAGGGGATAATGTCAGTCGTGACGCCACCCACGAGTTGTGGTCAATATGGGGGACCACCGCTGCTGCTGAACCTCAGGGGAAGATGTAATGGCAGCTAAGATGGTATAGTTCTCCGTGGGCAGAACTGGGTTCCCTGGGGCAGTGTTGATAAAGTCTATTGTGTGTGATATGGTGCAGGCTTGTGCTGGGTGCAATGCACTTACTGTCCAGATGTTGCAAAGATTCTCCTTCAGTGTTGGAGCTGACAAGCTGTGGCTCTCCAGGCGGGGATCTTCTCATACCTGTGCGGAGTGAATCATATGCAGGCAGAAACATACAAGGGAGTCGGAGTCAGGGTTCACCGTGTTTAGTTTTCAAACTTCTCAAGTACAGCTCACAGTTCCAGTTCCAGCTCACAACTCAGATCTTACAGTCTCTGCACAGACATAACACTCCCCTCCGGGTTCCTTTACTCCCTGCAGCCAGGTTGCTCCTTCTATGACCCCTCACTCTGTCTCTGTCCTTTCCAGGCTTTCAGTTCTCTCTCTCTCTTGTTCATTTGGTGTGCGTGACTCCGGACAGTATGGCGGTGGCTCGGACTCCTGTGAGCCCTCCGGGTTGCCACTGAGCTGCCTGTCCTTTGGGGTAGGGACCCTAACGTGTAGCTGAGGTCCCCCGTCGGTTGTCTGGGGATGCCGGGTGAAGCAACGGTCCCCTCTAGAGCCAACACTCTACTCTCAGCCTAGCCTCCAATAGTCCTCTATGGCGAGGTTCTACCATGCTCTCTCTAACCGTGTCTTCGGGTTCAATAGGAGGGCTACTCCGCCTGCAGTCTGCCATCTCAGCCGTGGTTCTAGGGCCCGGTATCACCGTCCCTCTCTTCCCTCACACTCCTGGGGTGCTGGCTTTGGACGTGCTTTCTCTCTGTGGCTCGCACTGGCTCTTCCAGATTCTGCGCTCCTTACACCCCACTCTTCCAGGACATGTGCTTCTGTCTTTGCTGCTCAGCCTACATCGGCCTACTGACTCCTTTCTCTTCCCCCTGCTCTATATCTACTCTCTGTCACCTGACTTACGTGTTGGCCCACCCACTGTCTCTAAACCCACCACCCCTTGCCTGCCTAAAGTTCCAAGGCTCCGGGTTGGGTGCTGCTTTCTACTGGTATGTGGGTTGTGTGGGCTGTGAGGGTGTTGGTGTTCAACTGTCGTTCCTACCTGCCTGGCTGCAGTTCCCTTTGTGGCCTCCTGGTCGCAGGGGTGCCACACATGTCCGCCACCTTTTTTATTATCTGCTTCCGCATCTGCACAACTTGCAGTCTCCTTTGCAGGGCCCGCTGGACTTTGTGCACAATGCGCATCTTATGCAGCCATAGGTGATGATGTGGGAACTCGCACCAGCAGTCCAGCCTGTCCGAGTAATCAAAGAGCAGGAGGAGCTTGGGCTATCCCCATGCTGCAAGCACCTAGAAGGCTGGGTCGATGTAATGACGTCGTGGCGCAGAGTATTGACGCTGTGTACACTTCTCTGTCCGCAAAGGAGTCGCCCACACATAGTGGATGACCACAGTGAATGCCACAGCGTCACATAATATGTAAACCGCAATGCTCAGGCGTCACACATGCCCATATATCTGGCCTGTTCTTGCAAGAACTGGTTAGACTTGTAAACATTTTAAGGTATGTGCCACATGTGGGATGGGAGATTGTCGGCAGCATCAATGACGCCTTTACATACTGACATTGCACTTTTGGCCATTACTTTATGTTATTGGCGACGCTATGTTTGTGGCGTCGTCAATAGGCGTCTTAAACATCATCATGATTACTGAAGGAGGTGTTTGACAATGATTTGCCTTGTATACATGAATTTTCGCAACATTGAGGAGATGCAGAAGTGACTGAATGAAATGGCGTACGCACAGATAATCGAATGTGGCTCCTTTGCCAGGGCCATCCAATCGGCATACAATACTAGCCACCAATCGACATAGATGGGGCGCGGAAAACACAACCCATAGGCACGCCTTGCTTGTGCAACCTGTGAAATTGCAAACAAGATTGTAGTTGCAACGTCACACAGCACGATCATGCCACATCGCATATGCAATATCGTACGGTTGAAGGGCTTGCACAATCTTCTTGCAATATCGTACCTACGATTTTTTTCGAGTCGCATTGCCCTGTTACACGACAACGCTCAAACGATATCAACTGCAACGACTGTACCACGTGACTTCTTGTTGATGTTGCATTGCGATATTGCGACGTGTAATGGTACCCTTACATCTTGGTGCTTTGCTTTTTGCACCCTGGCATCATCACTTCAGGGGTTCATTCCTAGTGATATAGCTTACTCCCTATTTGAGATTGGTTGCATATTTGGGTAGGATTGCTATTCACCATTATGATATATTATAGTTCACCTTATGTATGATATATTTTTGTCATATGTACGTGCATATTGTCAATTTATTTATGTACGCTTCCTATTTAAGTGTGCCAGCCTTTTTAACATTTTCCCTGCTTTTATTATGTTTCTACCCAATCAATAAAGCTTGTTAAATTTTGTACATACTTGGTATTTTCCGGGGTTTTTGTATATGATGTGATATTGTGATGGAGGGCCTTTGACAGTTTTGGTCTTATAGGAGATGCTATATAACTATATAACTGGATTATAATATCTAATTAGAATTATTATTTTCCCATCTTTAAACACTTCCTTGCTACTCCCACAGCTATGAACAGATGCCAACTGAAACAAAAATTATGAATGCAAGTAAAGACTGGTAACTCCAAAAATTTCTCACAGCCTACTTCCCCTTCATTTTGGCAAAGAAGCTGCAGCATGCATTTTTGTATCTAGTATAAATGGTTAATTGATTGTGTTCCTTTTTCAACTCCTCAAATTATTTTCTTTAGTTATAAAACCCAAAACAGCTGTGTACTTATTCTGTGAAGGTTATGCCAGCTTCAGGTGTCCCCCACCAATCACACTATGTTTTATATATACATCAATGTATGTAAGTTTGCTATTTTTTTTTTACCTTTTAAAACATATTTTGTCATATTTGCAGAACCTGAACTAGTAGTTTATGTTAAAAGTATACAAACCACTCTCCACTAGTCATGGAGTAAAACTGGTAATGTAAGGCTATGTTCACACTGTGCGTTTTTCGTACTTTTTTTTGTTCCGTTTTTGCAGTGAAAATGTAATGAATGTATCACTCAAATGGGAATCCAGCAAAGTCGTTGGGTTTTCAAGTTTTGCTGTTCAATCTGTGCTTTCATGACCCTGGTGCATTTTCTTAATTGAAAAGTGATCCGCAAAAGGAATGAGCATGTCAGTTATTGGCTAAGTTTTTCAGATCTGCTTTTCCCATTCAAACCATTGTCTATGGCCATGTTCACACATCTCCGCTGCTAGTATTTAGCGGGTCTCCGCTAAATACTTAGCTTTTTTCAGTGAAGCGGAGATGCGTGAGCGCCGCCGCTTCCTGGTGACGCAGTCCCTGGTTACCCGATGTTGATCGTGGTAACCACATCACACACAAGGCTGCCTAGTGTCCGCTGTCCCAGAGCGGACAGGCAAATGCTGCTAGCAGTGTTTCTCTGTTCGCTCGGCTTAAGCTGACTCTTGGCAGCCTTGTCTGTGAACTGGTTACCACGATCACCATCGGGTAACCAGGGGTTGCGTCACCAGGAAGCGGCGGCGCTCACGCATCTCCGCTTCACTGAAAAAAGCTAAGTATTTAGCGGAGACATGCTAAATACTATCAGTACAGATGTGTGAACATGGCCTATGGGCTAAAAAAATGCACCAGAAAAAAGCAGCCAAAATGATTCAAAAACTGATTCAAAACTGATGATCCTCTTCTGATGCATTTTTTTGAAAAGCTGATCCAGATTTCCTGCTGAAAAAGAGAACAAAATGCACAAGAAAAACAGATCAAAAACGCACAGTGTGAACATAGCCTAAAGGTACAGTTACCTCTGTTCTAGCTTTCATCTTCTATACTCTGTCCAGACTAATGTTGGAAGCTCTCTAACAGATTTGACCCAGTGTTACTCCAATAAAAACAACAGATGCAACAATGAACAGAATCAATTATAGGACAATGGGTCCCATTGGGTCTGGTCCCATTGGGTCTGGTTCCATTGGGTCTGACACGTGTGTTTAATTTTCCATTATGAAAGGCCCAGATGTAAACAGTGCTGTACCTACTGTACATAGAAAATCATATTTGTTTTGAACTAAATCTATTTTTAATATTTCCATTTTAAAAAGAGGAAGAATTCTCATTTCAGGTAGCGGAAATGTTTTATAAGGGATTTTCAACTCTGGAATTTCCCTGTGTAAGCTGTTAATAAAACTGGAAGTAATAAAATAATAGAAACACAATATTGGTATTCTCTAACACTAGGAAGTTCATATATTTCCCTGTTTAAGTGTAACCATATTCCAAAAATGTAGTTGTTTTAACCATTTAAAGTCAATGTTGACCTCATGCCATCATTATTTTTTATCTACTGTAGATAAGTCCAAAATCTAGATTTAACCTTTTACATGTCTTTCGACTGGTATCCTTTTTATTTTCCTGGCGTGGAGCCTCAGATTTCCTGATTACTTTCACGAATCTGGCATGGTTGCACCTTAAAGAAAAAAAATTAAAAAAAAGAGCAAGAGCATAAGTTGGTATACATACAACAGAAATACATTAACACCATGGCCATTGGCCATTTCACAAACAAAACCCAGGAGAAAAACACACCACAAGCAGATACCCAATCATGAAGTAAATAAGTAATTTGTTTCACACTCTGTAACCCCTTTATGACCAAGGGTTAAATAGTACATCTTTGGACGCTCCCACACTCATCAACTGACATGTGTGATTAGCAGCACCAATTGGATCAACGATCCGATCAGAACTGTTAACCTTTGCGCCGTGAATCACTGAAAGCACGATCCAAAGCACCACGGCAGGGATTATGCTGTTCCCCTCTGGCATCAGAGGTCCTGTTATGCAATCACCGGGCCTTGATACATTGCTATGACAGCCCGGGGTCAGCTAATGACCCCAGAAGATGTCATGAATTACTTTCTGCCGGTGATGCCTGAGCTGTAATCATTTGTGCTATGCAGAGAGATGCTCAAGCATCTCTTTGCTTAGCACAAGCGATCACACTGTGCAGTGCTGAGGTGTCCGAAGGCGCCAAGTAAAATAAGGGAAAAGTTAAAAGAAAGTTTTAAAAATTAAGGAGATAAAAAAACACAAAAATTCAAATCACCAACCTTTTGCCTCATTGAAAATAAAACTATTAAAATAATACACATATTTGGTTGGTAAAGCTGCGCTCAAAAATTCCTTATCTATTAAAATATAAAATCAGTTAATCATATCTATAAACTGTGCAATGGAAAAAAAGTCCAAACACCAAAACTAAGTTTTTTTGGTTGCTGCAACATTGCAATAAAATGCACTAACAGGCGATCAGAACAGTGTATCTACCCAAAAATGATATAAAAAAAATAAATCTACACACAGCTCCAGATCCCAAACAATGATGCTACAGGTCACGGCAAATGGTGATAAAAGTGCAATTCTTTTTCTTTAAAAACTTAAAAAATTTTTTTTACTATTTAGATAAAAGTAAAAGTATACATGTTTGGTATCTATGAACTTATACTGACCTGAGGCATCATACTAACACCAAAAAGTGAACATGATGAATAATAAAAAAAAACCTGTAATTGCACTTTTTTGCAATTTTATTGCACTTTGATTCTTTTTTCCGTTTTCCAGTCCACTATATGGTAAAATTAATTGATTCCATTCAAATGCACAACTGATGCCCCCAAAAAAGCCCTCATATATTTATATTGATAGAAAAATAAAAAAGTTATGGCTCTTCGAATAAGTGGAGGGGAAAATGAAAAAGAGGAGAAGGGCTTAGTCACTGTTTGATCAAAGAGCGTAATAACCATTCCACCGCAACAGAGGTGTATCTAGGTTCTCTGGCACCCGGGCTAAGAATTCAGTTTGGTGCCCCCCTCCCAATCCGCCATGCTACAGGGTCTCTGAATTCTCACAGCGTGTGGGATGCACACTTTCAGGATTCTCCTGTGCAAATGGGAAGATTGGAGGTCATGTAAGGACGAAAATACAATTTATATACTTTCACCAACATTCTGACTAGACGTGTCCAGCCTCATTCAATTAACTTTCATTGATCGAGGCCACTCATGCCTAGTCAGCACATGACTGCATGCATGTAACTCACATACTTCCAGTTTCATGATCTCCCAGCCTCACTTCTTGCACCAGAGAATGCTGACAGCGCGTGGAGTGTGCACACGGTGAGAATTCAGAAGTCACCTAGAGTTACACACAAAGTGCATGCAGACTCATCCGAAACTTGGGACAACTCCTTTAATGCTGTAAGCAAATAAAAACATTGAACCCTTATTAACATAGAACCCTTAATTTGGCAGGTGGCACAATACTTTATTAACATAGTCATGAATCAAGTAAGCTTACAAGTTATTGATTGTTACGTGTACAGGATCACAACCTATAACAGCATAGGAATACATCACCAGACCCACCAGAGGTACAGAAGGATATCACCAGAACCCTCATCAGTACAGAAATGCATCACAACCACCCAGAAATTCAACATTAGAATCACCAGCTGAACATGAATACATCACAACAACCACCTGAGGTACAGAAATACATAACTAGAACCATCATTAGTAAAGAAATACATTTATGTAACTCCCATCAGTAAAGAAACAAAGCATTAAAACCATCATCAGTACAGAAATACATCACCAGACCCACCAGAGGTACAGATATACATCCATGGAACCCTGATCAGTGTAGAAACACAGCATTAAAACTCTCATCAGTACAGAGATAGATCCCCAGAGCCACCAGAGGTATAGAAATACATACATATAACCATCATCAGTACATAAGCACAGCATTACAACCCTCATTTTGTAAAAAAAAATCATCATCAAAACCCCATCAGTACACATGGTAAAACAATTATAATGTCAGATCAGACCCATACACATTTGTGCTGCATGAACCTACTACTCCTAATACACCCTTAACAATGGTAAGGAGATGTTGGGAGTTGTTCAGTCATCATCAGATGATACTATATCCTGTATCACAATCATTTACATCCAGGTACTTTATAGATGACCTTGACTCTGATCGGGGTCGCCTTTTTCTTTTCTTCATCTTGTCGAGATCCAATAATGACTTTTTACATCCACAGCTCGTCTCTGGAGACATCCATCTTTTCCCCCCCATGTTTGAACCTAATACTGCCCCAATACTCCCACCATGTTTGTTCTTCATACTGCGCCATATCCCCCCATATGTTTGTCTCTTATACTGCCCCCATACTCCCCCCATGTTTGTTCCTAATACTGCCCCCATACTCCCCCCATTTGTTCCTCCCATGGACCCACGATATTTGTTCCTCATACTGACCCCATACTCCCATGTTTGTCCCTTATACTGCCCCCATAATTCCTCCCATGTTTTGTTCCTAATACTGCCCCCATACTTGATCCTGATACTGCCCCCATACTCCCCTCCCCCCGTTTGCTCTTCTTACTGTACATTCCCACCCCCTCCCCTTTCCCTAGTTACTTTGGTCTTCAGTGTCTTCAGCTCCTGTAGCTGGAGCACTTGTCACCAGTCTTCTCTCTGCTGGGTCACCGAGTGACGTCAGCAGCGTGAATCAGGTGACCTGATTATGCTGCTGAAGTCCTCCCGACCTGGAAGTGCCGGGTACTATCAGGGCTCCATGGTACAGAGTGTCTATCTGTACCATGGAATGCTGGAGCCAGCACGCGGCGGATTCTCTGCTCCCGCTGTCAGCTGACACCGGGAGCAGAGAACAGCGGCTCACACTGCGGGGCAGGGGGTGGCAAATGGAGAAGCAGGGGAGAGACCTCGGGCAATGCAGCAAGAGGCCCGATGGCGCCCTCCTGCCTTCCGTGCCTGGGGCAGATGCCCCGCAATCCCCCCCTAGATACGACCCTGCACCACAACAAGGTGTACCCATTCAGGATAATTCTACTCTAGTATTAAAACAATACCTTGCCACAGTGACAGCATTGTGAATAAGGATTGAAAAGTACAGGGCTCAGACTACAGCAACCTATCAGCAATCTAGCTGAACTGCCTAGTTTAGAGGGAGTAACCACACTCTCATTTGTACAGAGTACAAAAAATAAATCTAGAATTATTTTTTTTGTACTCTTTAAAATGGTGGTGTGGTACCTCCATCTAAACTAGGCAATTCCTCTATATAGCTTCTCTTTGACAGGTTGCTGTAGTCTTAGCACTGTGCTTCTATGCCCTTATTCACATTGATGTCACTGATACAAGATAAGGTTGTAATATTAGAGTAGTATCATACTAATAGGTATACCTGTGGGATGACTTTTACGCTTTTTGATCAAATATTAACCATGTACCCTATGTTAATTAAATGTACTACTATTATTTACTTATTTTCTTTATTATAGGGTATGTGCTTATTTTTTATTTTTATTTTGGGTTTATGGATGTCAATTATAAGATTTTGCCTGCTGTAAGGAAGGTTGCAATAGAGGCTTACTACCTAAGGATATTCGCACAGTATCTTTTTCAAGAGGATTTTACCTAGCACCACCAAATAAGGGTCTTTCACACTTGCGATTTTTTCCTGATTTGGAAGATCAGGAAGAACCCGATTCTTACAGTATTTTGCCCATTCACTTTCATTTTGTCAGGTAGAATCTTGTTGCTTCATGTTTTCTCCTGAAATCATTGGGCAAATGAAATCAATGGGCAAAAAAAATGAATCCTGTAAGAATCAGGTTTTTTTCTGATCTTCCAAATCAGGAAAAAAACACAAGTGTGAAAGTCCCCTAAGAAAAACCACTGAAAAACACAAAAAATAGTGATCATATGCACTGAAAAGTCTAAATGACCTGCTGTGTATATACAGTTGAAACCAGAAGTTTACATACTCTATAGAAAAAGACACAAATGCATGTTTTTATCACCATCTGACATAAAATTAGAAAAAAACTTTCTCGTTCTAGGTCAATTAGGATTACCATAATTATTTAAATTTGCCAAATTCCAGAATCATGAGAGAGAGAGAATGTTTTAAGGAATTTTTATTACTTTCTACAAAATCACAAGTTTACATACACTAAGGGTACCGTCACACACACACCGCTCGGGGGCGCGCACATTTTTGGTGCCCCGCCAGTGTCACCGTTGCGTGTTTACACGCGGCGATACCTCCAGTGACACATCGGCGATGTTACAGGCGGCATCCACCGCTGGGGTGTCTAAAAACCCCAGCGGCGATGCTGTAACAAGGAAGCCTATGGCTCCCATCGCCTGTAACATCGCCGATCGGCATGTTACATGGGGCGATGTGTACACGTCGATATCGCCTCTTAACATTAGGCGACGCACTGGCGATGTTGGCGGTGATAGGCCACGCCCCTGCGTCGCCTATGAAATCGCCGCCGATATGGCCAGGTGTAACGGTACTCTCAGATTACTTTGCCTTTAAACAATTTGGGACACCCCTTTTGATGATATAATGTGTTTGGAAGCTTCTGATAGGTTTATTGGCAACATGTGAGTTAATTAGAGACACACCTGTGGATGTATTTTAATGCATACATGAAACACACTTAGGGATGGGCGAGTCTACTCGCTAGGACTCGTTACTCTACGAGTAGTAAGGGACTCGCAGGACTCAGTACTCTGCGAGTTTCCCAGCGATTACTTGCACAGTAACGAGTCCAATGCAAATCAATGGCAATCCTAATTTTGTCAAAGACTCTGCCATTGCCAGTGACTGCGGCTGCAGTATGACCGGCGCATATACCAGCCGCTGTCACAGCACAGTTAACTCTCTGCTTACCGGCGCTGCAGTGATCGGTAAGCAGGGAGTTAAAGCCAACAGTTTATGAATGAGTAGTGGCGCTGTGCTGTCGGCACTGCTGAAGCGTTGCTATAGTAACCGATAGTTTGGTTACTATAGCACCGGGGCCGGCAGTGACGTCACCGCTTAATGCTCACAGCCTCACACAGCAGGGGAGCACATTTCTGCCCCCTACTGTGTGATGGGTGATGTAGCAGAGCTGAATGAGTTCAACAAGAAGAAGGAAGACAGAAGAGAGAAGAAAGAAGAGAGAAGACCTGGATCTTTGGAGGTATATGTGGTGGTAATAAAGTTGGAGTCCCTAATGCTGTCTGTGTCTTTATTTTTAATAAATAATTTTTCTCTGTGTGGTGTTTTTTTTAACCTTTTATTGGAGATTCTTAGTGGCCGGGTCAAAACAGGCCTGACATTAAGAATCTCGGGCTTAATACCAGCTTGTATAACAAAGCTGGTATTAACCCCTTTATTACCCAGCATGCCACCGCCACCAGGGCCGCTGGAAGAGCCCGGTAAGGCGCCTGGAAATGGCGCTTATTATTAATGCGCCATTTTCAGGGGCGGCTGCGGGCTGCTATTCTTTAGCGTGGGGGGGCCCTATAACAATGGGCCCTCACCCCGCTGGGAATACCAGCCCTCAGCTGCCTAGATTTAGGGGAAATTAAGCAGCTGAGGGTGGCAGCTCGCAGCTGTCTGCTTTCATTGGGCTAGACTTAAAAATGCTGCAAAACCCCACGCGTTTTTTTTTTTAAATAATTATTTATTTTACACCCTACAATGCCAGGTTGGTTGCCATACACTAATGTGTATGGCAACCAAACAGAATCACTGTCCAGATTGAGAAAATCAAGTCTGATTACAACAGCCAATCACAGAGGCTCCCACAGAGTGTGAGCTCCTGTGATTGGCTGTTAGTTTGACAGTGCAGTGAATATGTAATGAGCTTAATAGGCGGCCCCGGAAGTAACAGCGGGAGCCTATTAAACATGATTTAGCTATTGTAGCAGATAGAGCATGAAGCTTCCGAGACACATCTGCGATTTCTAAATTGCACATTACTCGCTATTATTTGCTTCCCCATTCATTAACATTGGACTCGCTAGACTCGCAACGAGTAGCGAGTCCCGGGCTCGGACTCGCTAGAGTCAAGCGATTCCAAGTAATTTAGGACTTTCCCATCACTAAACACACTGCTTCATTGTGTATCATCTTGGGAAAGTTTAAAGAAATCAGCCAAGATATTAGGAAGCAAAAAGTGTGGTTCATTCTTGGGTGCAATTTCCAGATACCTGAAGATACCTCATTTATTTGTACAAACAAGATGTGAATGTCCAGCCATCATACTGCTCATGAAGGAGATGGTTTCTGTGTCCCAGATATGAACGTGCTTCCATACAACATGTGCATATCAACCCAAGAACAAAAGCAAAATACCTTGTGAAGAAGATGGTGGAAGTTGGTAACATAGTGTCATTATAGACAGTGAAACGAGTACTGTATGAACATGGGCTGAAAGGCCACTCTGCCAGGAAGAAGCCATTACTCCAAAAGAAACATAAAAAAAGCCAGATTAATTTTTTCAAATGTACCAAAGAACAAAGACCTACCTTTTGGAGACATGTCCTGTGGTTTGACAAAACTAAAATGGAACTGTTTGGCCATAATGACCACTGTTACGTTTGGAGCAAAAAGGAAGAAGATTAGAAGCCTAAGAACACCATCCCAACTGTGAAACACGGTGGTGGCAGTATCATGTTGTGAGGTTGTTTTGCTGCAGAAGGGACTGGTGCACTTCACAAGATAGATGGCATCATGAGGAAAGAAGATTATGTGACAATACTGAAGCAAAATCTCAAGACATCAGCTAGGAAGTTAGAGCTTGAACAGAATGGGTCTTCCAAATGGAAAATGACCCAAAGCATACTGCCAAACTGGTTACAAAGTGGTTTAAGGATAACAAAGTCAATGTTTTGGAGTGGCCATAACAAAGCCCTGATATTTTATGCTATTAAAGCTATTTAAAATTCAAAGTCGACCTACAAACATGGCTCAGTTTTACCAGTTCTCTCGAGAGGAATGAACCCAAATTCCTACCAACTATTGTGAGAAGCTTGTGGAAGGATATGCAAAACGTTTGACCCAAGTCATACAGTTTAAGGGCAATAGTACCAAATACTAATGAAATGTATGTAAACTTGTGTCTTTTCAGAAATTAATAAAAATGGCTTATATCATTCTCTTTCTCATTATTCTGTCATATGACAAATATTAATAATTATGGTAATCCTAATTGACCTAGTGATAAATACATGCATATGCTTCTTTTTCTATAGTGTATGTAACTATATGTACTGTGTTTTCCACAAGATAACAAATTAGATGCATCAGGAAAATCACCATCAGTGTATTCTTACTGCGTCTCTGCTTGGCAAACTATGCGGATATGCTGGCATCTTAATGATTAATTGGGCACATAACCTTAGCCTTCCTTTGAACTCAATGTTATGTAGGCAGCAGTAATGTCCTAAGCTTCACCAGGTTGTGGATTCAGGTAGAGAGATTTTTTTTTCTTTTAGCATAATGACTAATCTACTATATAATTGCCTAAGACGTTTTCGTGTCGGACCCCGACAACGTGCCGTGGATATGTCACACTCTGTGACGTCATCACGGCGAAGCATTGGCCGCGTAGCGGCCATTGCGAGCCGCTGACGTCACCACGCACGAGCAATGGCCGCGAAGCGGCCATTGCGAGTCGGTGGCCGAAAATAGAACCAGAGGCTCGGC
The DNA here is from genome assembly GCA_033576535.1 of Allobates femoralis. Classification (NCBI taxonomy): domain Eukaryota; kingdom Metazoa; phylum Chordata; class Amphibia; order Anura; family Aromobatidae; genus Allobates; species Allobates femoralis. Next base: position 301,622,086 of record JARQOC010000004.1, on the reverse strand, counting down.
CACAAATTTAGCCATGTACCGCTGAGGTAGCGCGAGCAATGGCCGCGAGGCCATTGCGAGTCGCTACCTCAGCCGCCCTGTGCCCCTGTGCCCCTGTGCCTCAGTGCCTCAGTGTGCCCCTCTGCCTCCCGCTCCGAACCTGTGCCCCTGTGCCCCAATGCCCCTGTGCCCAAGTGCCCCTGTGCCCCTGTCACCCCCGCCATCCCCTGTGCCTCAGTGCCCCTGTGCCTCCCGCTCCGAAGCAGCTGCTGTCAGCACATGCTGATACAGTGCTCCGGAGCCTGTGCCCCTGTGCCCCAATGCCCCTGTGCCCAAGTGCCCCTGTGCCCCTGTCACCCCCGCCATCCCCTGTGCCCCTGTGCCTGTGCCCCAGTGCCCCTGTGCCCCTGTGCCTCTGTGCCCCTGTGCCTCTGTGCCCCTGTGCCCCTGTGCCCCTGTGCCCCTGTGCCCCTGTGCCTCTGTGCCCCTGTGCCCCTGTGCCCCTGTGCCCCTGTGCCTCTGTGCCCCTGTGCCCCTGTGCCCCTGTGCCCCAGTGCCCCTGTGCCCCTGTGCCTCTGTGCCCCTGTGCCCCATTGCCCTGTGGATTACCGCAACCGCGCCGCATATTAACTCGCTGGCTCAGTGCGAGCACTTGCGGCGCGGTTGCGGTAAAACCCATAAGGATTACCGCAACCGCGCCGCATTGCGAGTCGCTGGCTGAGTGCGAGCACTTGCGGCGCGGTTGCGGTAAAACCCATAAGGATTACCGCAACCGCGCCGCATTGCGAGTCGCTGGCTGAGTGCGAGCACTTGCGGCGCGGTTGCGGTCAAACCCATAAGGATTACCGCAATTGCGCCGCAAGTGCCAGTTGCGGCGCGGTTGCGGTAATCCCCATAGAAAGTATAGGGGGACTTGCGGCAGGTGCGGCAAGTGCGGTTTTGCCGCACCTGCCGCAAGTCCCCCTATACTTTCTATGGGGATAACCGCACCGCAGATGCGGTTTTTTAATAAAATAACATAATTTTAATACAAAAAAAGTCACTTAAAATACAAAATAATAAATAAATTTAATAATAATAATCGTAAAAAAAAATAATAAAAATAAATAATAAAATAAAAAATAATAATAAAAAAAAAAAAAAATTACATTAAGATATTAATTACATTAATTTATTAAAATATAAGTATTGGACCCCCCCAAAAGTATTGGACCCCCCCAAAAAAATTATGTGACCCCCCCAAAAATCCCCATAGAAAGTATAGGGGGACTTGCGGCAGGTGCGGCAAGTGCGGTTTTGCCGCACCTGCCGCAAGTCCCCCTATACTTTGTATGGGGATTACCGCAACCGCACCGCAGATGCGGTTTTTTAATAAAATAACAATTTGAATACAAAAAAAGTCACTTAAAATACAAAATAATAAATAAATTTAATAATAATAATCGTAAAAAAAATAATAAAAATAAATAATAAAATAAAAAATAATAATAAAAAAAAAAAAAAAAAAAATTACATTAAGATATTAATTACATTAATTTATTAAAATATAAGTATTGGACCCCCACAAAAGTATTGGACCCCCCCAAAAAAATTATGTAACCCCCCCAAAAATCCCCATAGAAAGTATAGGGGGACTTGCGGCAGGTGCGGCAAGTGCGGTTTTGCCGCACCTGCCGCAAGTCCCCCTATACTTTGTATGGGGATTACCGCAAACGCACCGCAGATGCGGTTTTTTAATAAAATAACATAATTTTAATACAAAAAAAATCACTTAAAATACAAAATAATAAATAAATTTAATAATAATAATCGTAAAAAAAATTATAAAAATAAATAATAAAATAAAAAATAATAATAAAAAAAAACAAAAAAAAAAAATACATTAAGATATTAATTACATTAATTTATTAAAATATAAGTATTGGACCCCCCCAAAAGTATTGGACCCCCCCAAAAAAATTATGTGACCCCCCCAAAAAAAGTATGTGACCCCCCAAAAAAAGTATCTGACACCCCCAAAAAAGTATGTGACCCCCCCCAAAAAAATATGTCACCCCCCAAAAAAATGATGTGACCCCCCAAAAAAAGTATGTCACCCCCCAAAAAAAGTATTGGACCCCCCCAAAAAAGTATGTAACCCCCCCAAAAAAGTATGTGACCCACCCAAAAAAGTATGTGACCCCCCAAAAACTATTCACACCCCCCCGAAAAGTCCTCACACCAGCTATAACTACTATAATCAAATTAATGCACATTCTAGACACCCGATGCATTTGCATCGGGCTCACAGCTAGTTTTTAATAAGAGCCTTTGGCACAAACTTTTCATTTACACAGATGTGACATACTATTAGTTGTCTTATGTGTAACATGACCTGATACCAGAAAGTCCAACAACAGGCACATTCTACATGCTTTCCAAAATTCACAAAACAGGAAATCCAAGAAGACCCATCATTTCATGTGTGGGCACCCTCACCGAACAAATTTCTGGGTGGGTAGAGGGTGTTCGCAAACCCCTGGTAAAAGAGACACCCAGCTACATTCAATACACAACTGACCTATTGAATAAACTGTCAGCAATAGGTCCTCTACCAGAAGGAACCATCCTCGCCACCATGGATGTGGAATCTCTGTTCAGCAATATCCAAAACCAGGATGGATTAAATGCCTGCAGAATCTTCCTGGAAAACACAGGGATTGATGCTGACTCTGTGGTGAAGCTTACAAAATTCATCCTCACGCACAACTACTTCACATTTGACAACAACATATATTTACAAGTGACTGGTACAGCAATGGGAAGCAAAATAGCACCACAATATGCAAATCTTTTATGGGCAAGCTTGAAGGTGACTTTTTATCCTCTTGCCCTATCAGGCCTCTGGCCTACTAACGTTATATTGATTACATTTTAATCATCTGGACAGAGTCTGAACAAAAGCTGAAGACTTTCCATGAACACTTTAATTAGTTTCATCCCACTATCAACTTAACACTCAACCAGTCCTGCACTGAAATCAGCTTTCAGGACACCATCATTAAGCTACGTAATAATGAAATAGAGACATCCCTGTACTGGAAACCAATTGACCGATCAACATATCTCCGATGGGACAGTTTCCATCCAAAACACATAAAAAAACTCTATTGTGTACAGCCAGGCCATCAGATACAATCGGATATGTTCCAACCCTACAGATAGAGACAATCACCTTGAGGACCTCAGAAAGACCTTTTGAACCAGGGCTACCACCCAAGAACAATCGAGAACCAGATTACAAGAGTCACCAGAATATCAAGGAATCATCTCCTACATTACAAAACTAGAGCAGAAAACAACAGAGTTCCTCTCGTAGTCACCTACAATCCAAGTCTGGAGGTGCTAAGAGGAGCTGCACGGAAACTGCAACCACTCCTACATTAAGATGCCAGACTAAAATCAATATTTCCGGATCCCCCACTCTCGTGCTTTAGACATCCTGCTAATCTAAAAAACATAATTGTCAGAAGCACCCAGTCCTCTCCAGCAACAACAGGAACCTTTCCCTGCAACCAGAACAGGTGCAAAACCTGTCCATCTATAATGACAATTGACAAGATAAAAATTCCTGGAACAGATCAGGATTACAAGATCCCAGGTAACTTCAGTTGCACCACAAGCAATGTGGTGTATTTATTTATATGTACCAAATGTCCAACAGGTGGCATTTACATAGGTGAGACCGGGCAAAAATTCAGGACAAGAATTAATTCTTATTGCCACTCAATAAAAGAAAAGCATTTGAATCTACCTGTAGCAAAACATTTTTCCAGCCCTGACCACAACAGTGAAACCGATATGAGGCTGCTCATCTTAAAAAGCAACTTCAAATCACTGAGAGAGAAGAATTTGGGAATACAAACTGATAACGACCTTTGACACATTCAAAACAGGATTAAATATTTCACATGGATTCATGGGATTTTATATAAAATGAGCGGGGAATTTGGGACATCACAGATTCATGCGTTTTTATATAAATTGAAGGGATACTTGGGGAGATCACATCTCTAAGAGACTCCATTTTAAGGACTATGGACTTTTGACTTTTCTTATGTGAGCTCTCGAACTTCATTTATTGCTCTCCACAACTCACTTAAGTATTTTTAGGTTTCCACAGTCCACGAACCATATAATAATACAATTTGTTCCGCTTATCTTAGAAATTTGGTTTCTCTTTTCCCAGCTCCTTTACCCCTCCCTAACATGACTCACCTGTCATATTTACCACAACTTATAACACTGTTTTTTTTTTCCTTTTTTTTTCTGTTTTTCTTTTGCTTATGTATGTGTCTTTAGAATTTGTGTCATTACCAGCTTGACGAAGGGGCCTTAGTGTCCTGTAAGCTTACTATGAGTAACATCTTTTCAGTTAGCCATTAAAAGGTATCAACCACTGAGGACTCTCAGATTTCAATATTTTTCTATCTACTGGCTAACACGGTACACACATTTTTTACCTTAACATATTCTTCATAATTCTTGGAATATTTTTATAAATTGGCACTTGAATGAGGCATTTTTAGACTAAAATACCATAAGTTCTTTGTCTTGAGCTTTCCTTTTACTGCATCACATATAACATCAATTTTTCTTGTTCCCCTAGTTTTTTTTTTCCATTCTGGAATGTTTTCAAAGTTTAAGCTGTAAGATGCAATGTTTATTAACACTCTAATATAAAGTCAAGTTGTTGATATGCAGCCCAAAAGTATCATATACATTAACAGAGGAAGATATAGATGATTAGAAAAACTCCAGCACCTTTTCCATATCCATCACAGAAAAATATTAGATTAAAACGTTCTTTTTTTTAGTTCCATTAAAAAAGACACACAAAAAAACATGTGTAAGGTAAACCTTACGTGTTTCGAACCTTGCATGGGGTACCTTTGATTAAGAACCCCCGTCATCCCCTCCCATCCTAAATCCATATGCGTTAACGGTATCTGAATTGAAACTACAGCATCCATTCTTCAAGGAAGACATTCAAAAACATTTTTAAAGGTGTCTGCAGGATGAGTAAATTCAAATAAATTAAAAAAATCTTTAGATCATGACTGTTAATAATACATGAAAAAATATCTTAAGCGTTTCAGACGAAAAACATGTTCTTACTCATGAGTAATGACATGTTTTTTGTCTGAAACGAGTAAACATATTCGTATGTATTTTTAACATTATAAAATAAAGAAATAATTTTTAACTTACTTGTATTTTCTCATCCTCCTCATTGTGGAAGCTGGATAATCTCTTTTTGCCTGCAACTGTTACGTAGGAGTCGGCCCTTGACTCTATCCATGCACTGCACCCTGGCCCTATCTAAAATTTGACAGTATAAATGGGTAATATTGTTACAAAAACCAAGACACTTAATACCCATAAAATTTCTTTACTGAAAGGTTAAAATATTAAAATATGTGTAGACATTAAAGATATTTTGGGACAGTTACCTGTATCCTGACTGCTTCTTTAGATCCGTTATCAGTAGCATGAAGATATAACCCATTCCTCCATCTCCTTTGCTTTATGCGAACCCCCACAGGTAGGAAGGGTAATAGACGTAGGGCAATTCCCCTTCTTCCTCACTTACACTCATTGATATACAAATCATTCTCTTGAATATAACACAGGTTTTTGCTGTGTATAATAGTTTAACTATTCAATAAACAATTGTTATAGGTATTACGCTTCTTGTTTTTTGTGAGTATGTACTCTCAAAGGAATGGTGAGCTGATGAAACCTTTTTTGTTTGTGAAACCAGACACTTTGTAACGCTAGCACTGACAACCTGGGACAGTTTCCCAGAAGCATGCTTAGGTCATGAGCGCACATCCTCCCTGCTTCTTAAAGGTGTTATGTGTTCCAAGCCAATGGCTGGGGAACTATAGCTACTTAAGGCACCCTCCCCCTATGGGATGTGCCTGAGCAATGTAATCTTACTGCTTGAGATGCTTATTAGTTATCAGGTTCTGTTTCCCTGTATACTGTGTCCATTATTTGTGCCAGCTAACCCGTAAATGGTTCCAGAACCTGTCACAACTTTCAGTACCAGCTGTACCTGCTAGTACCTTCCCTATCCACCAGCACCTGCTGCGCCTGTCAGTATCTATTTTACCTGCCGTACATGCCAGTACCTGCCATATCTGTATATACCAGCTGTACCTGCCATATCTGCAAGTACCAGCCTGCCTACTAAGGCTTGAAAAAAGGGAAATGTCCAACTCTACATCATCATAAAATCTTCAGGTTTATTTTAGTAGTTAACATACATCAGTATTGACGCGTTTTGACCCCTTTGTGAGTCTTAATCATAATACAAGGGAGAATAGAATCAAAACTTCCTTAAAACCCCACTCCTGTCTAGGCGGTAACCCACACAATGATCAATCAATCCCAGCTGGTCACACACATCAATGGTGCACAATAAAAACAAGTTTGAAAAAATAGGCTAAAAATACAGACAATTGTAGCAAAGTAGCAAAAACTAGAAAGAGAGCATATGCAATTACCATAATAAAAACAAGAGGCACATATTCTAATACAAAATACGATATACAAAATACAAAATGCCTCTTGTTGTTATTATGGTAATTACATATGCTCACGTTCTAGTTTTTGCTACTTTGCTACAATTGTCTGTATTTTTAACCTGTTTTTTCAAACTTGTTTTTATTGTGCACCATTAACGTGTGTGAACAGCTGGGACTGATTGATCATTGTGTGGGTTACCACCCAAACAGGAGTGCAGTTATAAGGAAGTTTTGAGTCTATTCTCACTTGTATTTTGATTAAGACCCAAAAAGGGGTTGAAACCCATCAATACTAATGTATTTTAATTTCTGAAATAAACTTGAAGATTTTATGATGAGGTACAGCTGGACATTTCCCCTTTTTTCAAGCCTTGGAGTAACCCTGCATTTCCTGCAAGGAGTCACCTGCTCAATCGATGAGAATTGTTGCACTCTATGAGCTACTGTTGGTGAGCTGGTCATTCTGTTTTCATTTCAGCCTACACACTAGTATTTGCCAGCTTGTACCAGCCTGCTTGCCTGTTCCAGCTGCTCAGCCTGCACCTGATTCCATGCCTGCACTCTCAACCTCTGGGTTCAGCTGCTATGGTGCTGAAAGCTCCCCTGAAGTGGTATCTGGTGTCTACCTTCCAGCTCAAGCCTAACCTCACCATCAAAGGATCTAGTGAAGATGAGATAATCAGTTAGTTACTCCTCTCCATGGTGAGCCCAGTTTCTTTGGCGCAGTGGGTCCACACCCACCAGTGTGGCACACTTAATGTGAATAATAGAACCTGGCTTCAGTTCTCAGTTCAAAGTTCACCCCAAAAATGTTCAGTGGGGTTGAGGTCAGGCTTCTGTGTGTACTTTATGTGGGTCAAGTAACGTTCTTGCTCACCAAACTCATCTATGCCTTTATGGACTTGGCTTTATGCATTGGGGCACAGTCCTACTAACAGAATAGGCCTTCACCAAACAGTTCTCAGAAGGTTTCACACACAATAGTCCAAAATGTCAGACAACTTCTCTCTGCTATGACTTAGGGTACCTTTACACGCCGGTACAGTATGGTGGAAACAACCGGGTGCTTCACGTGCATGAGCACGCAGCAACGGTTACAAACGGTACCAGCACCGCCTTTACACGCCGCTACAAGGTGCTCTACAGAAGGTTGAATCTATCTCTGGATGCACCGCCGGGTGCCTAAAGTTACTTTCTGAAAAGCACCTTACCTCATTTACACGCCACTACAGAGGGTAATATTGGAGGACCTGGTGCAGCAGGGACAACACATAGGCATGCCAGAATTGTGATTACGAGAATTTCTTACGCTGATAGGACAAAGCAATAGCATCATGATTGGCCAACCAGCACAGGAGGCTGAGTAATACGTGACGCTCGAGCAAATTAAATATGCCGCCCTATGCAGCGACAACCAATCGCAATGCAGGAGCTTCCACCAATGATCGCTGAAGAGGTGTGGTTTCCCAGAGGCTGTGTCACGCCCCGGGGAGTTATCTAGGTGACGAATAAACATTACCCTACCGTATTTACACGCCGTTACCACCAGATTGAAATCAACCTGTTTTAGAGCTCTGCTCTGAAACAGGTGCCGCAAGTGACGGGTGGAAACAACCGCCTTTACACGCCGCTACCTCGGGTTGATTTGGCGGTGCAAGATACATTTGTCTCATCAACCCGGTTGTTTCCACCTTGTTGTAACGGCGTGTAAAGGTACCCTAATGGCCACTTTACACGCAGCTACAGGTAACAGGTTTTCCACAGGTAACTTACTGGTTGCAGTGAAATCATGGAGACATAGTTCCATTTGTACACAGCACCAAGATAGAACTATGTCTCCATGATTTCACTGCAGCCAGTAAGTTACCTGTGGAAAACCTGTTACCTGTAGCTGCGTGTAAAGGTACCATAAGAGATGAGAATCCTGGACATATGACCTGTCTGTATTAACTCAATTCTACTTTATAGAAATGGATTTTCAAAATTGTACAATCTCTTTAAACGAACATTAAATATCATTTAACCAACAGTATATTATTTAATTAATTTATAAATCTTTATATAGCCAATATGGACCCATTAACAGTCCAAAAGTACCATATTATGGATCTATACAACATGGGTCTACAACATAGACAAGTGAATAAGTTTTAAAACATGTAATCACTCTAATTCATCATTTACTGGTACATCTTCTCAATCACGGTGGCCAGGGCTTGATTATTATCGTTCAGTACCTCTGGAATGACAGGCAACTTTTTGGCGTGAATTTATAGGAGCCTGATGTAATTTTCCAGCAAATTAGCAACTAATGAAATTTTTTTTCACATGTGCCTTCAATGCCTTAAAGCCATTCTCCAGCAATATTTATGGACAAAGACAGTACTAAAATGCTGCCATTTTGTTCCCACGATACTCACAAAGAGCAAGAATTTATTCTTGTGTATAGCTAGCTGACTTTATTGCTTTTTGCTTTCTATATTACTGTAATTAAATGAAAACATTTGTACTGGTGATGTGTTACCTAATTAACCATAACAAATAAAATGGCAATTGTGTTAATGAAATGATTTTATTGAGGTGTTTAGTTCAGTGACAGAAATGCCTTCCAGGTCTTAACCTCTATTTTCAGGTCTCATAAGAAGCCTTTGCGTATAAATAACAAAGAGATTCTAATATATTCTGTTAGATATAGAATCTTTCCCAAAATATCCTTCAATTCATGCGTGTGAACACCCATACATTATGTGATTATCTTGTACAGTTGGACTGAGTTATGCACATCCCATCTGCATTTCCAGCTATACTGACACATTTATTGTGTGTAATATACACTTTATGCATGTATAAGTAACCAATTATATTCCATATGAGCTTAATGATTTTCAGGAATCAGATGGTAAATCATTGTATTTTCACATGTGCTGGTATAAACTGTTATTTTTTATAGCAGATAGAAAATGTAAATATGCATACAGAAAATCAGGAAAATGAAAATGTGGGATGGATGATGTATCAGGTGTTTGTAATAATTTTATTCCTGTATTTATTTCACTCACTTACATAACGCTATTAATTCCAAATCGTTTTACAGACATGATCAACCCCGTCCCCATTGGGGCTCACAATTAGAGATGAGAGATCTTTCACCAAACTTGTTCGCCAATTTGAAATTTGGCACGAACATTGAAGATTCTGTTTATGATCGGAAACCCGAGCAAAAATCGTCGAATGCGGCTATGTTCAGGAAAAAAGTTTGAAATTTAAAATGACCCTGAAACTTTTCCTGATTGTTTAGGGACAAAATGTTTGCCAAAAGATCCGCTGGCTGGGGACAACACCAAACCTTACAGTTAGGAGGGCTCTCAGCCATCGGGTTTACCATTTTCAAATCACCTGTAGAATTTTTGTAGCTGAAAAATATATATTTTTTAAGTTTCCTGGAGTTTGCAGGTGTTTTTGATACCTGCAGGATGTGAATTTTGGAAACAGTGCCAGATGTGGCAGCAGCTGTGATGTCCAGGAACCTTACAATCTCTTTAAAACATCCATTCAAGAGAGGCTAATATACATATATTATTTAATATTTTTAAATTATTATTTTTTTTTTTTTTTTGAGAGCGAATCTTTATTATTGCAGATGTCTATTAGAATCACTGCACACATACACTTAAGGAGTTTTTTGCTTGTTAGTGACATTTATTGAAACAAGTGCTCTTATAGTGATTACGACAGAATGACGTTTCGGTCATTCAACACCTTGATCACATAAGTCGCCTTAGTATGTGTGCAGTGATTCTAATAGACATTTATGTGGGACTTACGAGCCTCCTTCACTAGCACCATACCCCCACACCTATCGTGTGCTAGCCATTGAATCTCTTTTATTATTGCAGAGAGTCAGCAGCGTGCGAGGCAATCTCTTCCACACTTATGTTACACATAATATTGGTACATCTTGTGGTTGTCCTAATGAAGGGGTTTTTTAACTCTGAAACACTTAGAATAAACCACCCAATGAGTTTTCAATAACTTTATTGATTTCATTGCATCATTTGAACGAGAGCACGGTCCTATACCTTTTTCTTCTGTTAACAAGTTCATACACTTATATTATAGCAATTCATATAAAAATAGCATTGGGTATTATAGGCTTCACATACATGGTCTTATAGGTTGTTTCACACTCATGAAACACCATTCTCTGGGTATTGTTTCTTGAAAATGTGCAATAATTGGGGCGTGGCCTGGAGGCTAATGGCGCAGACTGGGGAGCTCCTACACCCGGTCCTGTTAAAGCTGCATTTCTAACGGTGCCCACCGCCTTCTGACCGGTCCCTGCACTCCTGTAACCTGCCCGGAGCCTGGAGGATGCTGAGGGCCTCAACTGGGAAGAGGGGAGAGCCGCAAAAGGTTAAAGACTTCTTTGGAGCGGAGAGGCCACCCGGCACCGCTGCAGCCAAGATAGCGCCAGCTCCTGCTCGCTCATCAGCAGCTTCAGCGGCTTCTCCTCATGCTTCACACAGCCCATCAGAGTGCTCCGCAACGGAGGAGGAAGCCCCACTCACCCAAAGGTGCTTGAGAGGCTTGCTGAGGTCATTGAGGAAGTCCCTACAGGAGGACTTTAGGGGCTTGTTGGCGTAGATAAGGGCGGACATTGCGGGATTGGTGGAACGCACAAATCAAATAGACACTAAAATGGCTGAGTATGCCAAGGCCCATAACACCCTGGCCGATGATTACGCTGTCATGGAGGAAGATATGCAGCAGCTGCAGCTCAAAGTGTAAAGGGGGGGTTTACACGTTGCGATATCGGCGTCCAATTTCAATGAAAAGTCACGTGGTTCGATCGTTGGAGCCGATATCGTTCCTGCGTTGTATGGTGTGAACGTCCAATATGATGCAGGAACGATGTCAATGCGATATCGGGGATTGAATGAGCGTGCTATTCAATGCTCCGATATTGAATGGAGATTGGAGCCGGATCGTGCTGTGTGACAGCCCAACTACGATGTGAAGTTCAACGTCACCCATTCACTCCCATGTTAAATGGTCGTTCCTGGGTTGGGGGGCGTAGACATTGTACGGACGTTGGATTCCTAAATCGCAACGTGTAAACCTCCGATGCGATGCGGGAGAAACGTGCACTAAATGCGCGCTCCCGCGCCATTGAATTGCGATATCTGGAGGATAAGCTGAGGAGCAGCAATCTGCGCATCAGGGGCATTGCAGAGGCAGAGGGTGAAGAGAACCTGTGAGGCACTGTCACACCTTTTATAAAACTGGTCCTGCCGGACACCCCCTCAGAGAACTTGGGGTTCACTCGCATTCATAGGACCCTGAACCTGCTCATATAAAGAAGTCCCTGCCCAGAGACGTCCTGATATGCCTATCTACACCTCTGTTAAAGACTTGCTTCTTCAGGCTATGAGGCTCTCCTCCGACCTCCCGACCCCTTATTCGGGACTTGCTGTGTTTCCGGATCTCTCCCCAGGAACCCTGGCAAGAAGGAGAGTTCGCCCCATTTTGCAAACTTTTACAAGAAAAAGGCATTATGTACAGTTAGGGGTCCCGTAAAGGTGAAATTCAGATAAAAAGGATCTGCCCATATCTTCCACTCCCCCAGACAACTGAGAAAAGCACTAATAGCTTGGATCCTGGCTCCGGGACAGGACAGAAACTCTCCTGGTTCGAGCCCTCGGGATAGGGACACTACAGTCCAAACGGACAGGGAGAGAGTCGGCTGAGGCTCCACAATTTTTACTAGCTTGGTCCAGGTCGGGACTCTTATTGTCACTCCCAAAAAGCATCGGATCATCATAAACATGCAAAATCATCATAAAAGAGACTTTTGGCACTTTTTATCTATCCAGGGTGCAGTTGGGCCTTTAGGGGCGCCATTCATCTAGTGGTGCAGAGGTATCGTACTGTGCGACCCATCGCTCAAGCAGCAGCGCAGGATGGGTCACTTTCAGACACTCTGCATCAACTGTATCTGTGTGAATAGTACTCTAAGCGGGCTCAGTGTATGCATGGCAGATCGCCCTCCCACATCTTGCTGGTAGAGGTGATTTATCAGCCTGCAGCTGGGCTTGCTTCACATTTGGGCTCTGACTGCATCCTGAGAGTGCATTTTGATTCTGCTTTTGGCATACATGGTGAGTTTTTTTATGCTGCTTTTTTCTAGTAGTTTTTTGCACAAATATTCCCGGTTATACAATCTTAAAGGGAACCAACCACCCCAAATGACCCCCCCGGACTGTTAATATGTGTCCCTACACCCAGCACACACATTTGGGGCAATCGTTTTTGCTAAAAAAACTGTTTAGTAGAAGCTAAGATATAGCTTTATAAACTTTAAAAAATGTGGCCGACTGGGTGTTACCTAGCTTGTCCTCCTGCAGTGTTCATGTGCCTGTCAGCCTCCTCTCCCCCCCCCCCCTTCAGTAAAGCCCTGCCCTTTCAGCCTCTCAGGTTTCAGCCTTTCAAGTGATCCTAAACCCAGAAACTGACCCCCCCACATCTTTCTACCTGTCCCTGCACCCCCTCTTATCATTTCTAGCCATCCCTTTTGCAGAAAAAATCGCTTTTGTAAAGTCAGAGAAAAGATTATAATACTTATTCCTGTGTGAGTTCTCTCTTTCTGTGCAAGCCGCAAATGCCCCGCCTGTGTGCTGCTGCCTGGTAATTATGCACGCCCCTCTCTGCTTCTAAGAGCCTGGCCGCGTTATGAAAGGGGCGGGGCTAAATCGCGCCATGCCAGAGCCCCGCCCCCTTTCATGACGCGGCCAGGCTCTTAGAAGCAGAGAAGGGCGTGCATAATTACCAGGCAGCAGCACACAGGCGGGGCATTTGCGGCTTGCACAGAAAGAGAGAACTCACACAGGAATAAGTATTATAACCTTTTCTCTTACTTTACAAAAGCGATTTTTTCTGCAAAAGGGATGGCTAGAAATGATGAGAGTTTGTGCAGGGGCAGGTCTAAAGATACGGGGGGGGGTCAGTTTCTGGGTTTAGGATCACTTGAAAGGCTGAAAGCTGAGAGACTGAAAGGGCAGGGCTTTACTGAAGGAAGGGGGGAGAGGAGGCTGACAGGCACATGAACACTGCAGGAGGACAAGCTAGGTAACACCCAGTCGGCAACATTTTTTAAAGTTTATAAAGCTATATCTTACCTTCTACTAAACAGTTTTTTTTAGCAAAAACGATTGCCCCAAATGTGTGTGCTGGGTGTAGGGACACATATTAACAGTCCGGGGGGGTCATTTAGGGTGGTTGGTTCCCTTTAAAGATGATCCTGCTATCCCTCAGCCATCCTCGGAGGGGATAGGGGAGTTCCTGGGGAAACTGGATCTCCCCAAGATATCGAAGGGGCAGTTGGAGAGGCTTAATTTTCCCTTCTCTCCTTTGGAGGTGCAGAGGGTAATAGCCTCCTCAAAACGACACTTTGCTCCGGGCCCTGATGGCCTGCCTAATGAGTATTATAGAGCTTTCTCCCGGGGGCTTGCCTCTTTCCTCTCCAGGACATTTCTTCACTGGCAGAACACGGGATCGATTGATCCTATGAGTCTAGACGCCACATTAATAACTATTCCCAAGCCGGGCACACCTCTGAATTCCCCGGGAAATTACTGACCCATTTCCCTCCTTAACTGCGACCTCAAAATTTTCACAAAACTTTTTGCCAATCGGTTGTTGGAGGTCGTGCTGGACCTGGTAGACCCAGACCAGGTGGGATTTGTGGCAGGCAGACAGGCGAAGGACGGGGCTAGGTGAATGATAGATCTTATCGTGGTGGCGGAGCTGAAGGGGGCCCCTAGTGTATTCCTGTCATTAGATGCTGTGAAGGCGTTCGACAGGGTGCACTGGGATTACCTGGAAGCCATCCTGCAAAAATTTGGACTTTATGTCCCTATCCTATCGGCGGTTCTCTCATTGTATTCCCATCCTAACGCCAGGCTCCTGTCCTCGGGGTTCCTGTCGCCTGTCTTCTCCATCACCAACAGTACTTGTCAGGGCTGCCCCTTCTCACCCGTAATTTTTGCCCTGGTAGTGGAGCCTTTGGCTGCCTCTGTCCATGCACACCCAGATATTCAGAAAATTCTAATTGGCCGAAAACAACATAATATTGGTTTATATGTGGACGACATTATTATTTCTTGCATCGACCCATCCCTCTCCCTCACTTCGGTAATGGAACTGTTAGCGCTTTTTTCCAAGGTGTCCTTCTACAAGTTGAATGCTTCAAAATCTGTAATTTTACCTATCAACGTCCCGCAACACACCATAGATGAATAAAGTAGTTCCTTCCCATTAACTTGGGCCCCTGATGTAATACCTTATTTAGGTGTTTTCTTGTGCTCCACAAAAACAATTTGGCTCTCAAGAATGTAAGGAAACTACATTCAGCTATAGTGAAAGAGATGGAGTCCCACCCCCTTGAGTCTCTCTCGTGGATGGCGAGACTACAGGCACTAAAAATGATATTTCTCCCTAAGATTATATACTCTTTTAGATGTGTTCCCATAGCTTTCCCGGGTCCACCTATAGACAAAATGCAGAGAATATTTGACAGATATATATGGGCAAGCAAAACCCTGTGCGTCTCTAGGCAGGTCCTCTACTTGCTGTTAGATCAAGGGAGAATGGGCACTCCAAAATTGTTGGACTATCCTAGAGCCCTGATATTAGAGGAGGCAAAGACCTGGTGGACCTCCCCCCCTCACTTGGGGTGGATTCAGATTGAAGCGCACTTCTCCCCAACGGGGTCTCTCCGCCATTTGTTGGCTTCTGAATCTCTGGGCCGCCTGGTCTGGTCCCCCCCGCTGGGTACAATGCGGGCGTTGTTGATCTGCTGGAGAGGTTCCCCACAGGAGTGGACAGCTTTGCCCCCTGATGTTATCCCCCTCAGGGCTCTTCAGCGCCATATCCCTTCCCTGGCGGTAAGGCTTTGGGAGAACCTCGGATTGATGTGCGTGGGTGACCTGTTTGATGGTGGAACGCGCCTGACATTTGAAAACCTCTGTCATAAATTTCCAGGGGGCCACTTAACTTTCCTCCAGTTTCTTCAAGTGCAGCACTTCTTGAGTTCTAGCTCATACCTGGATGATTTAAAAATCATCCCAAGTGGCTCAGCTCTGAAAAAATTTGTTTTGTCTGACCCTAGGGTGTCTAAGGGAATGTCGGGGATCTATCGAGATCTAGTAGGACTCCAGAACGTGGGAAAACTGGACTACATGCTCTACTGGGAGAAGGATTTGGGGTTCTCAGCATTGTTGGAAGACTGGTACGCTGCTGTCACTTTCATGAGAAAGGCATCCAGGTGCATTAACCATGTCAAGAGCCTCAAAAAGATTCACCTCAGGTGGTATTTTACACCCTCCAGAGTCTCACACTTCGGGACGGGCCAGTCCCCTATGTGTTGGAGACAATGCGGCGGAAAAGGCTCAATGCCACATATATGGTGGACGTGCCCTAAGATTTCCCAGTTTTGGGCTCTAATTGCAAGCTTGATCAGATCAATCTCAGGAGTGAATGAGATCTTGTCTCCCCAATTGGCCATTTTGAATCTCGGCATCGACGGTTATCCTCCTATACTTTGCCGCACAGTCTCTTACGTTTTAACAGCTGCCCCGTTGTGCCTGGCGGCAAATTGGAAAATCACCTCGCCTCTCTCAATCTCTGAAGTAGCTCAAAAAATAAATTTTATATTCTAAAATGAATTTTTTTCTTGCTTTGGAGCTTGAGCACAAACGCAAGACAATTGAGGACTGGTACATTTGGGCATCGCACCCTTTGGCATCCCCAGTCCCCCAGAACTAAGTGATATTCTAGATCCTCAGGGGGATTATGGCATTTTCTTTTGTATTCCACGATTTACATGGTGGCTCCCGGTTTAACCCCCTTCCCTTCCCAGTTCCTTTCCCCCACTCCCCCCTCTCTTTCCTTTCCTTTTTCTTTCTTCACCCCCATTTCACATGTCATGTATCTCCTTGATTTCCTGTACTTTTATTGGATGTTTGATATTTGGTGCATTTTTCCCCATTGTTTCTTGGTGTCCCTATGTTTATGTATATGGACAAAAGTTTAAAAAAAATTTCATGGGAAAAAAAAAGAAAATGTGCAATAACTTTATTTCATTTCATTCTATACATTTGGAATACAGATTTTGACATGTGCACAAGTGATGTATATGTATCATTAATACTAAACTTGTCCATACATTTCTGCCAACTATTCAGCATTCCAGATGAATTGGTGGTGAGCTGAATAAACTTAATTGTTTCCCTTATTTCTCTTCCAAATATGTCAGGCTTCAGTAAGCACTCCACCCAACTGCAAGCTTAGGTGTTACCTGTAGCATGGGGAATGGGATTTGTAATCACATATGTCACCTGGAGCTCCACCATGCTACCTGCATTGGTCCTAAATTCAGCAAGGATTAGGATCCAGCACTGGGCTTGGGTGCAAGAGGAGGTGCTGAGGAGGTCACGCTCAGGAGGTGAGCCTTTCCCCATGCCAGCCGGGTAGCAGCAGATGTAACACTCAGGAGAATCTTGCAGCATGTCTGGAGTTATTACACCTGCAGCCGATGCCACAGCCGCTGGACCGTCTTTTACATACATGAATAAAAAATTTTTTTTAAAAAGTTTAGCTTTTGCACCATTGCAAATAAAACAATTAAAAAAATAAAAATACAAATAATTGATATCGCTACTTTCAGAGGTTTCAGACCTATCAATATATAAAAATTAATCAGATCAGAAAACAGTGTATCAAAAAAATGAAAAATGCCAAAATGATGTTATTTTGTTCTTCTGCAACATTGCAATAAAATGCAATAAGAGGTGATCAAAACATTGTATCTACCCAAAAATGTTATCAGTAAAAACGTCAACTTGCAGTGCAAAAATTAAACTATGACTTAGCCCGAGCTTCTGAAAAATAAAAATGTTGCGGTTATCAGAAAATCGCACAAAAATCTAATTTTTTTTTACAAACTTCTGATTTTTTTCACTGTTTAAATTGAAAGAATACCATATATATTTGATATCTATGCACTCGTACTCACCTGGAGAATCATATTGTCTGGTGAGTTTTACCATATAATAAACATGGTAAATAAAAAACTATGTTTTCATCAAACCTTTCATGCTTTAATATGCAAAATATAAACATGATGTACTACTCAAAAATCCCACAATAATATATTATAGCTGAAAAGCAGTGTTACAAAACAAACATGCCTGCTAATAATATGTGTCCAGTACTTGATTGTTCCAATATGATGATGACCAATTCATGCTTTGCAAAAATCATTTATTAGTTAGCAAACTTGAAATCCAAAAATATGTGTGAATTTTCTCAGTCCCAGTAGACATTTTTTATTGAAAGGCATGAAATCTGGCACTTTGGCATAAGAATAAAAATTTGGATAGACTCCCACTATTTGGGCCAGCTGTTTATGGGAATTTGCGAGCAAAGTGCTTTTTCATTTCCAAAACAAATAAAACCTCTTCGTCACACATGAAGCATACACTAAAGGGAGCATTCATAACTACTGCTGGGTTGTATGCTCCCTATCTGCAGGTCTCCCACTTGACCTCAGTATAATTCATGGTAAATCCAAATGTGTCCAACTCCAGAGCAATAACCCAAAAATGTTAGTAAATGTATTATATTTTTTAATAGAAATTAAATTTGACCTGAGTTGAAATAACTTTTTTATACCTTGTCTTTTATGTTTCCAATAATTTTCAGTAAACAAAAAATAATACCTAGTTTTGAAAGCTTATTTTCTCAAATACTACACTGCTTCTTTTTTACTATAAACATCTGAAAACCTCACTTTACTCATTTCATTTAATCCTATAATTTAATGCAAATTAAATGGTCATTAGTAGTGATGGGCAAACACCGAGTGTTCGGGCACAGATCCCAAACATGGACTTCCCTGAGAAGTCCGTGTTACAGATTGGGTTCAGTTCGTGTTTGGGAGCTGTAAAAAAAAAATCAAATAACGATAAAATATAATCATCATACTTATGTGATGTCACCAGATGTGACAGGCAGGATGTGATGTCACCAGAACAGGAAAATGAAATTCCACCAGTGTAGGAGGGATTAGTACAGTGTTTACTGAGGCGGCAATGATAGCGTTATTTTTTCAAGAATGTCGTGGTATAAGCATATAAGGATTAATGTTTTCTTTTTTTTCATTTATGTTTGCTTTTGGAAAAAAATTATATGGGGCTTTGCCATATTTTTGAATGCCAGCCAGGTACAGCAGGCAGGTATGGGCTGCCCACTATACACAACAGCCTAGGTTTACCTGGTTGGAAACTCAAAATAAAGGAAAGCCCTTTTTTTTTATTATTTCATGAATTTCATGAAATAATTAAAAAAAAAATGATGTGTGGCTTCACATTATTTTTGGTTTACATCCAGGTACAACTAGGCAGCTGGGGGCTGAAATACTCAGCGCTTGGTAGACCAAGCTTTCTGGGTTTCCCCTTGCTACCAATTTCAGCGCGCAGCTGCCCCAGAAAATGGTTTATTCAAAGAAGCACTATTTTTTGGCGCTGTAACCTGACTCTTTCAGTTGCCCTGGTGCCAGTTATAAAGGGGTTAATACCAACTTTGTATTGGCAGCGGAAACTAAGCCCAGGATTCATAATGTCGGGCCAATATTAGACCCACCCACTAGTGTTAGGGCACCGGCCCCGAACGTAGACTTCTCTGAGAAATCTGTGCTTCAGTTTAGGCTTGATTTGGGGGTGGGGAGCGGTAAAGAAAAAAGAAAATAGTGGGTGAACAGCAGCTTTATACTTACCTGGGTCTGGCTGTTGTCCTGCTTGTAGTTTCTGGACTGCTCATTAACTTCCTGGGTATTCACTGCTACAGGGTGGAACAACCAATCACAGATTCCGTCATAGAAAATGGGTGTCTGTGATTGGTTGTTGGAGTAAACTGGAAACAGCTCATAAATTCTACCATGGTAGGGCTGTTTTCAGGTTACTCCAACAGCCAATCACAGATGCCCATACTCTGTGACAGAGTGTGTGATTGGCTGTTCTGCCCCTCACCCTTTGACTGACATCATAGTACGGTAAAAATAAATAATTTTAAAAAATGTACGTATATTTTTCTGCATTTTTGATTCTCAGCACAGATAAAGCAGCCAGCTACGGTCTACCACCCCTAGCTGCCTGGCTTTATCCTTGGCTAGCAATCAATATACAGGGAAGCCAATTATATTTTTTTAATTATTTTAATAAATAATTTAAAAAAGTGTAGGCTTCACTCTACTGTTGATTGCAGCCAAGGTAAAACCCAGGCAGCCCGTAGGTGTCCGCTTTATCTGTGCTGAGAATCAAAAATACAGCAAAGCGCTGTTTTTTTATTTTAATAATCTATTTATTTTAACAGTACTATGATGTCAGTCAATGGATGAGGGGCCTAACAGCCAATCACAGATGCTGTCACAGAGAATGGGCATCTGTAATCAGCTGTTGGCGTAACCTGAAAATTGCCCATACATTCTAGCATCTAGATTATATGGGCAGTTTCCAGGTTACTTGAACAGTCAATCAGAGACACTCATTCTCTGTGACAGCATCTGTGATTGATTATTGAAGGCAGAGTGCAATGAATATCCAGGAAGTTAATGAGCGGCCTGGAAGTACAAGTGGCTGGATGTCAGTAAGTGAATGATGAGGTTTAATCGCTAACTCCTTTATTTTTACAGCCCCTGCCCCACCTCATAACTTTACAGTCCAAGTTTGGGGTTCAGGCTCAAGTTCAAGTCACGTTCGGCCCCAAACTCTGACTTTAAAAAAAGTCTAGGCGAGTCTACCAAACCGAAACATCTGTGGGTTTGCCAATTACTATTCATTAGCAATTGAAGAGAATTTTTCATTTTTAATGCTAACTGGCAAATTTTTAATTAAAAAATCTAGTTATTTACATAGCCTAGCTTAATTTGTCTTCAAACTAAATGATATATCTTCTAATTGAAGATGCTCGAGTTGTAAATTTCAAGACTTTCCTTACACATGCTTTTTATTTATTTATTTTTTACTTGCCATCTTTTTCCAATATGGTGGCAAGGAAGAATAATGTTATATAGTGTTTTAGAAGCATTTTGATAGAGTTCATTGCGTTACAGTACACTATGGTGCAACATAAGCCAAACAGACCTGTTAATGGTTAAATGCAATACATTCTAGTGTGTCCTAATACAGCTATTAACTGTATTTAGTGCAAGGATAGGTTCTGAAGTAGGGTTAGCATATTATAGGCATATAGACAGGGTTCATTGCTTTATAGTACCTGCTGGTGCCACAATAAATGAACAGTCTTGTTAAGGCAGATTTTTTGCTCTCTTGGCCTTTTTTCAGAGAACATGAATGATAACACAAACTTTTTTTTACAATCATGGCTACTGTCGAACTACTGTGTTTTCTCTTTTTAAATCATAAAGACAACCAAAAACATCTAAATGACCCTGATCAAAAGTTCACATACACTGGTGATTTTGGCCAGATAACATGCACATAAGTCGACAAAAATGGGTTTCAATGGCTAATAAAGGTAACATCCTTACCTGTGACCTGTTTGCTTGTAATCTGTGTGTGTGCATAAAGCTGAGTGAGTTTCTGGAATCCAGACAGACTCTTGCATCTTTCATCCAGCCACTGATGTTTTTGGATTGTGAGTCATGATGAAAGCAAAAGAATTGTCAACGGATCTATGGGAAAAGATAGTTGAACTGTATAAAACAGGAAAGGGATACAAAAAGATATCCAAGGAATTGATAATGCCAGTCAGCAGTGTTCAAACTGTGATTAACAAATGGAAAATCAGGGGCTCTGTAAAAAACAAACCACGATCAGGTAGACCAACAAAAATGTTGGCCACAACTGCCAGGAAAATTGTTCAGGATGCAAAGAAAATCCCACAAATAACATCGGCTGAAATACTGGACTCACTGAAAACTAGCGGTGTGGCTGTTTCAAGATGCACAATAAGGAGGCACTTGAAGAAAAATGGGCTGCATAATCGAGTCACCAGAAGAAAGCCATTACTGTGCAAATACCACAAAGTATCTTGCCTACAATATACCAAACAGGACAGAGACAAGCCTCCAAACTTCTGGAACAGGGTAATTTGGAGTGATGAGGCCAAAATGGAACTTTTGGCCACAAACATAAACATTACATTTGGAGAGGTGTCAACAATATCTATGATGAAAGGAACACCATTTCTACTGTAAAGCATGGAGGTGGATTGCTGATGATGTGGGGATGTGTGAGATACAAAGGCAAAGGAAACCTGGTCAAAGTTGAAGGAAAGATGAATACAGCACATTATCAGCAAATTCTGGAGGCAAATTTGCACTCATCAGCCCAGAAGCTGCTTATGGGAGATACTTGGACGTTGCACCATGACAAGGATCCAAACCAGAAGGCCAAGTCGACCTGTTATTGGCTACAGCAGAACAGAGTGAAGATTCTGGAGTGCCATCTCAATCTCCAGACCTCAATATCATTGAGCCACTCTAGGGAGAACTCAACCGAGTAGCTCATGCAAGTAAGCCCAGGAATTTACAGGAAATGGAGGCTTTTTGCCAAGAAGACTGAGCAGCTTTACATCTGAGAAAATAAAGAGCCTCATTCACAGCTACCACAAAAGACTTCAAGCTGTCATTAATGTTAGAGGGGGCAATACATGGTATTAAGCACTGGGGTATGTGAACTTTTGATCAGGGTCATTTGGATGTCTTTGGTTGTCATTATGATTTAAAAACAGAAAACACAGTAGTTTGACAATAAATGGCTTCACTCAACCACTAACCATGAGCAGGGCCGTATTTGCCATTAGGCACTCGTAGGCACGTGCCTAGGGCGGCGCCATTGTCATAGGGGGCGGAGTCTCAGCGTGTTTTTTTTTTTTTTTACTTTTTTCTTTTTTTTTTCCGGCTCCGGGCCGGCCGGGTCGCAAGCCCCGCCCCCATACCCCCCCCTCCCTTCATCATTACGGCCGCCCCACCTGCCTTCCCGCCCACCCACCTCTGTCAAACACCGGAAGAGACGAGGAGAAGGAGGGGCCCGCAAATGAGGGGAAACTTGAAGTTCCCGCTCTATTTCCTCCTCTCCCGTGCGCCCAAGTTCTGCGGCGGTGGTGGCTCTGGCGGCTCCTGCACTGGCGGCTCCTGCACCGGCGGCTCCTGCACCGGCGGCTCCTGCACCGGCGGCTCCTGCACCCAGCCGCCCCCTCCAGGCCCAGGGAAACGAGGAAGCAGCCGGCTGGAGGCACTGGAGGATGGTGCGGCTGGTGCATCAATGTGCTCAGAGGGAGCCCGGCCCGGCCAATTTGAGCAGCCAGCACCAGGTGAGGGAAGTGTGGGGGAACTGTGCAGGGGACAGAGAAGAAGAGGACAAAGGAGCAGAGGTCCGAGGAGAAGAGGACAGAAACAGAGGGACAGAAGGACAGAAACGGGGACAGAGAAGAAGAGGACAGAGGGGCACGGGAAGAGGAAAGAGGAGGAGCAGGAGGGACAGAAGAGAGGAGGACTGTGGTGCAGAAGGACAGAGGGACAGCAGAGAGGAGGACAGGGGTGTAGGAGGAGCAGCAGGAGGGACAAAGGAGAGGAGGACGGGGTGCAAGAAGAGCAGCAGGAGGGACAGAGGAGAGGAGGACGGGGGTGCAAGAGGAGCAGCAGGAGGGACAGGAGAGGAGGACGGGGGTGCAGGAGGACAGAGGAGGGCAGGATGGGGGTGCAGGAGGACAGCCGAGCAGCAAAGGGACAGGGGAGAGGAGGACGGGGGTGCAGGAGGGACAGAGGAGAGGAGGACGGGGGTGCAGGAGGGACAGAGGAGAGGAGGACGGGGGTGCAGGAGGGACAGAGGAGAGGAGAACGGGGGTGCAGGAGGGACAGAGGAGAGGAGAACGGGGGTGCAGGAGGGACAGAGTAGAGGAGGACGGAGGTGCAGGAGGGACAGAGGAGAGGAGGACGGGGGTGCAGGAAGAGAGCAGGACGGGGGTGCAGGAGGACAGATGAGAGCAGGACGGAGGTGCAGGAGGGGCAGAGGAGAGCATAACGGAGGTGCAGGAGGGCAGAGGAGAGGAGGACGGGGGTGCAGGAGGACAGCCGAACAGCAGGAGGGACAGGGGAGAGGAGGATGGGGGTGCAAGAGGAGCAGCAGGAGGGACAGAGGAGAGCAGGACGGGGGTGCAGGAGGGCAGAGGAGAGCAGGACGGGGGTGCAGGAGGACAGAGGAGAGCAGGACAGGGGTGCAGGAGGGCAGAGGAGAGGACGACGGGGGTGCAGGAGGGACAGAGGAGAGGAGGACGGGGGTGCAGGAGGACAGCCGAGCAGCAGGAGGGACAGGGGAGAGGAGGACGGGGGTGCAAGAGGAGCAGCAGGAGGGCAGAGGAGAGCAGGACGGGGGTGCAGGAGGGCAGAGGAGAGCAGGACGGGGGTGCAGGAGGACAGAGGAGAGCAGGACGGGGGTGCAGGAGGACAGCCGAGCAGCAGGAGGGACAGGGGAGAGGAGGACGGGGGTGCAAGAGGAGCAGCAGGAGGGGCAGAGGAGAGCAGGACAGGGGTGCAGGAGGGCAGAGGAGAGCAGGGCGGGGATGCAGGAGGGCAGAGGAGAGGAGGACGGGGGTGCAGGAGGACAGCCGAGCAGCAGGAGGGGGAGAGGAGGACGGGGGTGCAAGAGGAGCAGCAGGAGGGACAGAGGAGAGCAGGACAGGGGTGCAGGAGGGCAGAGGAGAGCAGGACGGGGGTGCAGGAGGGCAGAGGAGAGGACGACGGGGGTGCAGGAGGGACAGAGGAGGGGAGGACAGGGGTGCAGGAGGACAGCCGAGCAGCAGGAGGGACAGGGGAGAGGAGGACGGGGGTACAAGAGGAGCAGCAGGAGGGACAGAGGAGAGCAGGACTGGGGGTGCAGGAGGGCAGAGGAGAGCAGGGTGGGGGTGCAGGAGGGCAGAGGAGAGCAGGACGGGGGTGCAGGAGGACAGAGGAGAGCAGGACGGGGGTGCAGGAGGACAGCCGAGCAGCAGGAGGGACAGGGGAGAGGAGGACGGGGGTGCAAGAGGAGCAGCAGGAGGGGCAGAGGAGAGCAGGACAGGGGTGCAGGAGGGCAGAGGAGAGCAGGGCGGGGATGCAGGAGGGCAGAGGAGAGGAGGACGGGGGTGCAGGAGGACAGCCGAGCAGCAGGAGGGGGAGAGGAGGACGGGGGTGCAAGAGGAGCAGCAGGAGGGACAGAGGAGAGCAGGACAGGGGTGCAGGAGGGCAGAGGAGAGCAGGACGGGGGTGCAGGAGGGCAGAGGAGAGGACGACGGGGGTGCAGGAGGGACAGAGGAGGGGAGGACGGGGGTGCAGGAGGACAGCCGAGCAGCAGGAGGGACAGGGGAGAGGAGGACGGGGGTACAAGAGGAGCAGCAGGAGGGACAGAGGAGAGCAGGACGGGGGTGCAGGAGGGCAGAGGAGAGCAGGGCGGGGGTGCAGGAGGGCAGAGGAGAGCAGGACGGGGGTGCAGGAGGGACAGAGGAGAGGAGGACAGGGGTGCAGGAGGGACAGAGGAGAGGAGGACGGGGGTGCAGGAGGGCAGAGGAGAGGACGACGGGGGTGCAGGAGGGCAGAGGAGAGGACGACGGGGGTGCAGGAGGGACAGAGGAGAGGAGGACTGGGGGTGCAGGAGGGCAGAGGAGAGCAGGGCGGGGGTGCAGGAGGGCAGAGGAGAGCAGGACGGGGGTGCAGGAGGGACAGAGGAGAGGAGGACAGGGGTGCAGGAGGGACAGAGGAGAGGAGGACGGGGGTACAAGAGGAGCAGCAGGAGGGACAGAGGAGAGCAGGACTGGGGGTGCAGGAGGGCAGAGGAGAGCAGGGCGTGGGTGCAGGAGGGCAGAGGAGAGCAGGAAGGGGGTGCAGGAGGGACAGAGGAGAGGAGGACAGGGGTGCAGGAGGGACAGAGGAGAGGAGGACGGGGGTGCAGGAGGGCAGAGGAGAGGACGACGGGGGTGCAGGAGGGACAGAGGAGAAGAGGACGGGGGTGCAGGAGGACAGCCGAGCAGCAGGAGGGACAGGGGAGAGGAGGACGGGGGTGCAAGAGGAGCAGCAGGAGGGACAGATGAGAGCAGGACAGGGGTGCAGGAGGGCAGAGGAGAGCAGGGCGGGGGTGCAGGAGGGCAGAGGAGAGGAGGACGGGGGTGTAGGAGGACAGAGGAGAGGAGTTTGGGGGTGCAGGAGGGACAGAGGAGAGGAGGACGGGGGTGCAGGAGGGCAGAGGAGAGGAGGACCGGGATGCAGGAGGAGAGGAGAACGGGGGTGCAGGAGGACAGGAGCAGCAGAAGGGACAGAGGAGAGAAGGACGGGGGTGCATGAGGACTGAGGCTGTGGCTGGCACTGTGTGTGGTGATAATGGCGGCTGTACCATGTGTCTGCCTCCATGCAGCTGCTGCTACCTTCCTGAGTTGGCAGGGTGTGTAGTTCTCCTACCTGCCTGTCCTATATGATTTCTGGTCAGTGTGTTGGGTGTTGTTGTTCTTCCAGGTGGGCTCAGTGTTGTCCTGCCGTCCGTCTGTGGCCTGTCTGTCTCTTCTGGGATGTCCTCAGCTCCGTGCTGTGCACAGACAGTGTACCACCATTCCCCAGCTCCGTGCTGTGCACAGTGTACCACCATGTCCTCAGCTTCGTGCTGTGCACAGACAGTGTACCGTATACTGTCTGTGCACAGCATGGAGCTGAGGATATGGCGGTACACTGTCTGTGCAAAGCACAGAGCTGGGGAGATGGTGGTACACAGCACAGAGCTGAGGACATGGTGGTACACTGTCTATGCACAGAGCTGAGGACATGGTGGTACACATCTGTGTGCAATCTGTTCTTTCCTCAGCAGCTATTAGTGTAGAATCATATACAGGAACATGTTACATTGTTCTCAGTTACAGAATGAGAATGTATCAGTGAAAACAACTGATACCTCTCGGATGGTCCGTGTGCTGTCAGTGTGCGGTATGTAATTTTGTCAGACCCATAGACTTGCATTGGTGAGTCTCGGTGTGAATTGCAGACTGTCGCAGAATGTTGCGACTTTTTTCTCATCCTGAATCTGGCTGAGAAAAAAGCGTCCGACACTCGCCAGTGCTCTCAGACATCGATTAACATTGGTCCGAGTGCAATGTGATGAAATCACACATTGCACTGATCCGAGTTTCACGCCAGTGTGTCCGTACCCTAATAATAAAATCCATATAGTAATCCTACAATGTCTGCGGGACATGGTATGGGGAGGGTTTATGGCTCAGTTAGTACACTCCATACTTCTTGTTATTAACCAGTTAATGCTCTCTTGTCCACCGCACTACAGTGTCAAAAGAGGAAGACAACGAGACAGGCAGCAACACGGCGTCAGAGAGCCCCTGACCTTGAAATACAAGATCCTCTGATCCTGGTATTGTGACAGCATATTAAGAATAATATTTTTTGCACTTATATTACACTATGAACTCCACAGCACTTTACATACATCATCAACACTGTCCCCATTGGGGCTCACAATGTAAACCTCCTATCAGTGTGTCTCTGTAGTGTGGTTGGACAAACCTTTTATATGTACTACATGATGAAATGTGTGGGGAGAAGCTACATGAAGCTTGGGGGGGGGGGGAGGCCGCGACTGGGGGGAAGATTGTCCGTAACGGGGGGGAGGAGCCATGATGGGGGAGGGGCTGCAACAGGGGGGAGGGGACGGGGGGGTGGCGGCCGCTGAGAGTGCCTAGGGCAGCAGGAACTCCAAATACGGCCCTGACCATGAGTGGAAAAAGGTTTTGTGTTATCGTTCATATTCTCAGAAAAAATGGCCAAGAAAGCAAAAAATCTGCTGGGGAATGTAAATTTTTGAGCAAAACTGTATCACACAACACCTTTAAGGTTACTTATTTCATTTTCATACCAGCACTGGAAATACATAGATTGGAAACTGATTGCAATAGATAACTGCTTTACTTAGCATACATCGATATTAATACATAACACATATTTTATTCTTTCCATCATGTGTACTGTTGAAACTCTGCCCTACAAAGCTAGATTCTGAGATAGTAGAGAGATGTCTAGAGTTACCATCCAAATAAAGACTTATGTAAAATCAAAAAGTAACGGAATAATATATTTGAATTATTTGAGGAAAATAATGAAGAAAGTAGAGAAAGTAAGGAATATATTAAAAATTTACTCAGGACATGTGAAATAACACTTGTTAGCCTTGCGCTTTTTCCCTGAAGACATGAAGTGCTGGTGTGCAGCAGAATCCTCTTCTAGTAAGTATATTTTTTTCATGCTAGCACCCAGTACTAGGAGGTGTGCGCCCATTTTTGTATATTGTATTATATAGTTGTTTGGTTGCAGCACCCTCCCCCCACCCAGTAACTGGTTTGAGAACCTACACATAGTCCAGACATTTTCCTTATAAGCAGGTTTTAATTGCACACCAGGGCATTATCCCATTCACACACCTAGACTGCAGACATGAGGTTCATAGATAGGACCCAGTAGAAGTGAAAAAACCTTGAAAGTCGGTTACTGGGCTTACAAATGTCATGGCCATTGCATTTCAACTAATATTTTCACATTTATCCTTAGTTAGCTTTCAGTAGCTTTCCAATATATTCTTGATTCCTGTTCACACATTGAAATAACACTTGTTAGCCTTGCGCTTTTTCCCTGAAGACATGAAGTGCTGGTGTGCAGCAGAATCCTCTTCTAGTAAGTATATTTTTTTCATGCTAGCACCCAGTACTAGGAGGTGTGCGCCCATTTTTGTATATTGTATGTGATGCCAACCAGGCATTAAGGGGAGCATTGTACAAACTTTTAGAATACTAAACTAAAGCAGTCTAAATATGTCATTATTTAATGCACCAATAAATTCACATTTTCTTTCTGGGATGAGACTCAGAATTAAACAGGCCAGAACTTTAGTAATAAAAATAACTAAGCATTTACTTTTGGCGAGTGTTTGGGAGATGCAATTGAATTTTATTTGTATATTTATTTGTTTCGTTGGAAATATCTTATCTTCCTTAATATTAGACTGGATGGATAAGCAAGGGATATAGATGGCTGTGGAGAATTCTTGCCCTGGAAATTCTATTTGTACAGTAAGCTACAAGAATGTTTTTTATTACATTTTCAGAATGTAGCTTAAACGCTTTTTTATTTTAACCAATTTTCTAAGCTAAAACCATATTAGTTTTTAAGTTGTAATAAAACCTTACTTATTTACAAAATTGAAGGTGGCGGAATTACCATTTTAAGTTATAATATATTGCTACGGTGACGCCTAAAAAACAATATTTAGCACTTGGTGTTTGATGAAGTTTGTAACAGTTGTTACATGGTTGTATGATGTTGCTGTTTGCAGCCATGTTGTTGTACTTATTTTATCGTTTGTCACATATACAGCGCTACCCCCAAAATAAGACAGGGCCATATATTAGTTTTGGCTACGAAATATGCGCTGTGGCTTATTTTCAGTGGATGTCTTATATTTACTTAGTATGCTGAAATAGGGCCTTTAAAGGATTTGTGATGAATGAACTCGAACTGTAACGTTCAGGGTCCGTGACAAACACCTAGTGTTCGGGCACAGACTCCGATCGCGGACTTCCCTGAGTCCGTGTTACAGTTTGTGTTCAATTCTGGGGCATAGAACTGTAAAAAAAAAAGAAACTAATGAGAAAATAGCAGCATTATACAGTTGTGGCCAAAAGTATTGACACCCCTGCAATTCTGTCAGATAATACCCAGTTTCTTCCTGAAAATGATTGCAATCACAAATTCTTTGGTATTATTATCTTCATTTAATTTGTATTCAATGAAAAAGCACAAAAGAGAATGAAGCAAAAAGCAAAACATTGATCATTTATTACAAAACTGCAAAATGGACCAGACAAAAGTATTGGCACCCTCAGCCTAATACTTGGTTGCACAACCTTTAACCAAAATAACTGCGATCAACCGCTTCCGGTAACCATCAATGAGTTTCTTACAATGCCATGGTGGAATTTTAGACCAATCTTTGGCAAACTGTTCCAGGTCCCTGATATTTGAAGGTTGCATTCTCCAAACTGCCATTTTTAGATCTCTCCACAGGTGTTCTATTGGATTCAGGTCTGGACTCATTGCTGGCCACCTTAGAAGTCTCCAGTGCTTTCTCTCGCACCATTTTCTAGTGCTTTTTGAAGTGTGTTTTAGGTCATTGTCCTGCTGGAAGACCCATGGCCTCTGAGGGAGACCCAGCTTTCTCACACTGGGCCTACATTATGCTGCAAAATTTGTTGGTAGTCTTCAGACTTCATATTGCCTGCACACGGTCAAGCAGTCCAGTGCCAGAGGCAGAAAAGCAACCCCAAAACATCAGGGAACCTCCACCACGTTTGACTGTAGAGACCGTGTTCTTTTCTTTGAATGACTCTTTTTTTCACCTGTAAACTGTATGTTGATGCCTTTGACCAAAAAGCTCTACTTTTGTCTCATCTGACCACAGAACATTCTTCCAAAACGTTTTAGGCTTTCTCAGGTAAGGTTTGGCAAATTCCAGCCTGGCTTTTTAATGTCTCGGGGTAAGAAGTGGGATCTTCCTGGTCTCCTACCATACAGTCCCTTTTCATTCAGACACCGACGGATAGTACGGGTTGACAATGTTGTACCCTCGGACTGCAGGGCAGCTTGAACTTGTTTGGATGTTAGTCGAGGTTCTTTATCCATCATCCGCACAATCTTGTGTTGAAATCTCTCGTCAATTTTTCTTTTCCGTCCACATCTAGGGAGGTTAGCCACAGTGCCATGGGCTTTAAACTTCTTGATGACAATGCGTACGGTAGACACAGGAACATTCAGGTCTTTAGAAATGCACTTGTAGCCTTGAGATTGCTCAGGCTTCCTCACAATTTGGTTTCTCAAGTCCTTAGACAGTTCTTTGGTCTTCTTTCTTTTCTCCATGCTCAATGTGGTACACAAAAGGACACAGGACAGAGGATGAGTCAACTTTAATCCATGTCAACTGGCTGCAAGTGTGATTTAGTTACCTGTTAGGTGCCACAGGTAAATTACAGGTGCTGTTAATTACACAAATTAGAGAAGCATCACATGATTTTTCTAACAGTGCCAATACTTTTGTCCACCCCCTTTTTTATGTTTGGTGTGGAATTATATCCAATTTGGCTTTAGGACAGTTCTTTTTGTGTTTTTTCATTGAAGACAAATTAAATGAAGATAATAATACCAAAGAATTTGTCATTGCAATCATTTTCAGGAAGAAACTGAGTATTATCTGACATAATTGCAGGGTGTCAATACTTTTGGCCACAACTGTACTTACCGGCATCTGGGTGTCAACCTGCTTGTCCTTCTGGGGCCGCTCATTAACTTCTAGGGTATTCACTGCTGAAGGGCGGAACCACCAACCACAGATGCTCTCATAGAGAATGGGTGTCTGTTATTGGCTATTGGAGTAAACTGGAAAAAGCCCATACATGCTACCATGGTAGAGCTGCTTTCAGGTTACTCCAAAAACCAATCACAGGTGCCCATACTCTATGATTGGCTGTTCTGCCCTTACCCATTGACTAACATGATAGTACTGTAAAAATAATTGGCTTTACCTTTGGCTAGCAATCAATATACAGGGAAGTCCATGCTATTTTTTTTATTATTTAAATAAATAATAAAAAAAAATGTGTGGGCTTCACTCTATTTTTAATTGCCAGCCAAAGTAAAATCCAGGCAGCTGGGGCAGGGACTCTTAAGTGTTCTGGGCCCCCCATGCTGAAAATCGCAGAATGCACCCACCCCTGAAAATGGCACATTCTTTCGTAGTGCCATTTTCAAGTGCATTATCCAGCTCTTCTAGCCCCCCTGGTGGCATTGACACACTAATAAAGGGATTAATGCCAGCTTTGTATTGTCAGCTGGCACTAAGCCCAAAAATTCTAAATTTTAGGGCAATGTTAGACCCACCCACTATGAATCTCTAGTAAACATTAAATAAACACAACACCATGAAAAAATCTTTTAATTGAAATAAAGCACAAAAGACATTCCTGATTACCATCTTTAATAATCCAAAACAAAACCCTCTGCCAATAATCCACAGGCCAACACACAGGAAAGTCTGATCACCCTGTATACCGTTGAGAAGATGACTTTGGATGTGCTCGCGGTGACGTCTACCATGCTAGAATGTATGGGCTGTGTCCAGATTACTCCATGCGCAAATCACAGATGGCAATTCTCTGTGACAGTGTCTGTGATTGGCTGTTGTGCCTCTCCTGTAGTAAATATCCAGGAAATTAATGAGCGACCCTGGAATTACAAGCGGGAAGTCTTCCGGTGTAACTCTTTTGTGTAACCACTATCTTTCTTTTTACAACTCCCCCCCGCCTCATCTCATAACTTTAAAATTCCAGATTCAGACTCAAGTTCAAGTCACGTCCAACCCCGAACTCGAACTGTAAAAAAAAGGCTAACGGCGGCACTTGCGGCACACTTTCGGCAAGCCCGATGCTTTGTTTATGGGGCTTGCAGTAAGTGTGCGGCAGACGTCGCAAGTGCAGTTTTGGCAGCTGCGGCAATGCGGCCGCAAAAAAAACGCGGTCAGCATAATTTATTTTTGCGGCCACATATGCCGCAACTGCCAAAACCTCACTTGCCGTGTCTGCTGCACTCTCACCGCAAGCCGCATAGACAATGCGTGGGGCTTGCTGCAAGTGTGCCTCAAATGCTGCGTTAGGCGGCACTTGTGGCAGATGCGTTTTTTTTGTCCGGATCCGAGCAAAAACACCAGTGTGAAAGCACCGAAAGTGAGCCCTTCTATTTTGCAGAAATAATACATCAATATGATTATTGCAGAGGTGTGCCTTAGGCTAACCACACAAAAGACAATTCTAAAACATGCAGTTTTAAACTATTGGTTAGATTTGGGGCTGGGGATCGGTCAGAAGGCAAGTCAGTATCTGGTGTCACCACCATTTGCCAGTCTGCTATGTGCCCTCTACAGTTAAAACCGGGATTCATCTGCAAAGAGAACAACTCTCCAGATGCCATCAATTGCGAGCATTTGCACTCACAAGTCAGTTACAACAACAAACTGCAGTCAGGTGAAGACCCCCAATGAGGATTACAAGCATACAGATGAGCTTCCCTGAGATGGTTTCTGACAGTTTGTGCAGAAATTCTTTGGTTATGCAAACCAATTGTTGAAACAGCTCTCCAAGTAGCTAGTCTAAGATGATCTTTGAGGCAAAGATGCTGGATGTGGAAGTCCTGGGCTGGTGTGGTTACACGTAATTTTGCGATTATGAGGCTGGTTAGATGTACTGCCAAATTTTCTGATATGTGTAAGGGTCAGATTAAGTCCCCCTGAATCCCCTCGCCCCTCTCACCAATCAGTTGTCTGATTCCCCCTCATCCTAAGCGTGACAGAATCTTGATGAGGGTGGTTTCACACTTGTGTATGAAACCGCAGCGTAACGGACACAGCCAAATGCATGCGCACTGCGTTCCTATGTTTAACATGGGAACGCATAGTACCTGCATTTGACTGCGTTCGGATGTGCATAATTTATGCGCCCTCCGAACCCAACATATTGCATTTTTTTGTGCGTTCGCGGGACCTTGTTTTATCTGCAAGCTCCCGCAAGCGCACAAACAATACATGGGAGTCAATGGATCCGCAGTGTCCTCCGCATGACAACGCAGGAAAATGCTGTGTATCTCTTTGAAATCTCTCCCGGTGGCCGCCACTGATCTCCTGGGAAATCAGCATCGGCCTCCGGGAGATCAGCTGGAGCAGCCGCTGATCTCCTCTCCTGGCCACCACTAATCTCCTGGCGGTGTCTGCGGGGAGAAACAGCTGATCTGACAGCTGTTTAAATCTCCTGCACCGACCTCACCTCTTCTGTGTGGGCGAGGGAGATTTAAACAGCTGTCAGATCTGCTGTTTCTCCCCGCCGACACCGTCACGATTTCAGCAGTGAATGGGAGGAGGAGATCTCGCCCCTGATCTCGCCTCCCAGCCACTGGTGAGACAGCTGATTGGCTGGCCGGGCTGCATACTGATGTGAACACATGCGGAGATTCTCCGCTGCGTTCACATCAGTATGGCTGCATTTGCGTCTGCATGCCCTCCGCATGTAGACACAATTGCAAATGTGAAACCAGCCTAAGACACACCTGTGAGGTGGATGGATTATCCCAGCAAAGGAGCGTTGCTAACTAACATAGCATTAACATTTAAATTCAGCTCATGAAAAATGGGAAAAAAAACAAAAGTGTTGCATTTTATATTGCATATGCACACACATAGTATTTACAGTATATGAATTCTAAATTACAAAAAAGGAGAACATTACCATATTTTTCGGATTGTAAGAAACACTGGATTATAAAATGCACCTCAAATTTAGTGGTAGAACATAGGAAAAAAATGTTTAATTTTAAAGGGAACCTGTCAGCTAGTTTATGCCCCCCAGCTATTATTATCTGTCCCTGCGGCTTCATAGTACTTACCTAAGCATCCCTGTCTGAGCTAATACTGTAATATTAAAGTTGAAAAAAGTATTTATACACTTACATTTTCTTATGTAAATGAGACGCAGTGTCTAGACACCTTGGGGACTTAAACGGTAGGGCAGGTTCCCTTTAACTCAATGCGAACTGCTCTGTATTTAGAACCTGTGTAGTTTCCTGACTATGTGACCATAATAGGTGGAGCTAAGCAAGAAAAATCATTAAAGTTGATGTAGACTTAACTGTGTGGCGCCCCTATGGCTAGGCACCACAGGGAGGTAATGCACCACAGACAGAAGGTGTAGTGCTTTCGTAGTCATGGGTTTGGGGTTCTCCTTTATAGAGTCTGTCCTCAACACACAACACTAGGCCACCTTAGAATAGGGGACTGGCTATTCAGTAGGTCCTAAAGGGGGTGGAGCCTAGGTTAGAGCAGGAGACTTGAGAGAGAGTTTAGTCAGACAGTTCTGGGAAGGCAGCCAAAGAGGACGCGCCTGACAGCATCTCTGACAGGAGGGCACCCGTCTTCAAGAGGGTGACCCAGGACAGAAGGTGACGATCCAGGACCGGTTGGAGCCGGCTGGAAGCATCTTGGGAGAGCAACTGTCATACTGGAGCCGAGGCAGTGAGTGGTCTGTCCTTCACTGCAAACCGTACGACTGCGGAACTGGAATAAGGGAGCCATAGTGCCACAAAGACATACCTCCACCTTAGTCCCAAAACAGGTCCAGGACACTCTAGATAATGGGCCAAATTCCGGTGGTGGGAGGATTTGTCTGTTGTCGCTCCCGTCCGTACCGGTAAGGAACAAGCCGTGTCTACCAGTAACAGACCAGGGGACTAGCGAGGAGCTCTGCAAAGGTGGTTAAGGACAGTGCAAGGAAAGACTGGGACCCCGAAATCCATAAAGGAAGGTACACCGACGGACTCTATAAGGCTACCTGAAACCTGTTGCTACACCTCCGTTCAACCAGACTGTGCCTGAGAACTGACTGTGTACTGTAACATCTGCCCGGTCCCAGTAAAGGACTTCTTGAGTTAAATCGGTGTCTGTCCTCCAGAGGGCCTCTGCACCACAAAGAAGGGTAAGAGCAATGACTCCCTTCATCCATCCTCGCTGCATCGCATCACCTCAGTGGCCAGCCTGCAGCGCTTGTATCTAACTTACCAGATACCACAGGTGGCGTCATGACAACATTCCCCCCCCCCATCCCCCATCTTCACCTTTCAATGAGGGTAAGGGCACGGAACTGGGAAATTGACCACCCGTGATCCCCGTTACCGCCACCTACTCATCCCGGTATCCAAGTACCCCACCCTGGCCAACTCAACTCCAC
The DNA here is from genome assembly GCA_033576535.1 of Allobates femoralis. Classification (NCBI taxonomy): domain Eukaryota; kingdom Metazoa; phylum Chordata; class Amphibia; order Anura; family Aromobatidae; genus Allobates; species Allobates femoralis. The sequence continues at coordinate 301,586,618 of JARQOC010000004.1, read as the reverse complement.
CTATAGTCATGTGGTCGTGACATCACACAGGTCCTTGAGCATCTTCTGAAATTCAGCTGAACTGGTAACTATTAATCTGCCAGATTTGTTTATGTTCCCCAATGTGACTAGTCACTCCCTCATTTACATATGAAAGTGTAAGTGTATAACTTCATTTTTTCAACTTTCTAGAAATATGAGACAAAATGCGCATAGGGTCTTATCTCTTTAGCATAGAGGAGCAAAACGTCTGATGAAGTTTGCTCACCTGGTATGGTTATGTATACCCACAACCAGTGTAAACACTCATACAGCTGCTGCTGGATCCACACCTCCATGTGCAACGTGGCAACCAATAGGAAAAACAGGACGAAGTGTCGGTGATCCACACTGCTGAAAAGAAAAACCAGGAATCGGGAAGTCTGGTATGACGATGCTTTTTATTCTGACATGTGTCAGAGCAACCTCTGCTCCTTCCTCAGGGTTTAACCTGTTAATTGGGCTTCAGGAAAATGGCTGCAGAGGCAGCACTTGCGCAGATTGAGATCTCGGAGAACGTCTAATAAACTAGAAAATTCAGTATTCAGCTCACCCTCATATTGGCCAGCAGTCACATGAATAATGGTGTACAGGAGCACTTGTGAGAGTCATTCCTACACATAGTGTTGTAAAGTAGTAGAGGATCCAACCCATGTGAGTGGATAAAATAAACTTTTATTTCAAAATTGTTAAAAACATCTTTATTAGAGTATATTCCATAAAAGGATGAGGAAAAAGGTATATGATACATGGGAGTTAGTGCGCATCACAAACCACCTCTGCCCCCCACACTCAAATTAGTTTGGCATTGTTAGAGACGAGAAGTTCTCCCACTCAGGTAGCAGAGGATGGTTATGGATGGGCACAGGTATACTGTGTAAGGAAACACCCAACACAAAAGACACAGAGTCTAGGTCTTTTCAAGAATGTCATGTTTATTATAATATAGGTGGGCCCTTCTATAGGGTTTTTGAAACATAAAAATAGATCAATACGTTACATGAAAGGTGACAATTTACAAGTATTTTGGACAATTTACAATACCTGACAAGCAATATCGTCATATTTCATGGTCTTAGCCGAATATGGAAACAGCATTAAATGCTATTTCCATGTTTAGGTCGCTCCAACCTTGGTAAACAATAATTCCAGAAAAAAGTTTCACCATATCCTTAGACCCATTATGTTTTCAATTTTTGTTTGGTTTTTGCACCCTCAGCTGACACTTTCTTTGATTCCATTTTGGGATAGATTTTATGATCACCTCTTATTACATTTTATCGCAGGGTTGTGATGAATGAAAACATAATTCTGGCGTTTGCATTTTTATTCTCATTATGCAGTTCACCAGTCAGGTTAAATTATTTAATATTTTAATAAATTTGACTTTCAAGGATGTAGTGAGTGATACGAAATCTGTGCTATTTTTTTTTTAATTTGGGAAAAGGGGAGGTGATTTGAAGTTTTATATTTTTTCTTTAAAAAAAACAAACTCATTTTTAATTGTATTTGTTAATCTCCTTTGGAGGCTTGAACCTTGGATCATGAGATCGCTTGTGCTGAATGTAGTAATACTACAGTATTGCTGTGTATAGTAAAAGTCATGGTCTTTTATGAATTCCAGCCATGGGCTGGCTTTCACATGAGTCCCATGTGGTCTTCATTAGTCTTCATTAGTCTTCAGCCATCATGGCATCCCATTGAACTCTGCAATCACACAACAGGAGCACCAATGGATGAATTGATTTTTTGTGCCCCTTTATCAGTGTACATTAGACAGCGGCATTTAACATTAACAGCAGCAAGCTGAGCTACATCTGTAGCTGTTAAGGTACCTTTACACGCCGCTACAGAAGGTTTGAAACAACTGGGTGTCTCACGTGCATGAGCACGTAGCAACGGTTGCAAACGGTACCCGCACCGCTTTTACACGCCGCTACAAGGTGCTCTACAGAAGGTTTAATCTATCTCTGGAGGCACCGCCGGGTGCTCAAGTTACCTTCTGCAGAGCACCTTACCTCATTTACACGCCGCTACAGAAGGTAATATGGGAGGACCTGGTGCAGCAGGGACAACACATAGGCGTGCCAGAGTTGTGGATTATGAGACGCTCGTATGATGATTGGACAATGCAATAGTATCATGATTGGCCAGCCAGCGCAGGAAGGCTGGCTAATACTTGAAGCTATAGCAAATGTGTAGTGTGACTGGTCATCTCCTTAAATATGCTGCCCTATGCAGCGACAACCAATCATAACCCAGGAGCTTCCACCAATGATCACTGAAGGGGGGCGGTTTCACGGAGGCTGTGTCACGCCCCAGGGAGTTAACTAGGTTGGAAAAAAAACTTACCCTACCTTATTTAGACGCCCCTGCCATCGGGTTGAAATCAACCTGTTTTAGAGCACTGCTCTGAAACAGGTGCCGCAAGTGACGGGTGGCAACAACCTATTTTACACGCCGCTACCTCGTGTTGATTTGACGGTGCAAGATACATTTGTCTCCGAAACCTGGTTGTTTTCAACCTTCTGTAGCGGCGTGTAAAGGTACCATTAGAGGTAGATGAGGGCTGAATGTCACTGCCATCATCTGCTGTGAAAGCTTGCACGTCAAGTCAGGGAGCCAGCATATGATGTAAATGTGCATCATACGTCGGTAAGAGTTTAAAGGTTACTAGGTTAGCAGGCACAATACTTGCCTTGCCCCAGGCAACCCACCCTACACCATTGAATCTACCCATTACATAATAATATAATTTATTTAAATGGTGACAAAAAATGTAAAACTGTTAATGTGTTTGTTTCAAACTTGAACAAATAAAAAACAAGTAAATTCCCTAAAGACTGCAGTTAACGGTAAAGTCAGCTAGTCCCTCTGGATATATGTGATTAGACATGACATTGGAATTCTGCAAATTCTCAGTAGTACTAAGAAAACTGCTCACAAATACAAACATCCTAACTAAGAATAGATCAAGTGGACTTGGCAGAAACCAAACCATTGATGCTGACAGTGTGTGACAGGAAACAAGGCCATGTGATCTGCATGTTTGGTAGCTTGAGTTCTTGTGTAAGATTACAACAACACATTCTTCCAAAACCGCTCTCTGAGATCCTAACATCAGAACAAAAGGCGGCATTGAGGCTGCCAGTGCTGACAATCTTACCACTGTTTCCCCTCTGAATAATTATGCAGAGTAGCTTCATTACGGATGTGCCGTAAATTAGCTGCATTGTCCATTATGCAAAAATATTTGTTTTGGATAATAATGGTAGTTTCTAGAAATAGATGACATAATAACGTCATTAGTTTTGTTTCCTGACATTAACTATTTTGTTGTCCCCTTTCAGTTTTTGTTCACTGTACATATGATTTTCTGCCAATTTGGGAAGTAAATCTGTTTGCCAGAAGAAAGTGCAAAAGATTCATGGATGAGAGTTTTCAAATATCAAAAAATACCTCAAATAATAGGTATAATATGAGCTTTAGAAGAACATCAAGAAATAATAAATTTTACCTGTCACCTGGATTTACCCCCTTGACCTATCACTAGCTGTCCCTACACCTTCCTAGCTGCTCCCTAACCATCCCTCTCTGGTGTAAATACTCCTTATAAAGATTAAGAAAAATGACTTGTAACTTACTGGAGGTCGCTCTGTCAGGAGACTGGAAAGGCGGCTCCAGGCTCCATTCTCCCCTCTTCGCTGCTTTACTGCACACCCCGCTGGGTGTCATTATTCTTTCTTGATCTCCGCCTGCATTTGGAATTTCCTGCCTTCTTCTCCTCCTATGATGCACCGGCCGGTACGTCACATCCGGCCCGGTGCATTATGGGCCTGATAACGTGATCGGCTCAACTTCAATATGCACATTGCGCATGCGCGGAGCCGGGTCGATCACGGAATCAGGCGGGGCGTGCAGTGAAGCAGCGAGGAGGGGAGAATGGAGCTACCTTTCCAGCCTCCTTACAGAGCGACCTCCAATAAGTTATGTCATTTTTCTTAATATTTATAGGGCGGATTTACAGCAGAGAGGGATGGTTAGGGAGCAGCTAGGAAGGTGTAGGGACAGCTAATGATAAGTCAGGGGGTAGATCCAGTTGACAGGTTCCCTTTAAAGATATTGAGTGTATTCATTGTGTGACAAAGGTTTATGACGCTTTCTAATATATTTGATGAATACATTTTTAAAATATATTTTTTTTAAATCTCTGTTTATTTTTAATCCAATAGGAACATTTCAAAGGTTAAAAATCTGAACATATGTTGGACCCACACCATCACATGACCAGGACAGATTTCCAACCCCTTGAATCACAGTAAACTGAGATTTTAAAAAATGTGAAGTATTGAGACTAGTGATGAGCAAGTGGCGTAATATTTGCACTCACTATACTCGTAACAATTAATTTTTAATACTCGCATATTCATCCGAATGGCGAGTCCAGTGTTAGTCAATTAGTGATAGGCTCCACCCACACACATCCAGCCATAAAACAAATCTTTCCAGGACAGGGCAGGAGGGTGGGCTTTTTTACATTTCTACTACATAATGCACCTTGCTGTGCCCCCCAGAGAGACCCTAACATCCAAACTGCTCTCCCTGAGATGCCAGCTCACTTTCTGTACTGAAGGAAGCTGCCAATCTGTGTCAATTATAACGATCGACACATCACTCACAGCACCAGCAATACTCGCCGAGTAGTGAGCTTTGTGAATACTGTACTATTCGTGCGAATAGTAACGATTATACTGGCTCATCACTAATTGAGACATGAAAGGCCAAATCATCAAGATGAGAATTTTGTATGCCAGTCTTTATCCAAATGTGCTGGAGTGACATCTTCAAAAATTCATAGAGGCATGCCTATTTTAAAGCATTTGGTGCATCGTCAGCTGCCGTGCATCAGCATCTGTGATATTTTCGCGGTGTTTCTGGCACGAAGGCCCCATTTCACCAAGACCAGTGCTGTTCATGCCGATATTGATGAGAGGGCACATTGGAGTCAGATCATACTGAATCTGAAAAATGGCATAAGGGACTGGAGTAAGATTTCTGGCATAAGGCACATCATGAGTTCAGCGAGCTGTGGTGTCAAGCCTCATTCTACTGTCATCCCACCCCAACGCTACCGAAGAGGCCAACATTTTTGAGCAACTCTGTGTTGCATAAAATTTTCCAACTTTTCATACCAATTTTTGCAAGAATTGTGGCGTAATTTCTTAATGAATCAAAGTCAAACTCAGTGATAAATTGGTCATATTCAGTAGTAAATTGGCAAGTGAACATTGAAACTTTTGCTGAAACGTAAACGTTAAATCACTTTAATAATGCTGCAGGGCTATATAGCATTTCAAACTCCCTTCAGCAACAATGCTGGAGCTATCAGCAGAGCATAGTCGTTCATTTCAGCCTATATCCCCACTCCAAGCATTGTGGACCCCATCATTATTATCTTTAACACTGATTATTTTCTATGGGATGCATAGGATTGAGAAAATATTCTAAATACACACTTTAGTAAACTCCTTTCAAGTTCTTAGTGTATAATAAAACTTGACTATGAAAGTTACCTTACCTTAAATAACCCACTCTTTTTATGAACCCTCCTTGTCATCATGTCTGTAGATGTGACAGAACGATATAGACGCATTTACAATACATAGGCTTGATGTGCCTGAATGTTCTAATTTAATTTCTGCCTACATTTAATTTCTCAGTGTGTTCATTTCAATGCTTTTGGACTGTGATTTTGTATCAATTTATTCATTTATTTTCCTTTTGTTCTTCTTTTTTTTTTGCTTAGGAAAAGGGAACGTCTAGTCCAGAATAAGACTTTTATGCTAAACACATACATTCAACTTGCTCTATCCTCAGATGACCTGACGTACTGCCTGTAAGTGTAACCTTTCAGCTTGTGCATTACCAGAATGGAAAATGAGTCTCAGAAATCATTGCTTTTACATTGCAAATACTGTACAGAATGTACTGCAATAATATGAAGCATTTAAGGGAATTTAGGAAAAAATTATGCTTCCAGACACACAGTCCTTTCTGAATGCATCGTGAAAGAACACAAAGCTCAAAGTATACAGTGTGTCCTTGGCAAAAGTGGAAAGTGTAACAGCTAGATATTAAACTTTGTAGTGCATATTGCATTTGTAGGTAACTGAGGACATACAATATACAAATCATTTTTATTGATTTGCAATTTTAAATAGCTTTTCTTGTTTGATCATGGTCCTTCTGTAAACACAGCTATTTAACAATGATTATAGATAAACTTGTTCAGTTCCTTTAACACTTTCCCTGTAATTCATTATCATCATCCTCAGCTGACCAGACACTGGGATGTTCTGCAGAATTTCAGCTTTACAGAACTAACATTCAGACATTGTGGTAGACATGAAATGTTTAAATTGGTACATTTAGCAACCATTACCTTCCTGACGACATTGCAGAAAAAAATGCACAAAAAAACAGAGGTCATAAATATCATACCTCTCAACTTTAGAAGAACAGAAAGAGGAACAAAAGATGCGGCGCGCTGTGCGCTCCGCGCAAAATTTGGCCATGCCCCTAACACACCCAAGCCACAGCCAGGGGCGTAACTACAACAGGTGCAGGGGTTGCATCGCACCTGGGCCCTGCAGCCTAGGGGGCCCATAAGTCCCTTTGGCCTATAGAAAAATACTATTAAAGATTTGCAATAATTCGGGGCCCCGTTGGAGCTTTCGCTTTGGGGCCCCTGGGCCTGAAGTTACGCCACTGGCAACAACCATTTACAAGTGACGGACATTGAACAGATGCCCTTATTAATTTTAAACTTCTGATTATTGCATTTTCGCTGCATTTTTTGCCTTTTCCAATTCATTTGATGCGTTTTAGTGCGGTTAAGCACTGACAGCACAAACTCTGGATGCCCCATCATACAACACAGCAGGACGGCTGAGACTAGTGCCTGCCCCACAGCATTGTGCAGTTTATAGCCAGGTATGTGGAGTCAGTAAGCCAAACCTCCGACTACAAGTTCTCAATTTCAATGAATCTGACTCCACCAAAATGGACACAGACTCAGACTCCACAGTACCCTGCATAGCCCCCCTCATGGCGCGCTGCCGTGCACCACTATAGGACACAATATAAGCTCCATACTGGGGGCTGTAGGAACATACGATTATCACATTATCTATAATTGGCAGGGACCACATTCTTCACACTGTACCATACATGCGGCTATTTTTGTTGCCAGGCACATGTCTGGTATCATGCCCTTGCTGCCCTCACATTTGCCTCCTGAAATGAATCCTCTGGTTCCAGCATTGGCTCCTATAGTGAAATGAAGCAGTGTACTCAGCAGAGCAGATATACATGGCACCTGAGGCAGCCAAAGAAACCTCGTTTTTAAACTTTGGTCCAACATCTTTTGACTTCTGATTGGATGGGAAAAGGAATAGGCGGGGCCTTCCAGCTAGTAGCTCACTAGAAAACTGCCAAGTACTATAGCGAATTCTGAGAAGGAGGGGATAGACAGGAAGCAGTCACATGATGGTGAGGCTGGATACAGACATACAGTAGATGCTAGAATGTATTGGCCCCTTCCAAGTAGGCTGTCATTTCCATGACCTGATAGGGGCGTGTTCTGATTTCTCATGGCACAAAGAGATGACATTGTCTCATGCAACCCACCATTTGTGTATGCTGAAAGGAGCCTGTTGTGAATTCATTGGAGCTCCTTTCCCGGCGGTTGTTGCTGGTGATGGCAGCTGACTGAGTGGGCTTCACAGGTGATGGTGATTGGCAATCTGGTTCTTGGAGCATATAATGGTTGGTAGTGGATCAATCCTTGCCAGTTGTCTTTTGTTCCTGGAGGAGTTCACATCTCTCTGGTTTCTTCTGCTCTGTGGAGATCTTTGCAAGATAAGTGAATGGTTTTTTTATATTTTGTGGCACACTTTTGTCTGCTAAGGATCTGCTTATCTTTTGTTTTATTCTAAGATGTGGGTTTGCTATCTAGTCTGTATATTTGCTTATCTGCTCTCAGATAGAAAGTTTTCTTCCTAGGAATTTTACCATTCACTATTATCTGTTATTTCCAGTTCTGCTGGCATTTGATTCATAGAAGTCTGCAGATATAGAGGTCGCCAAGTCTCAATGTAATTTTTGTAATATCTGCTGTTGGTGGTTTTTGATAGTGTATTACACTGACCGCAATAGTATTCTATCCTGTCTTTCCTATATAGCTAGTGTGCCTCTTTTGAAAACCTTATAATCTGCCTGTGTTTGTTTTCCTTTCTCTTGTTTCCCAGTTAATATCTGTGGGAGCTTGCTGTTCGTTTGGGGTTTTGCTCTGAGGCAAGATAGCTTTTCCTACATCCATCTTTAGGAGCAGTTAGTTCTCTGACTGTGCAGAGGTGTCTAGGTCTGGTTAGTTACATCCCCGGCTACTTCTAGTTGCAGTGTGTAGTCAAGGATTGCGGTCAGTACAGTTACCAACGACTTCTACGGAATCTGAATGTTACTCCTGAGTCTTGGTCTCAGGCTCAGGGACCCTTCTGCCATATGGACCCCCTTGCTGCATTTCAACCCTGGCTACATCTGATCCTGACTGCATCTCAGCATCTCGCCCCTGGCTGCACAGATCCACCAACTACATCCGACGCCAGGCTGGTTCCTCTGGCTGCATCATCATCATCCCCTGGTTGCTTTATCTAATCCCCAAAGTATTCACTGATCTCAGGGAGACCAGTTCAAGAAAACACTGCGGGCAGCCAGCTAAAGCGCTCAACTCAGTGAATTCCTAGGCCCATTGCCCCCTGGGAATTTTGAATATGCAAATAGAGTCTGTGAAGCCTTGTTTAGGAGTCTCAACACAGGACTAGCCAGATCTTCCTCTAGTGAAGGACCTAGCCATGATAAACACCAAATTAAGTGGCCCTTTGAGTCAATATCCAGCTCTTTACAAGCTTAAAGATATGACAAGGGAATACCAAGGCCAGGTATCCATCCACAGACAGCTGTTTCGGGGTGTTGCCCCTCATCAGTGTGGAGTAGGATTCTGGCTAGGTGGGAACAATGCCTAGTAGACCAACAAAACAAAGTATTCACTGATCTCAGGGAGACCAGTTCAAGAAAACACTGCGGGCAGCCGGCTAGCGCTCAACACAGTGAATTCCTAGCCACCTCTCCTCCCCTACTCACTCCACCATGTTCCCACTTCTTCTCACCTTCACTCCCATCCTTCTCCACTTCCTCCTACCCCCACTCATCCCCCCATTGAGCAAAGAAATACTTCTCTCACCCTCCATCCTTCCTACCCACCTCACCCAATCCTCCGAACTATTCCCCCACTTTCAACCCACCATCTCTAGACGTACAGTCCACCACGCAAGCTCCCCTGCTCCCACCTCCTAACCCTCTCCCTGCTCCTCCTACTCTCCGGTGAATTTCCCTTAATCCTGGCTCCACCCCACCATACCACCTCACTCTCCTCCATCCCACTCCTACGACCCATCACCAACCCTCGTAACCCCCTTAACCTCCGACCCATTACCCCCACCCCAGCTTCCCCTGTCCCCCTACCTGGCGCACTCTGGAACGCACGTTTGGTCTGTAACAAACTCACACTTATCCACGACCTCTTCATCTCCAAAAAACTCTCCTTCCTCAACATCACGGAGACCTGGCTTACCCCCTCTGACACAACCTCCCCGGCTGCCCTCTCCTAGGTGGAATCACGCTCTCCCACACTCCCTGCCCCACCAACACCCACGGAGGTGTTAGCCTACTTCTGGCCAACAACTGCTCCTTCTCCCCACTTACTCCACCCCCCTCCCCTCCTTCGAGGCACACTCTGTTCGTATCTACTCCCCTGCAACCTCCAACTGGCCGTTGTCTACTGCCCCCCTGGATCCCTTTCCACCTTCTTTGACCACTTCACCACCTGGCTCCTCCACCTCCTCTCCTCCGATATCCCCACCATCGTCATGGGTGACTTCAACATCCCCATCGACATCCCCAAAGCCGTTGCCTCCAGACTCCTATCCTCATCTCCTCTTTCGGCCTCTCCCAATGGATCTCCTCCGCCATGCACACTGGTGGCCACACACTTGACCTCGTCTTCACCCGCTTCTGCTCCCTCACCGACCTCGCAAACTCAACTTCACCCACTCCGACCACAACCTATTGACCTTCTCATCCCTCTCTCCCCCACCACGCTCCCCCCTCTCGGTCACTCCCCCCACCCTACAGAAACCTTAAGCTCATAGACTTCCACTCACTCTCAGAATCCCTCCTTTCCCTCTCAAACTTGGCCTCTTCTCAAGACGCTGACTCAGCCGCCTCACTCTACAACACCACTCTCACTACAACCCTCGACCAGGCTGCTCCACTCACGTTTAACACAACACGAGTACAACAACAACCCTGGCTCACGACCTCACCAAAAAACTCTGACAGACGACTAGGGCAGCCGAGCGGAAATGGAAGCAATCCCACTCGGCAGAGCACTTCACCCTATACAAGCGCTCCCTCAATACCTTCGAGACTGCCCTTGACTCCGCAAAACAAGTCTACTTCTCCTCCCTAATAACCGCCCTGTCTCACAACCCCAAACAACTCTTCAAAACCTTCAACTCTTTACTTCGTCCCCCTGCACCTCCTCCCTCACCCTTCATCTCTGCCGACGACTTTGCCACCTTCTTCAAAGACAAAATTGACAAACTCAAACACAGCTTCAACCCACACTCCCCTCGCCCCATCCCACCTCCAGCCCATCCCTCCTCGCCCAAATGCAGATTCACCCCCATGACAGAGGACCATCTCTCCTCCCTTCTAGCACGATCACACCTCACTACCTGCACCCTTGACCCACTCCCCTCCCACCTCATCCCTAACCTCACCACAGTCCTCATCCCTGCTCTAACACATCTCTTCAACATATCACTCAAATCCGGCACATTCCCCTCACCCTTCAAACATGCACTAATCACGCCCATCCTAAACAAACCATCCCTCGACCCTGCAACAGTCTCCAACTATCACCCCATATCTCTCCTCCCATTCGCCTTAAAACTTCTTGAACAACACGTCTATTCCGAACTATCCTCCCACCTCTCTTCCTGTGCTCTCTTTGATCACCTACAATCCGCTTCCGAACTCACCACTCCACCAAAACAGCCCTAACAAAAGTCACTAACGACCTACTGATCGCCAAGAGCAAACAACACTACTCTGTCCTCATCCTTCTCGACCTCTCTGCTGCCTTCGACTCTGTTAACCACTCCCTCTTACTTCAAATCCTTGAATCTTTTGGCATTACTGACCTAGCCCTCTCCTGGATCTCCTCCTAACTAACGGACAGTACCTTCAGCGTCACCCACTCCCACACCTTCTCCTTGCCCCACCTCCTTTCTGTAGGAGTTCCCCAAAGCTCGGTCCTGAGACCACTACTCTTCTCCATTTACACCCTCGGCCTAGGCAAACTCATCAAGTCACATGGCCTCCAATACCACCTCTACGCCGACGACACCCAGCTCTATCTGTCTGGCCCTGATATCTCCTCTCTTTTATCCAAAATTCCTCACTGCCTATCCGCCATTGCATCCTTCTTTTCTACCCGCTTCTTCAAAGTCAACATGGACAAGACCACTGAAGTGTGCAACTGCATTCAGCTCCTGCCGTCACATCGTAAGGTCACAATGCCTTCCACCTCCTCCTAGGTCAGTAAGCAAACATGTAGGTGACTAAATAAATAAATAAATAATAAAAGACATCTGTCCTGTGCAGAATGATAATCTCCAGGCAGGGAGATCTGCAGGGATGAGGACTGTCAGTAGCAAAAAGGAGATGGATCCAGCCACACAGCCAAGGGAGGGAGATAAAAATCAGGTTCAGCCATGTTAAAATCATATCTGACCAAATTGATTTTTATCCACCTTCCTTGGGATGTGTTGCTGGATGCATCTCCTTTTTGCTCAGGCCCCATGCACCAGTGTGCTGTATACTATGCCTCAGATCCCATGCACCCATGTGATTTATGCTATGCCTCTGGCCCTGTGTACCTGTGTGCTGTGTACTAGGCTGTGTACTATGCCTCTGGCCCCGTATACCTGTGGGCTGTATACTATGCCTCGGGCTCCATGTATCGCATGCTATGCTCTGGCCCTGTGTACCCGTGTGATGTATACTATTCCTTTGGCCCTGTGTAACCGTGTGCTGTATACTATGCCTCAGATCCCGTGTACCCATGTGCTGTATACTATGCCTCAGATCCCGTGTACCCGTCTGCTGTATACTATTCCTCGGGACCCATGTACCTGTGTGCAGTATACTATGCCTCTGGCCCCATGTACCCATGTGCTGTATGCTATGCCTCTGTACCTGTGTGCTGTATACTATGCCTCTGTACCTGTGTGCTGTTTGCTATGCCTCTGGCCCCGTGTGCTGTATACTATGCCTCTGGACCCATGTAACTGTGTGCTGTATACTATGCCTCTGGACCCATATACCCATGTGTTGTATACAATGCCTCTGATCCTGTGTACCTGTGTGTTGTATACTTTGCCTCCTCGTTGAGAAGAGGATGACCAGACCTGGGGAAACTGTTTTACATGACGCCACATTATGAAGGTTGTGGCTATAGACGGCTACCGCTGCACGACAGTTCCTCTGGGGCTGATGGTAATGATGCAGCAGTGTTGTAAAGCCGTCAATGGGTAGGGCTGACCCCCCAGGGCAGCAGATGTTACTGAGTGAGTTGGTAGTTATATTCCAGCAAAAGGCTTACCATGCATTAAGAAAGGTCACGGACACAGCGGGTTGCAGTTCTTAGATGTTTATTCACAGTCACGGTGCTACAGGCCGCTGAGTGCTGGGGTCTTGGTGGCAGGGATCCAGCTACTAGTAGTAGTGGGATTACACTCAACCGAAACCCCTTCTCTCTGTCTTTTCTCGGTTGTCTCACACTGCACTTGCTTCGCCCTGCTGCCTTGCGCCTGGCTCACACAGAGCCCCGAGCCAGTGACCGCGGGTCTCTCCTGGGATTACTTGAAGTCTGTCCTTGGACCCTATATGGCCACCTTTTCAGCAGATGTGTGCGGTATCAACTGCGGCACCTTGGAAATACCGCAGCCACTGGGTTGCTAGCTGAACCTGGTCTTCTCCACTAGTCTTGGGTCCTGGTGCTCCTGTTCTGCAGCCTGGTCCCTACACTGTCTGCGACTGGCAATGGATGGGAGTCCCAAGGGCGGATTGCTCACTACTCATGCCTCTGGGACCACAGCTTCCACCTGGAGCACTCTGGTTATCTCCTTCTGCTCCTCAGTCAGGCCTAAGGATGAGCTCCCACTGGCTCAAGTCCTCTGGATACTTCTCTCAAGTTCTTAGTCCTCTCTGACAGGCTTCCTTCCACTAGCTTCCGTCTCTCCAACTCAACTGACTTCTTGATCTTTCCTTGTTCTATTTATGCCCTCTGTCACGTGTCCCACGTCATCTATGTGTGTTCTTCCTGACTTTACTCCTTCCCAAGTGCTGCCCTTACTACTTCCTCTCCACCCATCCCCAATACCCTGGTTCCTCCTTCCATACAGGATCAGGGACTGTGCTCTCCCGTAGGAGCAATCTCGCCTTAACCCTGACCTGGACCTATTGTAGTGCATGGCCTGGGTGTCCTGATACTGGTCTGTGCTCCCCATTACCTGAGAGTGGTGCAGTACAGCAGTGGTGACTGGATCCGCAGGGGCACGACACTACCCCCCTCCTTAAACTCAGCACATCCTCGGGCTGGAATACAATAAACAAATGGTATCAAGACATGCACATTTTTGAAATGCTTATTAACAGGTATCAATAAAACTTTTCATCCCTTAACGGGAGGCACTTTTACTTGAACGTTACAAAATATAAAAAATATAAAAAAGGGATAAATAACTTTGTACAGTGCTCGCCAAGTTCAGTGCGATCCCTATCTGGGCATCCATCACACTGTCCTAGGTGTAAAGCAGGGGAGTGTCCCTCACTGAGTGTCTCTTTTGTCTTTGGGGGGGAGCCACCACCAATAAACCCCCAACATAGGCCCTGGGCATGGTGACAAGTCTAGATGGATGAGCTTTTTGGCCACAACAGGTGGGTTTTTCTTCGTGGTCTCGGTGTCATATCGACTATAAAACCAACAGGAGCGCACCGTGTGCTAACTATTTAAACGAGAGTCCGGGCTACACATAGTCCATAGACACACAGTTTTTGGTTCACATAATTATCATTCACACATCTTATTCTACACTAAGACAAAATGTACATATACACCCTACTGGACCAGTGGCAGATATTGCAGGGACCCCTGACGGGTTTATGGTAAGTTATTACTGTGCACCTTATTGCTGTCTAGATCGGGTTTTTGTTATATATACCTAGCTGAACCGACCTTTACCGGATCTATGCACTTAGCACATGTCACTTCACACCTCTGACCTATATACAGTCCTTGCCTGTCTTGCCACTTGTATCTGTCTCCCCTTTGTCTTGAATCCTGTCATCTTTTACCTGTACACGTCCATTATGTATCCACTGCATTTAATAAAATATATTTTTGCAACATATACTGTGTGACAGTAATACGTGGTCTAGTTACCTGGCATCAACTCCACTCTCTCTTCTTTTATACCTAAATGGTCAGCAATAATAATTATTTACATGGCTGCATTAATGTACTACCGCATGTTGGATCGCGGCTTCTCGCAGCCATTGCAGCATTCTTTGACCGCACTTTCTCAGTCTTCAAGAGTTCCTGGATACTGCTCATGCTAAACCGCACAGCCAAGTCTTCTGCTGTGGTTGTTGCCAGTGGCAAGGGCTCAGTCTGGGTAGCCACATCCCTGATGCTAACCATCACCACTGCGGATCCTCTCAGCACAGTCTGCGTGTCTGCATCGCTGGTTCTGGGGCTTGGTTCCCTCACGGGTGCGGACCTCTGCTGTGACTGTTGGGACTGTGCAGGCTGGGGTTCTGTTGGACAAGCGAGTGGCATATCCCTCACAAGGTATACATCGAAGGTGTACCACCCCTGCTGCCCCCAAGTACCGGGTCAAGGTGACGTTATCACGAGATGCAGATTGTGGCCGGGATGACCCTCCGGCAGGTGGTATTCGATGTCCCGCTGGGTCACAAAGAGTTCTCTTTTACTCCCCCGCTCTCTGACGAAACCCTAGCCCTTATCCAGATGAATCTGGACCACATTGCCGGCAGAGATCGGCCCCCTTTCTGCTGCCTTGGATCGGTGAACCCAATGCTTGGTCTGCAGGTTCCGCTCCTCCATGGCAAACCACTTAGCCCACCTCTCCTTCTCCTGGGACTCCCGTTGGGCCTCCTACTGGCTGCAATAATCTGTTCAGCTCAAAGTCTCTACCATGGGCTCTCCCTTTCTGGTCTCTCCTGGGAAGCCCATTAACAAGTCATCCTGGTCGACCCATTTGATGACCTCCCGCTCCACATAGATGCCCCTCCGGGGCCGGCACAGGTGTGGCTGCCAACCTGTGTTGGGATACAGATCAGTCCCACGGTAGATCTCTGCAATCCCCGCTGGGTGCAAGTGGGAATGGGTGTCTAGAGGTCCTAACAGGGTGTCGGCGGCAATCGGGGGAGTGTCAGTACATGCATCTTTCTTGGTGCTGACCTCAGCTTCCTCCTCTGGAGCTGGCGACGATGGTCTCGACAACGTCCACCTCCAGGTCATCTTGGTCAGCAGGGTTTCCTTCCACGCCTCCACTGCCTCCATCTGGGCCCTTCTAATCTGCTGACCCAGGCTCTCAACTTCGCTCTGCAGGATTCCCGGGTCCAGGATAGACAGCTTCCCAAGGCCGTTCTCCATCTCTCTGGGGAACTCCTTGTCCTCCAAGATGACGTCCGAGTACTTCGCTGCCATCTTGCTACTGCATCTGTGACACTCCTGGTCTCCTGCTCTCTTTTCTGGGTGGTTCTCTCCTTGTGTGTTGTCGGCTACACCTTGGAGTGGGTTTCTCTGGCCAAATGGCAAGTCCTGCACAAAAGTACCTTTGGTGGATGGCTATGGCTTTTTGCGCCTTCTGCAACCCGGCCCACGAAGGGAGGCTGCACCACTCCCTCCTTGATAGTCATGGCGCTTTTTCTTTTAGCCGGGCACAGTTCAAAGTTTTCAAACATGGTCAGTAAGGCACACAAGGCCGGTTTTACCGGTCTGTGCCCCCCCTTACCTGAGAGAGGGGTACTACACCTCAACAGGGGTTCAGTAATGCTGGGGTGACTGGATCCGCAGGGGCACCACATATGCCCTAGCGCCTCCTGTGATGTATATGCCCCAGAACCTCCTGTGATCTATATGCCCCAGCCCCTCTTGTGATCCATATGCCCCAACCCCTCTTGTGTTATATATGCCTTTGTCCCTCATGTGATGCATATGCCTCAGCGTCTAGTGTGATGTATATGCCTCAGCATCTCCTGTGACGTATATGCCCCAGCACCTCCTGTGATGTATATGCTCCAGCACCTTTCATGATGTATATACGCCTCTGTCCCTCCTATGATATATATGCCTCTGTCCCTCCTGTGATGTACTGTATATTACCCCCTTTTCTCCAGTGATGTATATACAGCAGTCCCAGTGTCTTCTATGTGATGTATATAATTTACAAAAATTATTACCACAAAGAGTTGATTGGGTTCCCGACCGACATAAACCTGGAAAGGCAGTTGCGAGAATCAATAAAATCAGTATCATCAAACATCACAGCCACACCAAAGAGCAGCAGCTACAGACACCACAGTAGGGTGAGTTAATTAATTTTTTTACATAGTCAGGTAATTTTGTGTGGCCTCGGGAGGTTGGTAGAAATTTCCAAATGGTTCTCGGCAGGAAAAAGATTCCCCACCCCTGCACTACAGTATGAGCCTGGAGTTGTTTAAACAAAATAAGTATTGTTGTCAGCTCACCACTTTCGACAATACAATTGCTCCCATGCACATAGAGCCCGAGACAGGGTGACAACAAACTGAAAAACAGATAATTCAGAAAACTCTTGTAGAGAACTCTTCACAAAAACTTTATTCAAACCACATTAACATCCACATTGAGTCTGTATGTAAAGTCCATACAACATGTTTGAACTGCATAGGCCCTTACTCATGGTTTATAGTTATGAAAAGTTGTTGGTATATACAACAGTTAAAGGGGTTGTCCAGTCTAAAAGTACCAGTCTGCAGTCACTGTGTGTTGTCCTAGTCCTTTGGCAGAGGTACAGCCCCAAAGCATGATGTTGCCACCCCCATGTTACACAGTAGGTATGGTGATCTTTGAATGCAACTCAGCATTCTTTCTCCTCTAAACACGACGAGTTGTGTTTCTACCAAACAGTTCTAGTTTGGTTTCATCTGACCATATGACATTTTACCGATACTCTCCTGGATCATCCAAATGCTCTTTAGAAAACTTCAGACGGACCCGGACATGTAATGGCCTAAGCAGGGGACATGTCTGGCACTGCAGGATCTGAGTCCCTGGCAGCGTAGTGTGTTACTCATGGCAGCCTTTAGAAAGAGAAATAGGTGCACCACATAAAATATATCCTAATAACGGAAAGGATGCTCACCATGCCAGGTGTATAGCAAAAATAAAGGGAAGACAAGGCACATATGGAAGTGACACCAATGAATAGTATGCAAAAGTGAAACAATAATTTTATTGAGTGCAAAAATACAGGGGGATGTTTAAAAACACTAAAAAACAAGTGGGGTACATGGGACAAACTGCAGCAATGAAGAGGTATACCAATAAATCCGTAGATTGGCACAAATACAGCAGAATAACACATATACAATAGACCACAGTATAAATGATATAAACCGAACAACAGGAAGTGTAATGATGGAAAATAAATGAATAATAATGATAACAAAGCTCGGTGTAACCGCAATAAGGTGACAGAGATAAATGTTCGTAAAAGTGTCTAGTTAGATATAAAGCCCTGTGTATTGCAAGTAAATAATAGCAATCGGTAACACAATAAATTAGTGTAATAGCACCAGTCAGGGAAGTACTTGACTGTATTGAATAAAAGGAACCATAAAGGTCTATCAAGCATGAATACAAATGGTAAAAGAGCAAAATAAACCCTGGTATACTGAGGCTTATATGGTGCAAATACCAATAGTTGTACCAAATAGCTGATAAAAAAAAGTGGATTGGTATAACACACCATTGCTGCAGTCTCTCCCATGTACCCCATTTCTTTTTCTGTGTTTTTAAACCTCCCCCTGTATTTTTGCACTCAATAAAATTATTGTTTCACTTTTGTATACTATCCATTGGTGTCGCTCCCATATGTGCCTTGTCTTCCCTTTTTTTCCTCCTGATGGTAACCTGTGAAATTTTGGTCCCAGCTCTCTGCAGGTCATTCACTAGGTCCCCCTGTGTGGTTCTGGGATTTCTGCTCACTGTTCTTGAGATCATTTTGACCCCACAGGGTGAGATCTTGCGTGGGACCCCAGATCGAGGGAGATTATCAGTGGTCTTCTATGTCTTTTATTTTCCATTTTCTAATTATTGATCCCATAGTTGATTTCTTCACACCAAGCTGCTTGCCTATTGCAGACTCAGTCTTCTCAGCTTGGTGCAGGGCTACAATTTTATTTCAGGTATCATTCGACAGCTCTTTGGTCTTCACCATAGTGGAGTTTGGAGTGTGACTGTTTTTAGGTTGCGGACAGGTGTCTTTTATACTGATAACAAGTTCAAACAGATGCCAGTACTACAGGTAGTGAGTGGAGGACACAGGAGCCTCTTAAAGAAAAAGCTACAGGTCTGAGAGCCAGAAATCTTGCTTGTTTATAGGTGACACAATACTTATTTTCCACCAAAATTTTTTAAACATTTTTTTCCACATCAGACAATGTGATTTTCAGGATTTGTTTTCTCATCTTGTTTCTCATAGTTGAGGTCTACCTATGATGTCAATTACAGGCCTCTCTCATCTTTTCAAGTGGGAGAACTGACTAAATACTATATTTTTCCACCGTACAGTGTGTTGGATATATGTAATACAGCCTTAAACATATATATATATTACAGCTGTGGCCAAAAGTATTGACACCCCTGCAATTCTGTCAGATAACACTCAGTTTCTTCCTGAAAATGATTGCAATCACAAATTCTTTGGTATTATTATCTTCATTTAATTTGTCTTCAATGAAAAAACACAAAAGAGAATGAAGCAAAAAGCAAAACATTGATCATTTCACACAAAACTCCAAAAATGGGCCAGACAAAAGTATTGGCACACTCAGCCTAATACTTGGTTGCACAACCTTTAGCCAAAATAACTGCGATCAAACCGCTTCCGGTAACCATCAATGAGTTTCTTACAATGCTCTGCTGGAATTTTAGACCATTCTTCTTTGGCAAACTGCTCCAGGTCCCTGATATTTGAAGGGTGCCTTCTCCAAACTGCCATTTTTAGATCTCTCCACAGGTGTTCTATGGATTCAGGTCTGGACTCATTGCTGGCCACCTTAGAAGTCTCCAGTGCTTTCTCTCGCACCATTTTCTATTGCTTTTTGAAGTGTGTTTTGGGTCATTGTCCTGCTGGAAGACCCATGACCTCTGAGGAAGACCCAGCTTTCTCACACTGGGCCCTACATTATGCTGCAAAATTTGTTGGTAGTCTTCAGACTTCATAATGCCATGCACACGGTCAAGCAGTCCAGTGCCAGAGGCAGAAAAGCAACCCCAAAACATCAGGGAACCTCCGCCATGTTTGACTGTAGGGACCGTGTTCTTTTCTTTGAATGCCTCTTTTTTTCTCCTGTAAACTCTATGTTGATGCCTTTGCCCAAAAAGCTCTACTTTTGTTTCATCTGACCAGAGAACATTCTTCCAAAACGTTGTAGGCCTTCTCAGGTAAGTTTTGGCAAACTCCAGCCTGGCTTTTTTATGTCTCAGGGTAAAAAGTGGGTGTCCTATTATACAGTCCCATTTCATTCAGACGCCGACGGATAGTACGGGTTGACACTGTTGTACCCTCGGACTGCAGGGCAGCTTGAACTTGTTTGGATGTTAGGAGAGGTTCTTTATCCACCATCTGCGCAATCTTGAGTTGAAATCTCTCATCAATTTTTCTTTTCCATCCACATCTAGGGAGGTTAGCCACAGTGCCATGGGCTTTAAACTTCTTGATGACACCGCGCACGGTAGACACAGAAACATTCAGGTCTTTGGAGATGGACTTTTAGCCTTGAGATTGCTCATGCTTCCTCACAATTTGGTTTCTCAAGTCCTCAGACAGTTCTTTGGTCTTCTTTCTTTTCTCCATGCTCAATGTGGTACACACAAGGACACAGGACAGAGGTTGAGTCAACTTTAATCCATGTCAACTGGCTGCAAGTGTGATTTAGTTATTGCCAACACCTGTTAGGTGCCACAGATAAGTTACAGGTGCTGTTAATTAGACAAATTAGAGAAGCATCACATGATTTTTCAAACAGTGCCAATACTTTTGTCCACCCCCTTTTTTATGTTTGGTGTGGAATTATATCGAATTTGGCTTTAGGACAATTCTTTTTGTGTTTTTTCATTGAAGACAAATTAAATGAAGATAATAATACCAAAGAATTTGTGATTGCAATCATTTTCAGGAAGAAACTGAGTATTATCTGACAGAATTGCAGAATTGACACCAGGACCCGTCGAAAAGGCATTGTCCTTGAAACGGCAGGCTGTCATCTGCCGTCTCCTCTCCCCCTCGCCGCACTTCTTTTATCGCATGTACCATAAACTGGATATGTGAATAAAAGGACAAAAGATCATCTCTGGTGAGTGCCGCATTTTTTCTTACTTTTCGATATTAGGATCTGCAACTGTGTGCACCACTGAAAAGAGACCAATATTACAGCAGACCACTGAACGTATTAACCCCTGAAACCCTGAAAAGTGCCCAGTAATTCCTGAATGTGTGTGTGTTTTTTCTATACTGCTCTTTTTCTAAAGTACGATATACTGTTTTAATTTTTTTCAACTTGCCTTCATTCGTACGAGCTATACAATGTATTTTCTGTCTTTTATAAGATTTTTGGGGTATGATTAAATGTGGATATACATAGGGCATGGCCTGGCTATGGCAGGGTGAAGTAGTGTGGGTAGCGGGCTCCCCAATGCAGCGGGAATAACTTACGCTTGGCTGGCCCAACTAACCCGCTAGCATGCCCAAATCCCGCCGTTCATCCTCCTGCAACCCTCCGCAGACCCCACGGAGGAAGGATACAGCGCTGGACCGGTTTTTCCAGAGTGGGAGATTCTGCATCGGCACAACAGCAGCAATGGCGCCTGAGAAGAAGGGGGGAGGAGCGCCTGCATGTGAGCGGTTGGCTGCAGAGGAGGAGAGTAGGTGTGCTCCCACTGCCGACACCATAACCAGCGGCTCTCCTAAGATAAGACTCCCAGACCAGCATAAGCATAAGGTACCAGCAGTGAGAGTGGAGGCACAGGAAGAGGGCAGAAACAACATGGAGGGGTGAAGAGGTGACGTTGCCCACAGCAGTGCTGTGGATGCTCAGGCCCCAAAATCAGCCACTCCAGAGCTGCAGCCCTATATGCTCTAATTAGCACACTCCCCACCAACTATGACCTAGAGCTGATGGTCACCAGAATGGAGGCCTCATATGAAAAAGCCCTATCGGCTTTGCGTGCTGATGTAGATCAAGTGGCGTTGCGCACCTCCTCCCTAGAAGAAAAGGTTGCCTCTCTTCAAAGGTCTCCAACAAGGGACAACAGCTAGAGGATACACGGACACAGATGCAGACTCTAGCCTTGTTACAGGACAATCAAGAAAACAGGGGTCGGCGTAACAACATTCATCTGAAAGGTATAACAGAATCCATCCCTGCAAGTGCCCTGACCCAAAAAGTCTTTTAAGTGTTTAATATGGTCTCTAAGAAGCATCTGGACTCTTCTTATACTATTGATAGACTCCACCGGGTCTCACGCAGATACCAGATTGATGCAGCCAACCCAAGAGACGTCCTGTACAGGCTGCACTACTTCACAGAGAAGGAGGCAATCCTCCACGCAGCCTGGTTGTGTGGTACTCTCTCTGGATGATGCGGAGGTTAAGCTTTTCCCTGACGTCTCAGCCCGCACTCTGGCCATGAGGAGAATACTCCATCCCCTACTCTTGCGTATCAAAGATCTTGGTGCCTCATACAGGTGGGGCCACCCATTCTATCTGATTGTGCGATGTGATGAGCAACTTTTTTACCTGAGAACGCCGGATAAGCTGACTGATCTCTACAGGTTTTTGGACACATCTCCCATCACCATCCCAAACTTGCTACATTTGGGACTCCCACACCTCCATACATGGCATTAAAGAGGAAGGAGTCAAGATCGTCGGGGTCAGCAGCAGTCCCAACAATGGATCAGTGCACACCACCCCCATGATCAGAGCCACTGGTTTTATTTGAGCCTTTCTTTATCCCCAGCTGAACTCAGTGCTGCACGTACCCTATGACTAGAAGGAGCGGATGCCCCGTTAAGACTAATCTGTTTACTATTTCATTTGGTATTGACTTCTTGGTCTGTTTGGGGATTTGATTATGCTTGGTGGGAGGGGGTGGGTTGACTGTGTCCCTTTCCCTTGCCTTCCCTCGACACGCTGACGATCTGGCCTTGTTGTTAGACCACCGGATGGTGGGCTTATTCTGAGGGAGGTCATTGGAGGGGACAGAGGTCGGCCATGGTTTGCAATTGGCTCCCGTGTATTTTACACATGATTCTCCCAGTTTGTCTCTCAGCAGCTGGTGTCAGGGTCTAACGCCACATGGCTTCCCACCCCGGAAGAAGTGTTCTTCATTGTCTCCTATTTGTCACCTACGGAGACTCTATACTATGGTTACTTTTTATTAATCGTTTTCTTTTTATTTTGGATTCTATTTCTTTCTTTGTCTATCTCTTCTTAAATTTTTTGCCTCCTCTTTCACTCCCTTCTTCCTTTTATATCATATCGTAACCCTTTTCCTCTCTTTTAATCATATCCCACCTACCTCTCCCAGTCTTACCCAACTTTCACTCTATCCCCCTCCCCCCTCCTCAGGCTTGCCGGATCCAGATACGCCAACTGATCTGGTGAAAATGTCGGACTCCAACATGACTGAGATCCGATGTAGTACACTGAATGTGTGTGGCCTTCATGGTGCTGGTAAGCATTCGATCCTCCTTAGAAAGGCTGGCGTTCATGTTGCCTTCCTTCAGGAGACACATTTATGCACGGCCAAGCCGTTCAAACTTACTAGTCACTGGTACCCTGATGTTTATAGTAGTCTCTCCCCAGACACAAAGTCACGGGGCACCAGTATATGTATTTTTAGGTCCATGCCATGGGAGTTCATAGATTCCAGCTGTGATGATATGGGCAGACTGCTGATGGTTAAGGGCTGTGTATCCTCTCAGACATTTACCTTTGTCTCCGTGTATCTACCTTATAGTGGCCAGATATCCACTCTCGCGGATTACCTGGAGAAAATTGCAGACTTTTCTTAGGGAACCTTAGTGTTGGGTGGGGATAACATCGTATTAGACCCTACTATGGACATGTCCTCTGGCTCATCCTCGTTTACCGCTGCCGCCCTGCGTATACTCAAACGTCTCCTTCACGAGCACCAACTCAAAGATGTGTGGAGGCTTTTACATCCTGCTGACAAAGACTTTACATATTTCTCGCAGGTACATGGCACTTATTCCAAAATAGATTACTTCTTTCTGGGCCACAGGGACTTACACCTTATCAGGAGGGCCAACATGGATCCCATTTTCTTCTCAGACCATGCATTATGTGTAGCTTTGATCCTACTGCCAATATCCACTACCACAGACAGTGGTAGTGGAAGTTGAACACCTCTCTTTTGGAGGTCCCTGTGACCCTCAGGGAGATGGAAACAACTCTGAAGGATTTTTTTAAGACCAACACGACTCCTGACTCCTCTCCAGGCTCCATTTGGGAAGCCCATAAATGCGTGATCCGTGGAATTCTCATCAAACATGGCACGAGAATTAAAAAGGGGAAATACTTGGAATTGTCAACCCTGCTTGCCCGTTTGAGAGCTCTGGAGATGACTCACAAAACACGATCTGATGATGGGATGGCAGCGGACTTGGCTAGAGCTAGAGAGGAATTGATGGATATGCTGAACAAAAAGGCCAAATGTTGGTTAGCCAAATGCAGAAAGAACTTTTATGAATATGGGAACAAATACAGCAAATACTTAGCAAAAGCCCTGCGGCAGCAAAGGACGCGCTCGTTCTTACCGGGAATTGGGAAGGGAGACCGTGGGGGAACTATCCACCCCCCCTTGGTTGTTGCGGAGGCCTTTAGACAATACTATGCTCAGTCAGATTCTTTCCTTCCAAAAAGTTTAGACTATATTTCTTCATCGACACAATGCGGCAATTACCGCCACATCTCTCTACTCAATGAGGACATTAAGTTTTTTTGCTAGAATCCTTGTCTCAAGACTTTCCCCCCCTGCTCACGGGCATTGTTCACCCAGATCAGGGCGGGTTGTATGGCGGGGAGAGAAGCCCGTGATAACACCACTAAAGCTATAAACCTCTGGCTCTGTCTCCTCCATGTTGCTATCCACAGACGCCGAAAAGGTTTTTGACCGAGTCAACTGGGGCTTCATGGGGGAGACTCTCCGCCTCATAGGCCTCGGTGACAATATGTTGAGATGATCATGACCCTCTATTATGTCCAAACTGCCAGAGTTCATATGAATGGAGTGCTCTCGGATTCCTTCACTATACATAATGGCACGTGCCAGGGCTGCCCTCTTTCACCACTGATTTTCATCCTCACCTTAAAGCCCTTCTTGAGACATGTTAGAGCGAACTCCGACATTACGGGGATTCCTGTTAGGCATACCTCTCATAAAGTGGCAGCATATGCAGATGACTTACTGTTTTTCATTTCAGACGCAACGAACTTTTTACTGAATCTAATGAGGGAATTCTAAACGTATGCATCCTTGTCTAATTTTAAAATAAATTTTGACAAATCTGAAGTGCTTAATATTAATTTACCACCTCACTCCTCTGCTGCCCTAAGATCTTCCTTTAGTTTTAAATGGTCACATCAATGCCTATCCTACCTGGGAATTAAACTGTCCACGAATCTGAATGACCTATACGGGATTTAATTTCTCCCCCTACTGCAAAAAATAGAATATGACTGTGTGAGGTGGTCCAAATCCTCCTTTTCTTGGTTCGGCAGATGCCAGATCTTGAAAATTAATATCCTTATTAGAATGCTGTATCTGTTGCAGACTCTCCCAATTAAAATTCCCTAAGACTTCTTTAGACAGATTTCCTCCATCCAACGTCAATTTATCTGGGATGGCAGATCCGCCAGAGTAGGAAAGGCTATCCTCATTAGACCAAAAGTGAAAGGGGGCATAGGTCTTCTGGACATTAAACGCTATCACACAGCGGTGCATTTGTCCAGAATGAATGACTGGTGTAGGAATAGTACACACAAAGCTTGGGTACAAATAGAACAAAGCTTCAGACTAACTCCATTGGATAGACTCCCTTGGGTGATGGCATCGGCTCCTTCCCCCCTTCTGACACATCCAACCATTGGAATCACAGTTCGGGTTTGCAATTCTTTACCTCTGTGATCCTCAATTCTCCCTCCCTGCTCACGGCTCACACCTATTCTAAGCCACCCCAATTTTTTGGCTGCCAGTTCTGACAAAACTTTTGCTTTATGGATAGCAGCCAGATGAGAGAGAGAGGAGGCCATGGGAGGCAGTGATGAGTGACCGTTTTTGGGCGAACTGTCGTCTTGGGAGGAACCGACCAGATTGGGTTGGTGGAGATGCTTCCAAATAAGACACTCATCTGCAATCATTACCCCTAGGTCCTTTATAATCAACCTAGGACACAATTTGAATCACTGTGCTCAAACTAGGGACCACTCAGACATGCATTATCTCTACTCTACTCTCTGCTGAGCTCTATGCAGGACCAGGGTCCACCAGTTTTCATCTCACAATGTGAAAGGGAACTAAATATCACCTTTTCAGATGAACACATCACAAGGGTATTCCAGCTTATGTGGCGTCCTGCTCACACAGGTAGCCACAGATCTCCCTAATGCACAGCTGGGTTTCCACAGCAGGTACCTACTACATACAACACCTTCCACCCTGGCACAGTAGGGGGAGCCCAATTTGCTGACTTTAGGCAAGATCCCCTATAAATACTGCTTCTGGGGGAGGAGTTAGTTAGAGTGTTGCAGACGCTAGAAGAGCCTCAAGGAAGTCCTGGTGGTCGGTGCTGTGTTCAGGAACGAGCCGGTGCTGCGTTCAGACCCAAGCCAGTGACCCGGAGTGGCCCTTCAGCGTTCCACGAGCCAAAGTGGGAATGAAGGCGAGGAGCAGAGAGAGAGAGCTAAGAGGGAGCGAGGAACTCAGAGAAGAGTTGCACCCAGAGAATCACCGGATATTGGTAATCCGCACCTGTGGGATACTATAGGACCACAGAGAACCCCGTCACACCGTGGAGGCTTCGGCTACCCGGTTTGTTTCCCCCCTAAAAGTCAAGAGAGGGAGCCAGACACAGCAGACAGTACCGCAGTGTTCAGAGAGGGCATCCCAGAGACCGCACAGGAGGGAAGGCAGACACTACAGTCAGGAAGAAAGAGGAGGCAAGTTTGGGCTACAAGCAGGCTGTGCTTCAACCATCACTACAGAGCAGAGGAGGCCTTATAGCCACTTGCTGTGGGAGCTTACTGTGCAACCCTGTAACCCTGTAACCCGTTGGTACCCTGGACAGATTTACCTGAAAAACATCATTAAAAGGTAAAAGAGACCTCTTCTGTGTGTGTGCATCCTTCTTCTCCACCCCTGAGCCCTCATAGACTGTTCCAACTCTCCCTCCACAAACTCAGCTCCACTACATCCCGTCTCTCCTAATCACACTGCCCCGGAGGCCCAGTCCTGCCTGCGGAGGACTACACCATCACTGCCGCAATACACCAACCTCCGGAGGACTGTGGCGGCGCTGGTGACATCTCAGCAGGTACTGCAGGTGGCGTCACAACAAACTGTACATAATCCTTGTAAATAATTCCCCCTTTTCATGAGAATAGTCCCCAGGACACGGGATCAGGCGTGGCCGCCATTCCCCGTGACAAAGTTAACCCCTTCTGTCGCTTGATACCCAAGTATCCCTTGCCCTGGGGCGATACACTTACTCACAGCACTTCCATTAGTTCTAAGTTTCCGGAGGCTAACTACAAGATACTGTGAAGGTGGTACAGAACCCCTCTTAAACTTAATGCAATGTATCTGGAACATAGCACTGATTGTGGTAGATGTCGAAGGGAGATTGGAACCCTCTCACATATTTTTTGGGATTGTGAGGCTATTCGGCCCTTTTGGCCTGAGGTTGAGAACATCATACAGCTGTTCTCTTCTATCAAACTACCCCTAACCCTTCATAAATTTAAACTAATGAAGTGTTCGGTGGAGATACCAAGACGGTTCCTGATACTAGCAAGGGAGCACACACATTTCGTGTTGATAAATTGAAACAGCTGATGCACAGAAGGACTTGGCTCTGGTGGAATAAGTCCTTTCTGGAACACTATATCCGGAGGGGCCTTATACCACGGGGACTCAGGATATAAGTGTTTCCTTCATTTGAAATCCAGGATGAGTGGTTTAAGAAAAGTTGGGAAGAGCTGTCCAACAATTGTTCTTGGGGATTTATGGAATTGTTTTGCAAATTGAACGATCAAACCATTGTTGACATTGAGAAGGAAATAGATGTGGTGCAGACCCTCTTGAAAGTCGATTCCACTCCAGACATATTGGAGAAAATAATTAAAGAGTTAGACCAGGAGATGATTAAATGGGAGAATGAAATACGGTCTACTAAAACCAAAAAGTTTAAAAGAGATCAGATTGACCTCCAAAACAATGTGGTCTATAAATAGAGAAAAGGGAAACCACGTAAAGAGAGATCGAGAACTAATTCATCTGTCTCAGTAGTATCTACAGATGGTTCAGAGAATGGGGCTAATAAAAGAAAACCTGAAGAAGTTGCACCTAAACAGCCTAATAAACAGCCTAGTAAGAGAAAGAATAATTCCCCAGTGAACTCTCAGGATAGCAAGAGAAAATCCAACCAACTGGAGGTAATTCATTTGTCTCCTGATCACCTCTTTGATGCCCAACTTGGGGTCCTGAGACTAGGGTTAAATTTCGTCCCTAAAAATTGTTTTGATTATTTTAAAGCCGTGAAGGACTTAAATTTATGTGCACGCAAATTGATTTTAAAGAAGTTACATGACAGAACAGCGGAGGATGAGATGGACCTTGTGAGACTTGAGCAAGAGACCTTAACTGACCTTGAGGATTTGGGAGATGATTTACCTATACCACCAGGTATGTTCCCAATCAATTTGGTATCCAGATCAACCACATTCCCCTCTTTGTCAGCATGCCCACAGGTGGAAATCTTCACCAAGTTGGTAACGGAAGATTTAAAAAAAACTTGCAAAATATGGGGGAAGAGATAATTTAACAACTAAGCAAAGAAGGGCATTAAAAGAACTTAAAGATCTTGATGAAGTAATTATTAGAAATGCTGACAAGGGAGGGAATGTGGTGATATGGCCCAAAACTCTTTATGAGAAGGAGACCTACAAACAATTGAATAATAAAGATACATATCAGAAAATATCACATAATCCTACACCTGGATTTATTGCTGAATTGATGGTAATCTTACAGAGAGCCTTTGGCGATGGTGTAATTTCCAAAAAGATCTTTGAAGGGTTGTTAGTGGAAGAACCAAAGACCCCAACCTTTTATTTAATACCAAAGGTGCACAAGGACCTGAACAACCCCACTGGACGCGCCATCATCTCAGGCAATGGGGGTTTATGTGAACCTTCTTGCAGGTTTATTGAATTCTTTTTAAAAAAAACTTGTTGCCACTCTTTTGTCTTACGTGCGAGATACTACTGATATTTTGACCAAATTGGAAGGGATGGTGTTAACGGACGATATGTGGCTGGCAACAGCCGAGGTCGAATCTCTTTACACCAGTATCGCGCACGTGAATGGAATGAGAGCTGTGGGTCTTTTCTTGGGAATGACCGACTGGGAAGCTAGTTTGTGTGCCTTGATTGAGGAATTACTTGAGTACGTTCTAACCCACAACATCTTCGTATTCAATGACCGTTTCTATGTGCAAAAGCGAGGAACAGCAATGGGGGCGGCATGTGCCCCCTCATATGCAAATTTATTTTTGGGAAGCTGGGAACAGTCTTTGTTCCAATCTGGAGATGTTGTGGGTGTTGAGGACATTCTATGTTGGTTTAGATATATAGATGATCTGCATTTTATATGGCAGGGGTCTAGATCAGACTTGGATAAATTCATGGATGTCCTCAATAAGAACGACTTGAACATCAAATTAACATACCAGGCACACAAAATGCATGACTTTTTTAGATGTGGCATTGGAGGTGGATGATGATGGCATAATACAAACAGATGTGTTTCAAAAAAGTTCTGCTGTAAATTCTCTCCTCCATGCCACATCAGCACATGCAGAAAGTACCATCAACGCTATCCCAGTCGGTCGGTTCCTAAGAGTGAGACGCATATGTTCAAGTGATGACAGGTTTTAACGACAGGCAGATGACCTACGTGGTAGGTTCAAATCTAGAGGGTTCAGCAATCGATCCATAAAACAAGGATATGTGAGGGCAAAAAATATTGTGAGGGAAAAATTACTTTTCCAATCCAGGGTCAAAGGTCCTGATAATGGTCATATTCAGTTCATCTCAAAATTCAACTCTCAATGGTGTAACATTAGGTTAATCTTGAATAGACATTGGTTGGTATTATCTACAGACCCTATCTTAGCAAAACACCTTTCAACTAGACCTATGCTAAGCTCCAGAAGAGGAAAGAATCTGAGGGATATCCTGAGTGTGAGTCATTACATTCCCAAAAGGAATAATTTATTTGGGGAAAGAAAAACTGGACCGCTAGTGGGGTGTTACCCTAGCGGCGATTGTTTAGCTTGTACTCAGTGCAACGTAAAACGAGCTAAAGAGTTTTGTTCCTCTGGGGAGAGGTACACAGGATATACATTACGTGTAGCACGACTAACGTGGTTTACCACACCACATGTCCTTATGGAAAGATTTACATTGGTCTGACCACAAGGCAGATGCGTATTAGGGTACGCGAGCATGTGCATGACATTGAGGGAGCCGCAAAAGTCATTAATATTGAAACTTTGAAGACTTTGCCGAAGCACTTTAGGTTGTATCACGGATGTAATCCAAAGGGGCTTGAGTATAAAAGGAATTAATCGAGTAAAGGCCGGCATTAAAGGAGGTGATTTGGCCAAAACATTAGCACAGGAAGAGTGCAAATGGATGGTCAAACTTGATACACTTGTCCCCAGGGGCTTAACGAAATGATTAGTTATGCTCCTTTTTTTTTATAAGAGTTTGATTTATCCTTCTGTTCTGAAGTTAAGTATTAGTATTAGGTGTATTTGTAATGTTTTATTCCTTGATATGAATGTAAATTTATGTATTATAAAATAAAAGTGGGTGATTCAGAGGGTTTTCACTGGGTAGAGGTAATATGTGCACAAGCTTATGTTTAAAGTACTTATTTTTCACAGCCTTGCCTGTGTCTTATATCATTTTTATTTATATTCACCTTGTAATTACCTTGTCCTTTTATATATATGTATACAACTTTTATTCCCCCCTTTTCTCTACACCCCTATCACTAATTTTGTGTATAATTTTGCATTGTGTAATTTGCTATCGCTAAGTTTGGATTCTGTAACCTTGATTAGGTACAGAACAAAATGTAGTGTGTATGCTTAGTAATGTATGAAATGAATAGCCATTGCTTGTTTTATGAATGAATTCCCTGTAGTAATATTAGGCTAAAAGTTTCCCTCATTAGAATGAACGAATCCCTGAGAGACTCTCTGTTCTGTTTTCTAATTTAAGTCCATGGCACTTGTCTCCTTCAAAATGGCCGCCGGAGGGATATTGTTAACTAAATATGCGGCGCGCTCTAGCGGTGAATATCCGGGCGGTGATTCTGCGCATGCGCGAAATCGGCGTCATAGACACGAGGCCTCATGCAGCGCCTGCCCCCCTTTTTTCCGACGGAAGTGACGTATCGCCAGTTTAAGAAGGCGTTTTTTTGTGCTGGTGCTTATTATAAAAGGCTAAAATCATGCTGATGAATCAGTCCCCGTGAACAAGCGTTGCGAAACGGTCGTAGGAGCGTGCTGCGTGGCTGGACATTCAGATGTGATCCAAGGAGGTCCTTATTGACATATGAGATGGGTGAGTGATTGACTGGTATATGGTTGTCATTCTGACTAGTACCTATCCTAATATGTCTGGTTGATACCATTTGGTTTTTATGCTGACCTCTGAGTATATCCACAAATGTGACCACCTGTCCGCAGCCCATTTGGGATCTACATAACTGTCACTTTATATCTAACATGTATGTAATTACTTTTGTATGTAATAAAGGTGAAAATTTTATATAACTTTACGCCTATATGGTTCCCACTTTATTAAATACCCCTAACACTTACATTGATCCTCTTACACATTGTGAAGTTCCCATAACCACATATAAGAACTCCCTCCTCAAATTTCTAATTACTGCAGCCAGATCCTGTATACCAGTGTTCTGGGGGAAGACCAAAATACCATCTATCCCGCAAGTTCTCAGAGGGGTTAACGAACAGATGTATATGGAGGATTTGACATCCTTCATACGGGACTCTCAAACTGATTTTGGGTCCACATGGTTGGCTTGGATGGATTTTCAACAATCTTAGCATTATCGTGCCCTACTAGATAGGGAACCACCACCGGACTATGTTTCACCTTGAGTTGGCAGGGCATAGTGGTCAGCCTGAGGAGGTATGTCCCCTCTCGGGATTCCCACTTTTTACATCTCATACCCTCCCCTCTCCCTACCCATATTCACAGCTGGTTTTGACCTCTTTCTTCTCCCTCCCCATTCCCCCCCACCTGAATCTCTTTTGAATCATTTTCCTTTCATCTTCTCTCTGATTTTTAATTCTCTATGATGGTTTCTGTTTCTACTGTCCCTGTTCCCTATCCTCCTAATTTGAATTTTTATTTTCAAAAATCCACTACTCTGGACTATTAAGTTCTTAATGGTCTGACGATTGCTCCATGTAGGGTCATCTATTGTTACTGCATACGGTCCTAGCAAGTACGCCCACGAGCAATGCACAAATTGCTTTACAGCATGGAACATGGTAAACGTACTCTTGGTTGGATTTTTTATGTTTTTCTGATGTTATATTTCTTAACGTTCTAAATGAAGAATTATAAAAAAAAAAATGTGGATATCCATGTTTTTTGTAAGATCCAAAAATTACACAATACAATGTAAACTGGACAAATATAGTCAAAAGAATTTATTTTGGAATACGTCTTGCTCATGTTAGTCTATGAATACACTGTCACGTACATTTAATAGTTAATTACAATTCAGAAGTATACATTCAGCGAAACACACTAAATAAAGGTGGACTTAGTATTACTGTGGGTCAGACCGACTACTTTTGAAGAAATGGCCAAAGTCAGCTTAATCCCTAATACTAAAAGTGAGCAGATAAAACCAAATCCAGATAAATAAAGCTTTCATCAAAAGAAAATTACAGTAAACCACCTGTATGTCACTCATACAAGGCACATACAGTCAGCATATGTTGTTGTGATGACACAGCATTTTTCAACGCGTGTCGTGGGTTAATATTCTTAATTTGGCCAGATATATTGTTCTGTTGTTTGCTGACTCATAAGAAGTGGGCATTGTTTCTTATCAGACTGTGCAGTGCCTCAATTGTCTGAGTTTGTGTATTGCTAACTAAATGTAAATTTCCTCATTCACCACCCCCCCCCCCGCTTCTACATCATTCAGAGGGGAATTATGCTGTCGGCTTGAATTGCCCACCAATAAGAGAACAGAGGTGTTCCACCAATCGTGTAGGAACACAATATATCCTAATGTGAAGGACTGCTTCAGTCACCAGTTGTTCATATGCTAGGATGACTCAGTCCAGGGGCTTCGGTGTTGGCTAGAGGATCACATTGCATCTTCATGAGTTCGTCTTAAGAACTTAGTTTCTGGCTGCCATGATCACATTGTGTCTTCATAGTCTGCATGGTCTCAGTCTAAGATCCTAGGATTTGGCTGTGAGAAACCCAGTTTGGGACAACATAGTCACCTGGCTACAGACTTTGCTGCACTCAGTTAGCTTCCTAAGCTTGCCTCTATTCCGTTCTGCGTCTGTGCTCGCCAAAAGCAGGGTGCTGATGGACTGGGGTAGTTGGCCCTGAAGGCATGAATATTCAAATTCCTGATGAGCCAGTGGAAGAGTGAGACTCTCTTGCCTGTTACATGGTGTGTTCTTGCTGGGTATGTGTTATATGACTGTTGGGGTCCAATAAAGTCTTACCAATGTGTGGTTTCCTCACTCTGTGTTTTCTGAGTAGTGTTCTGCCCATGGGTAAGGAGTTCAGGCATCCAGTGGGATGATCCCTAGTCCATGTGGTCTTCCAAAAGGCGTCCATGCCAGCAAATGACAACACCTATTGACCCCCGTGTCTCCACAATTGGTGGCAGCAGTGAGATACTACACAGCCTGGTTCATCCAGGTGAACTGCAGGGGTCTGGTGTTCGTGGACACCATCAAAGTGCTCAACAACCTGGGAAAAAATATGGATAATCGGGAGTTTTTCTGCGCTGACTACAGGAGACCGGATAATGAAGAGTCCTTTTATTCACATGCCACACACCGCACACAGTTTGCCTACGTGTTTCGTAGCCTGCAGGCTAATTCATCAGGGCATAATCTTACAGATGATCTAACAGCCTACTATTTATAACAACCATTAAGGAAAGAAAGAAAAAAAATTACAATATAGCAATAAATATTATAAATTATATTATATAATTATTATTAAATTATAATATAGCAATATAGCAATAAGTATTGCTAAAACATATATAAAAGATAACCTTCACGGCATCCTCATCAAGAAATTATTATTAGGAATCATTAGGCATCCGAACACACCAAACGTGAGTAATTATATGTAGGTTGAAATTATAAAAAGCCCACCCTCCCACCCTGTTCAGGAAAGACTCGTTTTATAGCTGGAAGTGTGTGGGCAGAGCCTATCACTAATTGACTAAGGCTGGTTTCACATTACGGATTTTTCAGATCCGATGCTGTCCGATCAAAATCGGACAGCATCGGATCCGAATTTGTCCCCATGCAGCCCTATGGGCATCGGACCGAATCGGATGTGTACTAAATGCCATCCGATTTGGTCTGATCCGATTCTGTCCGATTTTATTATCGGTGCAAAAATCGGCACCTGCACCGATTTTTGCACCGATAATAAAATCTGACAGAATCGGATCGGACCAAATCGGATGGCATTTAGTGCACATCCGATCTGACCCGATCCCTATAACATGGGGCCCTATGGAGAAGGGTCCGAGGAAACATCTGATGTCTCCTCGGACCCCATTTTACTGTACTGAGCATGCTCAGTACAGTAAAACTGCTCCTAACTGGGAGCACAAGGGTTAAAAAAAAAAAAGTTTATTCTCACCTCCCCCCGAGCACCCGCCGTCTCCCGCCATCTTCTTTGAGGCTCCCGGTGGCTCCCGCAGGCTCCCGCTGTCAGCAGAGGTCTTCTTCTGCTGTTCAGGACCTGCGGTGATGTCACAGTCATGTGACCGCGGGTTACCATGGTGAACCCGCGGTCACGTGACTCTGACATCACCGCAGGTCCTGAACAGCAGAGGAAGACCTCTGCTGACAGCGGGAGCCTGCGGGAGACACCGGGAGCCTCAAAGAAGATGGCGGGAGACGGCGGGGCTCGGGGGAGGTGAGAATAAACTTTTTTTTTTTTTCTTTTTTCAGCCCGGAGGCGCCGATTTTATGCCGGAATCGGGTGCCTATTTGGCACCCGATTCCAGGCATCAGAAGGGAGCCGATGCTGTCCGATTTATATCGGACAGCATCGGCTCCCTAAAAATCGTAATGTGAAGGTAGCCTAACATTAGAATCGCTATTCAGACAAATATGCAAGTATTAGAAACTACTCGTTAGGAATATAGCGAGTGTGAATATTTCGCTACTCGCTCCTCACTAGTGCTAACATATAGACAGCGAAACAATATAGTAGAAAGAATAGGCACTTGCCCTGACAAAGACAATTTTTAGCTCTTTGTTGGTGTGAGTTATGAGGTCATGAGGTATTTATATTTCTATGAAAAGATATATTGCAAAGATTCCAATATTATTCTTACCATTGATTTATGCAAAGGTTTTTTTTTTTTAAATAATTGTGACTATTTTCTATTTTTTATTAACAATAATGAATAAAATTGTACAGAGACATTTCCATGGTATAAACGCCAAATGTGATGAAAGAACGAAATGGGGGAGGGGGGAGGCTATCATTTGTTATTCATTCCTATCTCATTGTAAGAAGGCCTTCAAAATTTGCTAATTGTGTATATCATCTTGAGATCTCTTTATATGTCATGACAATTCAACCGAGTATTGAACTTTGAGAGGTTTCTAATTGGGTGCAGATGATTGGATGGATATTTTGATCACTTTGATCCCATAAACAGCTGGAGAGCAGCTTTCTCCTGGATGGAAGAGGAACATCCACAATTGTTGAGCTAAGCAATAAAGATGATTTCTTCCAAACTGTTTTATTTTGTGTTAAATTCTTTTGGCAGCTGTTAGTATTGTGTAATGTCTTGCAGTCTTATATAATCTTATACAGTAAGCAAACATTGTATCAATATGATATCAGAATTGGAAAATGAAACCGCAGAATAAAGAGTATATTCACTTTTTAACATTTTTTGTACAGTCGGTGACTGTGGTTTCTACTGGATACGCATTTAGTAAATCTATTTTTAACAGATGTAAAATAGCATTGAGTGTAAAAGCAGCCGGAATCACACCGCTCTCCATTAAATAAGAATTTCAGCACAAATACTCTATAAATAAAGGCCGATGGTACGCTGATGTTAAGAATTACCTAAGGATTGGATGATTTTCAGCACTTAGCAGTACTGATGCAATGAATGTTTTACACATTTTAACTTAAATAGAAAAAAGTTTTATAGCGATACACTTGCAATTTTGTTGTAAAGTTTTATAGAAGAAATGTGTAAATCAGCTTTTTGCATTTAAGATAAGCTTACATTACCTCAGCTGACTTACTGAAAGAATGTGTTTTCTCTTGCCAAATCACAGGTTATTTAATACCAAATGTCTGGAAAGGGGGCTTTGTTGAAATTGTTTTGGCTCTAAAATGATCCAGATGACTATTCAGTAAAACTATGTATTTAGCTGCAAAAATTAATGAAGTTAATATATGTGATAGAAATAAAAATTAAAATTGTAATGTACCAAAGTTAGGGATCAAGGGCATGAGAAGGGTTGTTTTAAGAATCCCGGAATCATTTATAGATTGCAGGTATAGATACAATTATAATGCATCATAACGCTGTATTTTTTAAAATCATTATTTATCCACATAGTAGCATCAATTTATATATCTATATAAATCTCCACTTTATCTGGTTGGATGCAGACATCTCAGGACCCCTGTATAAGGACTCTGAATCTATTCGTTCAGTGGTATCTAACCCTTGGATGCTCTATTGGTCACTTCTCGCTATAATTTCTTGTTTTCCATGATTATTTCAGTTGCTTGATGTTCATTTTTATGTCATTCATGATCGCCTCTGACCATTGGACCTTGGGTCACCTAATACCTTTAACCACTGACCATTTTGTGTAGCATCTCCCTATCTAGTGAATTTAACTTCATTAAACATCCAAGATAAGTCAATTTCTGACTGATGATTTTGCTTTGCAGGGACATCTGTGGGTTTATATGATGAAGAACCTCTTTGTGGGTGTTTTTACCAGTGTATGGGATTTGAAGAAGCCTACAGCATCCTAGAAGGCTTCAATTTTTCTATCTGTCTTTCATGAGTGTCCACATCTCACAGTCATTTGTCACAATTGGAAGCACAATTGCAATTAGCACTTAAGAGGGGGTGAGGAGGGGAAGGGCTGCTCACCTCTTGAAACACCCTTGGATTCCCAGGCTCCTGGTTAGGTGGCTGGCTTCCACTGCATAATAATCAAAGAAGGAAGGACCAGGGCCACAAATCTGTACATTCCTATTGTTCCTTTATTATATTCTTCATAAAAACTTAAGCTTCCTGGCCGAACGCGTTTTGGAAGCTAGTTCCTTACTCATTGGCTAATACAATAAATTAAAAACACTCTATGTAAAGGTGCCTTCATTCATTGTGGTTACCACTTTCATTATTAACTGGTGCACAGTTAACCCGTAGTAGTACAGGCAATTCAGAGCAAATACATATACATTAAATTGATAATTAGAATCCTGATAAAGAGACACATGTAAAAATGTTACAGCATTATTAACACACGGCAAAAAGACACACACATGTGGTATAGAGTGCAGAGACAATCGAGCATAAAAAATTAACATATGATGTAAATATACCAAACAATGTAAAATAGAGGATAATGTAGTACTGCATGATTTCAGATACTGGGCGAATAAGCCACCGAGATGAATAAATCACACCATGAGTTACTCATCCCGCCTGCTTTCATCACATATATGATATAGTGTATATACACTATATTATATATATATATATATATATATATATACAGTACAGACCAAAAGTTTAGACACACCTTTTCATTCAAAGATTTTTCTGTATTTACATGACTATGAAAATTGTAGATTCACACTGAAGGAATCAAAACTATGAATTAACACATGTGGAATTATATAACTTAACAAAAAAGTGTGAAACAACTGAAAATATGTCTTATATTCTAGGTTCGTCAAAGTAGCCACCTTTTGCTTTGATTACTGCTTTGCACACTCTTGGCATTCTCTTGATGAGCTTCAAGAGGCAGTTACCGTAAACGGTTTTCACTTCACAGGTGTGCCCTGTCAGGTTTAATAAGTGGGATTTCTTGCCTTAAAAATGGGGTTGGAACCATCAGTTGTGTTTTACAGAAGTCTGGTAGATACACAGCTGATAGTCCTACTGAATAGACTATTAGAATTTGTATTATGGAAAAAAAAGCAGCTAAGTAAAGATCCTTTCCCACTCGGGCACCTGTGTCACAGACTGGTAATCTCCCTCCTTCTCATTCCCTTCTCCCCCTATCCTTCTGACCAACTAGTCAGTGCACAGCACATGCTTACTGAATGCAAGCCCTTGTTATGGCATTCATGTGTAGCAGGGAAGCACAGCCCTGATATTTTGATGTGCAATGATATGCAATGTGTAATACTTTGATCAGGGCTGTTGCAATAATAATATGCTGTGTGTGGGGATATTGAAGTGATTGATACCAGTGATGCTAGTTGTTAATTGCAGCCTCACAGATTTACTTGACAGTACATATTGATTGTATTAGGGACTTGTTGGTCACTCATTTACAGGCATATATATTGTAGACCCCGGTATCACCATGAACCTCTGTTTACTTGTTAATAATTACCCTACTGAGGGGTCCACAACAGGGTATACTCTCACTATAATATATACTTGATTATTCAGCAGGGTGTTTTAACCTTGAGTTGTTTCTCTGGCTATATAGTGTTAGAATCATGTAAGAGGTCTGTGAACCCTCATAGAGAGTGGTATTTTCATTGTAAAGCTCAGAGAGACTATACTGCTAACTAGAGTGACACACCCAATTCCAGATTGACTGATCCCCTGACCTAGGAGTGACCCCCTATGCTCCCTATACATTAAATTCTGAGCCCCGCTGGGTCCTGATTTATTCATTTATTTTTGACTGTCTATGCTGATGTATAAATTGCTGCAATTAACTTGTTTGATCTGACATTTGTCATATATCAAGGTGCCCTTGTCTGGTTTCATTACCAATTTTAAATGGTTTTAACTTCCTTTTGTCTGTACACTGTTCCAATATAATAATATAATAAAATTTTGTATATATTTTGTAGTATCACGGGTGTGCTCCCATACTTTCTTATATGTCATGTCTCTTTCTGCTGTTTCAGTGAGAAAAATTCTGAAAACTTTGAAAATGTCCCCAAGTGCAGTTGCAGAGACCATCAAGTGCTACAAAGAAACTGGCTCACATGAGGACCGTCCCAGGAAAGGAAGACCAAGAGTCACCACTGCTGCAGAGGATAAGTTCATCCGAGTCACCAGCCTCAGAAATCGTAGGTTAACAGCAGCTCAGATTAGAGACCAGGTCAATGCCACACAGAGTTCTAGCAGCAGACACATCTCTACAACAACTGTTAAGAGGAGACTTTGTGCAGCAGGCCTTCATGTTAAAACAGCTGCTAGGAAACCACTGCTAAGGACAGGCAACATGCAGAAGAGACTTGTTTGGGCTAAAGAACACAAGGAATGGACATTAGACAAGTGGAAATCTGTGCTTTGGTCCGATGAGTCCAAATTTGAGATTTTTGGTTCCAACCACCGTGTCTTTGTGCGACGCAGAAAAGGTGAACAGATGGACTGTACATGCCTGGTTCCAACTGTGAAGCATGGAGGAGGAGGTGTGATGGTGTGGGGTGCTTTGCTGCTTGAAGCTCATCAAGAGAACGCCAAGAGTGGAATGATCAAAGCAAAAAGTGGCTACTTTGAAGAAACTAGCATATAAGACATATTTTCAGTTGTTTCACATGTTTTTGTTAAGTATATAATTCCACAAGTGTTAATTCATAGTTTTGATGCTTTCAGTGTGAATCTACAATTTTCATAGTCATGAAAATATAGAAAAATATTTGAATAAGAAGGTGTGTCCAAACGTTTGGTCTGTATTGTAATTTATATACACATATATATATATATATATATATATATATATATATATATATATATATATATATTATATATATATATATATATATAATCATATAGTAACCCCTAGTATGTTTATTAGTAAACTAATATTAAAATTAGTTTATTAGTAATAGATCTCAACCCACTTACAGTAGTTTAGGCAGAAAGGTTTATATAGATTTGGAGGAAACAAGTGTAATTTGTGTGAACACATAGAGGTTGCCATGTATTTTAAGAATTATAGCACTGGTTAGGATTTCCCAATAAAAGCATACACCAACTGCAATACCACACATGTGGTGTATTTGGCCACATATGTGGTTTGCAATAAATCATATGTAGGATGTTCTACTAAGGACACTGAAGAAAAGATTGTCTGAACATATGACAGGAGCGATATCTGCTACTCTGAAAACAGGCATCTCAGGGCTCTCTAAGCATATTTGAGAAGTCCATAAAGGGGATCTCACCCTATTGAAGGTTAAGGGCATTGAGAGAGTTTTCAGTCCAACTAGGGGGGGCAATTGGGAACGTGTCTTGCATGATCGGGAGAGTCCGGAGTGGATCCTCTAGTTGAATGTACAATATCCACAAGGTTTGAACATGAGGAATGACCTTATGCATTTTTATTGATAGAACCCTTAGAACTTTATTCATATATTTTTCATATTTGATTACATCTTCTATGTCCCATGAGAATATATTGAGACTTAGAGAATGGTTCCTTGACTCAGTCGTGCAAGAAAATGTTTTCAGATCAGTGTAATGCTCCCCTTGAGGAGATTTTTTGGCAAGCTGTCATTGCGTGTATGTCGGAAGAGTAATGCAGATGCATATATTTATTAGGATTATATTCACATACAAAGAAAGAGAGTTGTAGTATAAAGTATACAATGCGATAAGTGAGGATTCCCGAGTGTTCATTTCGTATGCTACTAAAGAACCATGATAGGGTGTGAACTATTTGGCTTTATGATACCATACATACATATGAAAATATGAATATAATCGTGACATATAATATATATATTGTGGCATGCCTGATAAAAATGAAAATTTCCTGGGAGGGACGATTCATAATACATAATACAATAATTTTTGTACAGTGAATTTATAGTAAATATTTATGATCAAGACATATAATGGTACAAAAAGAAATGTAATTATTGTAAAGTGTAGAGTAAAAAATACATACCTATATGTATGTATATATACAACATATATATATATATATAAAACAGAAAAACGAACGAAACATCACAGTCACACACGTTCGGGTGCAAAGCCCTCCTACCACTTCACTGGTAATACAATAGATGAGGAAAATGAAAGGCAGCACTTCCTCCAGTTGAATTCATGGGGGTTTAATAGTCCTAGGACAACAACGTTTCTGATTGAGAAAGGCTGTGTGCCGAAACGTTGCAGTCCAGGACTATTAAGCCCACATGAATTCAACTGGAGGAAGTTCTGCCTTTAATTTTTCTCATATACACAGTGCAGCTCCCCCCTACCTCTCCTCCCTCATCTCTGTCTATCACCCCACCCGCTCTCTACGTTCCTCAAATGACCTTCAACTAACATCTGCACTAATCCGATCCTCCCACTCCCGGCTCCAAGACTTTTCCAGAGCTGCACCAAACCTCTGGAATGCTTTACCCAAAGAAATCAGGACTATCCACAACTTGCATGGCTTCAGACGATCCCTAAAGACGCATCTTTTTAAGGCGGCCTATCATACTCCCTAACATGTCCATTGTACTGTAGACAGTGAATGGGCTATCCTCTGGACATTATTCTTCTACAAACTCCACCAAACCATAAAGGTCTACACAGACTGATGACCATTCATGTAAGCTTACCTATACCCCATTTCCTCAAGATGCCTGGACCACCAGTGCAATAAGCCCCGACACCTTGTACAACCCCTATCCCGTTGTAGATTGTAAGCTCTTTTGAGCAGGGTCACCTTCATTTCTTGCTTTATTTATTGTATTTTTTTTCACATTGATTCTATGCCTATTGTTTTTGTATCCAATGATTGTACTTTATTTGTTCTCTATTGTAATTACTTACTGTATATTTTCTGTACGCTAACCCTACATTGTAAAGCGCTGCGGAATATGTTGGCGCTATATAAATAAAGCTTTATTATTATTATTATTATTATTATATATATATATACTATAAAAAAAACTCTCTGCAGCACTCAGCTACTACCAGCGATGTACATATGCTGACAAGCTACATATTTATGAGAAAAAATTTAAAAACTTAAGTTTTTTTAAAAAAAACTCAAAATTCTTATTTTTTTTTTTTTTTTTTTTTTTTTTTTTAAATCTGAAGTTCTTAGTACACACATTGGCCAATGTCTGTTTGCTCATCGACTGTGACAAAGTGACTTCAGGTCCGATGAGTCCTAACGCTGACACCCAAGTCCTCCTTGTCCACCCTACCCCACCACTAAGTGGGCGGACACCATCTGGACCCTAGATCGCCTGTAGGCAATGAGGGTGCAAATTGCAGAAATGGAGCCAGCAACTCCACATGATACAAAAGAGAAAAAAAAACTGCACAGCACTCACAGACAATGTGAACAGGTGCCAGCAGGGACGCTGGGTCAAACTACTAGAAAAACTTAGTAGTGGGGTAGGGTGGACAAGGAGGACTTGGGTGTCAGCGTTAGGACTCATTGGACCTGAAGTCACTTTGTCGCAGTTGATGAGCAAACAGACATTGGCCAATGTGTGTACTAAGAACTTCAGATTTAAAAAAATAATAATAATTTTGAGTTTTTTGAAAAAAATGTAAGTTTTTAAATTTTTTCTCATATATATAGCTTGTCAGCATATGTACATCACTGGTAGTAGCTGAGTGCTGCAGAGAGTTTTTTTCTAGTAGTTTGACCCAGCGTCCCTGCTGGCACCAGTTCACATTGTCTGTGAGTCGCAAGAAGCATGTTGGGCAAAAAAGGCACAAAACAACTGCCCATGAATTGAGGAAAATCAAGTGTGAAGCTGCCAAGATGTCATTTGCCACCAGTTTTGCCATATTTCAAAGCTGCAACGTTACTGGAGTATCAAAAAGCACAAGGTGTGCTATACTCAGGGACATGACCAAGGTAAGGAAGGCTGAAAAACGACCACCTTTGACCAAGAAACATAAGCTAAAACATCAAGATGGATGGGCCAGAGGATGGATCCATAAATGGCAAAGAGCACCACTCCGACTCAGACGCCAGCTAGGTACTGGTATGGGCTGGTATCATCAAAGATGAACTTGTTGGACCTTTTCGGATTGAGGATGGAGTGAACCTCAACTCCCGGACCTACTGCAAGTTTCTGGAAGACAACTCCTTCAAACAGTGGTACAGGAAGAAGTTGGTATCGTTCAAGAAAACCATGAATTTTATGC
Source organism: Allobates femoralis (assembly GCA_033576535.1). NCBI lineage: Eukaryota > Metazoa > Chordata > Amphibia > Anura > Aromobatidae > Allobates > Allobates femoralis. The sequence continues at coordinate 301,543,133 of JARQOC010000004.1, read as the reverse complement.
AGGACAATGCTCAATCACATGCATCCAACTACTCCACAGCGTGGCTGGCCAGTAAAGGTGTAAAAGAAGAAAAAATAATGACATGGCCCCCTTGTTCACCTGATCTGAAGCCCATAGAGCAGGGGTCTCAAACTCCAGGCCTCGAGGGCGGCACACAGTCCAGGTTTTCTGGCTTTCCTTTCAATTTGACAGTTGATCATTTGATTACCAACTGTCAAATACTATGGAAATCCAGAAAACATGCACTGTGTGCGGCCCTCGAGGCCTGCAGTTTGAGACCCCTGCCATAGAGAATCTGTGGTCCCTCCTAAAATGTGAGATCTACAGGGAGGGAAAACAGTACACCTCTCAGAACAGTGTCTGGGAGGCTGTGGTGACTGCTGCATGCAATGTTGATCGCAAACAGATCAAGCAACTGACAGTATCTATGGATGGAAGGCTGTTGAGTGTCATCATAAAGAAAGGTGACTATATTGATCACTAATTTTTTGGGGGTTTTGTTTTTGCATGTCAGGAATGTTTTTTTCTAATTTTTGTGCAGTTATATTAATTTACCAGGTGAAAATGGGAATATATTTGGTTTTTATTAAGTTGCCTAATAATTCTGCACAGTAATAGTTACCTGCACAAACAGATATCCTCTAGGGATGAGCGAATACCTTAATATTCGTACTCGCTACACTTGCAACGAGTAGGTACCGGTACTCTCTACTCGTTGTGAGTATAGCGAGTACGAATAGTTTTGCAGTGTATCTATAGATACACTGCGAAAGTACCCTAAAAGTGATTAAAAGTTGTTAAAAATAATAAAATTACATACTCACCGGTCCGACGCCTGCACCGGGACCGGCAGAGAAGCCATCCGATCGCTGGACAAGGACCTGTGACTACCAGCCAATCAAATGGCAGGTAGCGATTTGGCCAATCAGATGGCGCCACGTCACAACCACGTCATCGCTAGCGGCCACCTGATTGGCCAGTTTGCAAGGTCCTGACAGTACATCTAGGACCTTGCAAACTGGCCAATCAGGTGGCAGCTAGCGATCACGTGGTTGTGACGTGGCGCCATCTGATTGGCCAGATCGCTACCGGCCATCTGATTGGCTGGTAGTCACAGGTCCTTGTCCAGCGATCGGATGTCTTCTCTGACGGTCCCGGTGCAGGCGTCGGACAGGTGAGTATGTAATTTTATTTTTAACAACTTTTAATCACTTTTAGCCTATTTTCGCAGTGTATCTATAGATACACAGCGAAAGTATTAGGACTACTCGCTACTCCCAAGTACACATAAGTACTCGGAAAGTAGCGAGTAGCCAAATACCGCTACTATTTGGCAAATACCGAATAGTGGCGAGTATACTCGCTCATCCCTAATATCCTCCTAAGATAACGAAATCTACAAAAAACCCACTCGAACTTCCAAAAATATTAAGCTTTGATATTTATGAGTCTTTTGGGTTGATTGAGAACATAGTTGTTGATCAATAATAAAAATAATCCTATAAAATACAACTTGCCTAATAATCCTCATTGTATATATATACATATACCCATAATAGTAAGTAAATATTTAATATAAAAATATACATATCAAAAATATTAGAAATAAATAAAAAGTGGGAAAGATCAAATAATGGGATATATAAAAGGCATAAATGAAATATAGAACATTAGAACCACAGATCTAAATTGGACATAAGAATAAATGAGTAACTAATAAGTATATAAAGTTAGGTGAAAAAGAAAGCATTAAAAATTAATACCGTAATTGCCACATGGAAAATATGTAAGACAGACTATATAGTGCCATTTAGGCAGCTCACATTGACATACATGCAGCGATAGCGTTAGATAAAACATCGTCCCAGATTCCGGGATTAAGTTTTGAGTAGATAGTATTGAGAATGCTGGAAAGACAATGATTGATATATGAGACTAGCTGTGAGCCCGATGCGATTGCATCGGGATTCTAGAATCTGTGTATAGTTTATTTATTAAGAGTTTAAAATAATAATCCAATTCTTCCATGATATCTTTCCATTAAGTACATATGTTTGTATGGTGGATATCATTTGTGGAAAATTGAACTATTATGTTGTAAGGGTCTTAGAACACAAAGTAGCAATACGTGTTAATTTCTCAACCGGTTTCTTTGACAAATCAATATTAGTATTCTGCCTATTGGCCAGTTTGTGTCAGCCCACCAATCGCGGCAAGATGCCTTTACGTCTGGTGGGTCCCTACTCTAACTAAATCCGAATTGATATTACTTAGATATTTTTTACGGCTGCTTTTTTCTTATATTTTTAGAGGATGTAGATTTAAATAATCCAATTTTCAAATTTGATACTGAAGGAGTTACCGATGACAGACTTGCAGCAATTTCCGTGCAATTACTAAAAAACTTGCAGTTAACCTGCTGTAAATGGAGCGAACGTGGCTTCGGCAGGTGCAGCAAATACAGCCACTAACTAACCACAGGTGACTGCAGTTGATGTGGCTGACACTGCCGCAACTACGTTGTCTGCACACACCGCAAGTAAACTACAAATTGCATACATGCAATAATGGAAATTACAGCAAGTATGTTGTAGGTTAGTCCTCAGTGATGAACTGTTAAAATTTAGTATATCCCTCAAAAATGTACAAAAATATGAGAAAAAAGCCGCGGTAAAATGTAATTTTAAATTTATGTATGTCCCTATCTATCTAAATGTGCAGAACACACCTTGCAAATTAGATGTGTGTGAACAGCCATCCCACCCGTCTCTTAGCTGTTCACAAAAACCTCTCCCTATGCAAAAAGAGAAACAAATTTCTCAGCACCTATAGTGCTGGAGTTTAACCCCTTCCCGACCCTTGGCCCTACATTTGGGCCATGAAAACAAAGTGGTTCCCGACCCTTGGCCCTAGGGGTGGGCCATGAAATGATCGGGCTCCTGCGGCCCGTGTGAGGGGGGTGACTCAGGTATCACTGTACATAATGCACAGTGACAACCTGTAGTACACCCCACGGGGGGTGGATTAACATCCCCGTGCCCAGGGCCCCTTTGATTGGCAGTTGAAATTCAGACTGCCAATCAGTGCTAGTAATCCCCTCCAGATCCGATTGGAGCTCTCCAATCAGATCCGGAGGGGCGGGATGGCATGTGCCGTCTCCCTCCTAGCCCCTCCTCACTCCAGGGCCCCCCGATCGCCCTTCTGGCCCCCCCGATCGCCGTCCTACCCCCCCCCCCCCCGGCAGCGGTAACAGTCATCACGTAAATTACTATCACCGCCGCTGCCTGTCAGCTTCCACAGCCCCCTCCGTGTGATCACGAAGGGGGCTGATGAAGCTAACACCCCCATGCCCCGTATCCCCCCCATCCCTCTCTCACCTACCGGCGGGTCCGCCAGTGCAGCCGCGGTCCAGCTCCGGTGTGGGCTCCTCCTCTTCAGGGCTCTTCCTCCTGGATCAGGTAAGTATGTGTGTATGTGTGAATGAATGAATGAATGTATGTATGTAGTATGTATGTAGTATGTATGTATGTATGTATGTAGTATGTGTGTATGAATGAATGAATCTATGTATGTAGTATGTATGTATGTAGTATGTATGAATGAATGTATGTATGTAGTATGTATGAATGAATGTATGTATGTATGTAGTATGTATGTATGTAGTATGTATGTATGTAGTATGCATGTATGTATGTAGTATGCATGTATGTATGTAGTATGCATGTATGTTTGTATGTATCAATGAATGAATGGATGTCTGCGTGCGTGGATGACTGCATGTGTGGATGACTGCGTGCGTGGATGACTGCGTGCGTGGATGACTGCGTGCGTGGATGACTGCGTGTGTGGCTGTCTGCGTGCGTGGATGACTGCGTGCGTGGATGACTGCGTGCGTGGATGACTGCGTGTGTGGATGACTGCGTGCGTGGCTGTCTGCATGCGTGGCTGTCTGCGTGCGTGGCTGTCTGCATGCGTGGCTGTCTGCGTGGCTGTCTGCGTGCGTGGCTGTCTGCGAGCGTGGCTGTCTGTGTGCGTGGCTGTCTGCGAGCATGGCTGTCTGTGAGCGTGGCTGTCTGCGAGCGTGGATGTCTGCGAGTGTGGATGTCTGCGTGCGTGGAAGTCTGCGTGCGTGGCTGTCTGCGTGCGTGGCTGTCTGCGTGCGTGGCTGTCTGCGAGCGGGCGTGGATGTGTGTGTGCATGGATGATGGGTGCATAGGTGAATGGATGGGTGCAACAAGGGATCAAGTATCCTCTTGTTGTAGTCTCTGGGATCATAGTCATGGTGCACTGTATGACAGATCATTGTCATACAGTGCACCATAACTCTGACCCCAGAGGCTGTAGGAAGAGGACACTTGATCCCTTGCTGCAATCTCTGGATTGAGCAGAGGTGATCGAGCGTCGTGGGACCTTCATTGTGGACTACGTCGGAGGCGGTCGAGCGCCGTGGGACCTTCGTTGTGGACTACGTCGGATCTTTATAATAAAGATGGAGTCCAAATTTTGTTTGTTTTTTTTCAAATAAAAAGATTTTTCTCTATGTGTATTTTCTGACTATTTACCAGAGAAAAAATGGGCTTCGCTGTATTTTTGGTTACCAGCCAGGTACAACGAGGCAGCTGGGGGTTGCTGGCAGTCCGTAGCTGCCAAGTTGTACCTGGCTGGACCAAAAATATGGCGGAGCCCCACGCCATTTTTTTTTTTTACTTCTACCAATAAAATGACAAGGAGCTTTGCTTTATTTTTGGATGCCAGCCAGGTACAACTTGGCAGTTGGGGGCTGCAATCCTCATCGTGGAGAGACCCAAATGTTGTGACCCCCCACGCTGCAAATTGCAACTCACAGCCACCCCAGAAAATAGCACATTAGAGGTGCCATTTTCTGGTGCTGTACCCCAACTCTTCCAGTTGCCCTTGCGCTGGTGGCACACAGGAGCACTCCATACGTGACATGGTGTCCGCTAACAAGTTGAATGGAAAATTAGCTCCAATTATTAGCGGACACTATGTCGCGTATGGAGAGCCCCTGTGTGCCTAAACATTGGAGCTCCACCACAAGTGACCCCATTTTGGAAACTACACCCCCAAGGAACGTATCTAGATGCATAGTGCACGTGAACCCCCAAGTGGTTCACAAATTGATCCATAAAATTAAAAAAGTACTTTTTTTTCCACAAAAAAAATATTTTTTCATTTTTACGGATCAATTTGTGAAGCACCTGGGGTTCAAAGTGCTCACTATGCATCTAGATACGTTCCTTGGGGGGTCTAGTTTCCAAAATGGGGTCACTTGTGGGGGAGCTCCAATGTTTAGCCACACAGCGGCTCTCCATACGCAACATGGTGTCCGCTAACAATTCCAATTCGCGTATGGAGAGCCCCTGTGTGCCAATTTGTGAAGCACCTGGGGGTTCAAAGTGCTCACTATGTATCTAAATAAGTTCCTTGGGGGGTCTAGTGGTCACTTATGGGGGAGCTCTAATGTTTAGGCACACAGGGGCTCTCTAAACGTGACATGGTGTCCGCTAACAATTTGAATAAAAAATCAGCTCAAATTGTTAGCGGACACCATGTCACGTTTGGAGAGCCCCTGTGTGCCTAAACATTGGAGCTCCCCTACAAGTGACCCCATTTTGGAAACTAGACCCCCCAGGGAACTTACCTAGATGGGTGGTGAGCATTTTGAACATCCCAGTGCTTCACAAATTAATCTGTAAAAATGAAAAAAGAAAATGTTTGTGGAAATAGAAGTACTTTTTCATTTTTACGGATGAATTTGTGCAGCACCTGGGGGTTCAAAGTGCTCACTATGCATCTAAATAAGTTCCTTGGGGGGTCTAGTTTCCAAAATGTGGTCACTTGTGGGGGAGCTCTAATGTTTAGGCACACAGGGGCTCTTTAAACGTAACATGGTGTCCGCTAACAATTTGAATGGAAAATCAGCTCAAATTGTTAGCGGACACCATGTCATGTTTGGAGAGCCCCTGTGTGCCTAAACATTGGAGCTCCCCTACAAGTGACCCCATTTTGGAAACTAGACCCCCCAGGGAATGTACCTAGATGGGTAGTGAGCATATTGAACCCCCAGGTGCTTCACAAATTAATGAAAAAAAAATATTTTGTGGAAAAAAAGTACTTTTTCATATTTACGGATCAATTTGTGAAGCACCTGGGGGTTCAAAGTGCTCACTGTACATCTAGATACGTTCCCTGGGGGATCTAGTTTCCAAAATGGGGTCACTTGTGGGGGAGCCCAAATGTTTAGGCACACAGGGTCTCACCAAACGCAACATGGTGACAGCTAACAATTTGAGCTGATTTTTATTCAAATTGTGAGCGGACACCATGTCGCGTTTGGAGAGCCCCTGTGTGCCTAAACATTGGAGCTCCCCCACAAGTGACCCCATTTTGGAAACTAGACCCCCCAGGGAACATATCTAGATGGGTAGTGAGCATAGTGAAAATGAAATGAATTTTTTTCCACAAAAATTTTCTTTTAGCCTAAATTTTTTCGTTTTCACATGGCAACAGCATAAAATTCATCCTAAAATTTGTTGGGCAATTTCTCCTGAGTACACCGATACCTCATATGTGGTCTTAAACCACTGTTTGGGTGCACGGCAGGGGTCAGAAGGGAAGGAGCGCAATTTCACTTTTTGAATGTAAAATTAGCTCCAAAAGTCAAATTGCGCTCCTTCACTTCTGAGCCCTGCCGTGCGCCCAAACAGTGGTTCATGACCACATATGAGGTATCGATGTACTCGGGAGAATTTGCACAACACATTTTAAGATCCATTTTATCCTGTTGCCCATATGAAAATGAAAGAATTGAGGCTAAAAGGACATTTTTGATAAAAAAATTAAAATATCCATTTTTTGTTTCCACTTTGCTTTAGTTCCTGTGAAGCACCTGAAGGGTTAATAATCTTCTTCAATGTAGTTTTGAGTAGCTTGAGGGGTGCAGTTTTTGGAATGGTGTCACTTTTGGGTGTTTTCTGTCATGTACACCCCTCAAAAGGACTTCAAATGTGATGTGGTCACTAAAAAAAATGGTTTTGTAAATTTTGGTTGAAAAATGAAAAATTGCTCATGAACTTTGAACCCTTATAACGTCCTAACAAAAAATTTTTTTTTTCCAAAATTGTGCTGATGTGAAGTAGACATGTGGGAAATATTATTTAATAACTTTTTTCTGTCACATATCTCTCTTGTTTATCAGAAAAAAAAATTAAAAATGTGAAAATTGTGAAATTTTCAAAAGTTTTGCCATATTTTTGATTTTTTCACAAATAAACGCAAAAATTATCGACTTAAATTTAATACTAGCATGAAGCCCAATATGTCACGAAAAAACAATCTCAGAATCGCTAGGATCGGTTGAAGCGTTCCCAAGTTATAACCTCATAAAGGGACACTGGTCAGAATTGCAAAAAAGGCCAAGGTCTTTAGGGTCAAAATAGGCTGGGTCCTGAAGGGGTTAAAACAGTGGTTTCTATCATCCAGTGCAGAAATTTGGATGATACACATCTCTGATGTTCTTAGAAAAGTTTGTTCATAAGAATATAGTATGAAGAATGTAAGTAAAAGAAGAAATTTCTAAAAGACTAAGCTAATGTTTTTGTTATTTTTTTTTTTTTGTATAAAAAAAGAAAATAAGTATAGTAAAAGTCAAAAGGTAATCTAAAATATTCCTGTAGACAATATTTTTGGTAAAGACTTTTTCAGAATTAGGCAGCAATTTGCCTTGAATGGGTGCATCCAGCACTTTGACCTTTACATTGCATCGTCTTTTGACTCGTGAAAAAGCCACATATAATTGTCCATGTCCAAAAACTGGTTCTGGCAAATAAATCCCTACTTTCTCCAGTGTTTGGCCTTGGGATTTGTTGATGGTCATGGCAAAAGCAGGCTTCACGGGAAATTGTCGACGTCTTAACTTAAAAGGTAAGTCAGTCTCTGATGGAGACAAATCAATCCTTGGAATGAACACCACATTTCCTTCGGCAGACCCAGTAATGACTTTTGCTTGAATCATATTGTCAAACAAAGCGGTGACAATCAAGCGAGTTCCAATGCAAAGACCTTTTCTGCTGTTGAAGTTTCGCAAAAGCATGACAATGGTGCCGATTTTTAATTTGAGGCGATGAGAAGGCATTCCCATCGGTGTAAGTGAATTTAAAAATTCCACCGGATATTGGTCTGGGTCTTCAGTCTCATCAGGATCAATGGAATCATCACTAATGTATTCAGTGTATTCACCAGCAATGCAATCCATGACCTTAGAGTTGACCAAATCCACATCGTCATTTTTAGGGCAAAGAATGGCATGTGATGCAGCAATTTGAATGCTTTCATTGTTATGTACATCAATGAGAATATTTTCACCAAATATATCAAATATAAGTGAGCTAGTGCAGATCATGTCTTGCGGGATTTCAATGATATCATCTCCAAGGTTGAAATCATTGGACAATTCACCATTTCCCAGTTGAAGTAACCAACTGCTATAATCGGGATCAATAGAGCGCATATTGTTGATGAGCAGCAATTGAGTGAAAAGCTGCCATTGTCGTGAGTATTTAATGCAACTCTCTACAATGTCTGTTCTTGTACCATGAGGGATGATAGGCAGACACTGTCGAAAGTCTCCTCCCAGAACAATGACTTTACCTCCAAAAGGTGTTTTATTTTTCTTAGAGATATCTGTTGTCCTGAGATCCCGTAAAAGTTGATCTATGACATGCAGTGCATATTTTGATAACATAGTTGACTCGTCAATAATGAAAAGTTTTATACTTTTCAAATGTTGTGCAGCATCTGTATCATTTTTAATTCTGGAAACGGATGTTTCATTGATTGGAATTGGTATTCCGTAAAGCGAATGAATGGTTCTTCCTCCTTGCAGTAAGTTAGCTGCAATCCCTATACTGGCTGCAGGTGAGACAATTTCTCCTTCTCCTCTTAGTTCATGAATTAATAAATCATACAGATATGTTTTCCCACTGCCACCTGGACCGTCGATGAAAAAGCTCTTAGGTTGTAGACTTCTATCTTCTAAAGCTTGATGTATAGCATTATAGGCTAAAAGTTGTTGGTCATTTAAAGTAGCTTTCATTTCCTGAGCTCTTCTTAACTCGTCATCCTTGTTGTATTGTGGTCGGATTTGTAGTTTTCTTTTGGGGCGTCGTAGATTAAAATCAGTAAAACTTTTGGCATGAAATTTTAAAACATTTTGGACATCTGTCATTGCATATCCTTCACAATTCTCACACTCCTCAGTGTTAGAATGGTATGCATGGCAGTAGTCTTGTATGAAGTCTTGTTTAAATTCTTGCCACAACTCCAACGGATGAGCGGGAGGACCAAAAATACATATATATGCAAACATATCACGAAGCTGTGCAGGCATGTTTAGAACACAGGCATCCAATATAGTATTTTTCCAAACACTATCATCGAATAGCAATCCAAGGGCTAATGCCGCCTCTTTAAAAGTTGGGTATGTGACTTCATTAACAGTTTTAATGTTGTTAAAACTTGTTGCTCCTTTGACATGCAGTAACAACAACCTTAAATAGTACCGTTCTTGTTCTTTCATACTAACAGTATACATTCTTCCAGTAACTGAAGAACCTCCTCGCTTTCTAATTTCCCATGCACCTCCTTGCCAAACATAGTGCTCAGGAATTTGGCGGTATAAGTAATCATGAGCATGTGGGTCATTCTCATTGAGCTCAAAGTAGGCCATAAGAGTGGATTTTCTGTGCATTGTGTAACTGATGTTGTCAACAGAGTCATTCTCATGAAAATATAGTGGTTGAGAATGTGGGAGATGTACGGCAAGGCGAATAATGCTGTGAGATTGTCTATGCATTGGGTAAGCAAAGATTCGCCAAGCTGCCTCCGGTGCACTTACATACCTTGAATCCATGAATTGGTGTGTTTCATCATGTTGGATGTTGGTTTGACAAATTTCCAGATTGGCTTTATCATGTCCTTTGTAGACATATTTGAATAGGTATTTGACACTTTGAATGGAAGCAAATACTTCCACATTAATATGACATTTGTATTTTAATAGTAGGAAAGGGTTATAGGGAACAACCCAAGAATTATCAATCATCTTGGAATGCTGTGGAAAGGATGGTCCTAAATTTCTTTGATAAGTAGGATAGGCATCCTTAGTTATGACTGTTTTCGGCTGGTATTTTTTTGGAAAAGCTTTTTTTACACTTTCCAAGATCCATACAGGGCGAATTGGGGTTGTGTTGTCCACAGGGCCCATGAATCATGTGTTGCATCACAATTTGATGGAGCAGAGGGTAGTACGCAGGATCGGGAATTTCAGCCCACACTGTATTGTCTACTTCAACCTCAGTTCTTAATTTGGAATTGGTATGTAGAATAATCAAAATGTGAGCGTGTGGTAGGCCACGCTTTTGAAATTCAATGACATGAACCATTGCACAAACTTTGCTGTTAATGTCTTTTAATAGGGCTTCAAGTTTAATTCTGAAGACACGGGCCACTAAATCAGGTCTATGCTCCACACGCTGCCATGGTTCTAAATTGTTTATAATCTCATTCCATTTTGGATTACAGGTCATGGTTACAAAAAGATCCGATCGTCCAAATTTAGCTACAATAGCCATGGCATCTTGATATCGTTGCTGCTTGTTTCTTGGACTGCCTTCAAAGGAAGATGGTAAAATGACCGTCTTGCCAATGGGGATACCTTTTTCTATAGATTTTTTCTGTAGATGTTCTTGGAGTACACAGTAATCCTCCACTTTTAAATCCTTTTGGTGCTGATGAATAAAATTTAGGCGATTAGCCTCGATCTTCACATATGCATCAACTAAGTACTGCTGTGTTAGTTTGCCACCATTTAGGACAGGATTGAACTGATTACGTACAGACAGCAAATAGCAGTAATATTGCAGTTGTGTAACCCTGCGTGGACTTTGGCCTTGATGCTTGAGTCCCTCATGCCAGCCTTGTTCTCCATGAGGAAAAAATAAGGGATAGAGTAATGCATCTAAATTGCTATGTAGAATACTGACTTGCTGTGTTTTAGGGGCCAAGGGGTTATTTGGGTCAGGTTTCAAATGAATTAAAATGTCTCTATTGAATGGTGGCTCTCCATTGTCATTTTTAAAAACCACAGCGACTTCATTCACAGTAGGATTGTTATACCGTCTTGGGTCTTGATGTCTATCTTGTTTAATGGCCATGGTTATATTTGGCATGACGGTGCCATTTTCTAATGCCTTCTGTTGTTCCTCTAATTCAACGTCACGTAGCATTTTGTAGGCCGAAACAAAGGGATTAATATTATCCAATTGAAGATACTCATCAACGTAGGATGACATTTTAAATTTTCGGGAGACTGTAGCCGTTGTTTAATAGCGCTTGCAGTATCCAAAATGTACAGTTGTGCATACGCTGGAACTTGATCTTGAGCGGGATGGAGTGATCCAGTGCGATGATAAATTTGCCCATGAATACGGAAACAGTAAGCGCCGTGTCCAGGTGGTGTAGAAACATTGGCACCCATGGAGGCAAAAGCAAAAGAACTATTAATGCTGCCGATGTTCTCCATGAGATTTTTGCTATATTCACTCTGTCCTTAGAGCAAAGACCTCAGGGTATTGAGGTAAGGGTACCTTGACTTTTCCCTTGTGACAACAGAGAGTGAAATGTTGATCAGCTGGGCGTTCGGCCGAAAAATGTAGAGCTTGACAATGTTCACATACAAACTTCATGGGACCACAGCTATGTTCTAAAATAGCAGTATCATCATCCGTAAAGCCCATAGGATTTAGAAGAAGAGTTGAAGGTAACAAAACCTGACGTTTTTTCTGTAAGCCTACATAGATCAGGCGTTGAATGGACGAACTGTCGACACTTTCAATAAATGAAGAAGTGGAAGGTAGATTCAACGCCAGCTCTTGAAATGTTGAAGTGGAAGCTGTCTGTTTGCGTAGTTGATGACGATATTTAGCAAGATGGGTCAAGCGGACTTGTTTAGACTTCGGAGACTCATTGCGTCTACTTGTCTGTAAAGCAGTTTTACGCTTCATAATATCACAGCGTTTGGTGTATGGCGTGTCTTCAGCACAGTGTTTGCGCTTACATGTGGCCTTGCGGGTGGTAAAGGCTGTTCAGTAGGGGTTAATTGAGTAGAAGAAGAGATGGAAGCAGTATGATGGGCAGACGGTTCTCCTAAGGGCATGACCTTTTGTTGTTTGCATCTTTCACGCGCAGCCATCGCTTTTTTGGCCAATCGGTTGCTTCTTTCTTCCGAAGACTCTTTTGAAATGCGTGTTTTAAAAGCAGCCTTTGCATGATCCAACCGAAGGCGCCTATCTTCGGCGCTCTTCTCAGCACGCTTCTTGCGCATACGTGCAGCATCCTTGGCCACATCAGCCTTGTTTTGTGCCTGTGAGCTCATGTTGGGCAGTAGGCAGTCTCCTAAGGGCATGACCTTTTGTTGTTTGCGTTTTTCACGCGCAGCCATCGCTTTTTTGGCCAATCGGTTGGTTCTTTCTTGCGAAGACTCTTTTGAAATGCGTCTTTTAAAAGCAGCCTTTGCATGATCCCACCGAAGGCGCCTATCTTCGGCGCTTTCCTCAGCACGCTTCTTGTGCATACGTGCAGAATCCTTGGCCACATCAGCCTTGTTTTGTGCCTGTGAGCTCATGTTGGGCAGTAGGCAGTCTCCTAAGGGCATGACCTTTTGTTGTTTGCGTCTTTCACGCGCAGCCATCACTTTTTTGGCCAATCGGTTGGTTCTTTCTTGCGAAGACTCTTTAGAAATGTGTCTCTTAAAAGCAGCCTTTGCATGATCTAACCGAAGGCGCCTATCTTCGGCGCTCTCCTCAGCACGCTTCTTGCGCATACGTGCAGCATCCTTGCCCACATCAGCCTTGTTTTGTGCCTGTGAGCTCATGTTGGTCATTAGGCAGTGCAAAAGATGCAATATGAGCTACAGTAAGTTAGTTAAGGAAGCAATCAATAGTAAGTGTGTATAGATAGGCAATAGCAATAAAGTAATAGTGTGATTGTTGGCGAAAGAGTAAAATCAAAGTACACAGTTATTGGTATTGACAATGAAGCAGTTACGTATAGGTAGTGTAAGTAGGTGTAAATAGAAATGACTGTGTGTTCCAATGACATAAAATGAGACTTGAAGGCAAGAGATATGGATTTAAGTAGCATATATAGGTAAAAATGTCACTGTAGCAATATATAACAGGTATAGAATGACTTAATGTCCCTGTGCCACAACTATAACCCACTGGGAAGTTAGACTAACATGCAAAGAGGTGTTAAAGGGGTTAATGTGTTAAAGACATTAGAACTACACAGTAATAATTTGGCAGTGTATCCCTAATTGGATACAAGGTGTTAATGTACCCCTGGCAATACTACTACACACTCCTAAGTAGGAGTTAGATGGAAAATGGTATGTAAGGGGTTAAATTACCATTGGGATTACTACAACACACTCCAAAGTTGGAATTATATGGCAAATGGTATGTAAGGGGTTAATGTAGCACTGCTTTTCTTACTACACAGTATGAAAGAGAAAAATAGTAAAAAAAAGGCATATAAGGGGTTAATGTCCAAATGCCATTAGTACTACGCATTGTTACATATGAATGTAATGGAAAATGAAATAGAAGGGGTTAATGTCATAGTGTTAATACAATGAAAGACTGTCCAATCGTTATGATTTGAAATATGTTATAGAAGGGGTTAATGAGTTAACTGGCCTTATTAATCTAAACTCTGAAGTTAAATTTTAATTCCAAAAAAGAGATCTTAGGTTATATTGTACTGAAAACGATCCAGACCTTGCTTCCCGACGTCCCTCACAAAGGATAAGGAAAGCAGGAATGATGTGTGAGGGAAATTTTCAAAATTTGCGGTGTAAAATGGCGGGGGCGAAATTTGAATTCATAAAATGGCGGCAGGCGCAAGGCGATCTTGTGATTGGCCGCTGGAATTTTGCAGCGACCAATTAGAGAAGCAACTCGAAGCACAGGAACAGCAGCATGTTGAATGTGTTAGAGTTAGACTTCATAGTGTGTAAAAAATGGTGCCTGTATTCAGATTGGGGTCGTCTTTAGAGGAGGGGAGGAGTGAGCGTAGCGGAGATCATCGGCGCAGGGTTGCGGCAGCGTAGCGGAGATTAGCGGCACTCGGTGGGGCCAGCATATCGGAGATGAGCGGTGTTGACTCAGCTCACCATAGCGGAAATCAATTGTGCTCGTTGGGGGCTCCGGAGCGTAGATCAGCGGTGCTCAGTCTCTGCTCTGGAGCGGAGAACAGCGTCGCTGGCTGCGGTTAACAGAGCGGAAAGGAGCGTGGCTGTGTCCGGCTACCATAGCGTGCATCAGCGGCGCTTCTCTCCGGCCAGCGTTTGACATAGTAGAAAACATGCAGGACATTGTATTTCAAAAGTGGCGCTGGATGTGAGGCGCTGTGCTTATTGGTCGCGGCGCTACCAATGAGCTTTGGGCCTCACATCCGGCCGTGCAACTTGGCGGCATATTGAAAAAGGATATTTTAAGTTCAGGGTAGGATGCGCCGCCCCGGTCTTTTGATTGGGCGGCCGTAATTTCAAAAAGATAGCGCCGTGACTCTGATTGGTCGGCGGTCTGGCGGCAACCAAAGAGAGTGGCGAAAGCGCTATGGAGCTCAGCGGGGAGACGGCAGAGTTCTATGCCGAGGTACGTGGTTCTGTTTTCGGCCACGGCGCTGGGCTCTCGTCGGTCAGAGTAGTGAAGTGTGTCGCTCCGGCCCGCTGTTATCTCATTGGTCAGCGCAGCTGGCGGCGACCAATAAGAGTGTCCATAGCGGTACGGTGCTCTGGAGCTGAGCGCCGACTGGGTACGGCATGGAGCTCAGCAGGGAGACCGCTGAGCTCCGTGGCCAGGTATCTTAGCGTGTGTCCGGCCACCGCGTTCGGCGCTTGGAGCGCTGAAGTGTGTGGGTGGTTGGAGCGGCGAAGTCTGTAACTGGGGGAAGAGCGAAGGTCTTTGGTCAGCTATGTAGTGGTGGGTCCGGACATCGCCGCTCGGCGCTGCTTGCTAGTGCTGGGTCCGGACATTGGCGCTGCTTGGTAAGTGGGTCTGGCGCTTGGTCTGTGCTGATGTCTGTAGCTGGGGGAAGACCTTTGGTGTTCGGGCAGCTACCTAGGGGCTCCTGGCAGGGTTGAGGGGCGAGCAATGGGCGCTGCGCGGGCATTGGTCGCGCTGCGGGGTGCAGGTCCGAGGAATGGCCGCTTCGCGGGCATAGCTCAGCGGGGTGTACGTGGGCCTTCTGACGGGGTTCAGGGCCGAGCAATGGCCGCTCTGCGGGCACTGCTCGCGGGCGCAATGGGCGCTGCGCAGGCATTGCGAAGGGCCGAGCAATGGCCGCTTCGCGGGCATTGCTCGGGCTGCTGTAACGACTCGTAACACCCGCTTCGCGACAACACGAACAAAGCCACGGAAGTAGCGGCGTGTGCGAGGGAAGTCGATACGACAATTATACAGTAGATTGGATAGAAGGTGTTAATGTACCCCTGGCAATACTACTACACACTCCTAAGTAGGAGTTAGATAGAAAATGGTATGTAAGGGGTTAAATTACTATTGTGAGTACTACAACACACTCCAAAGTTGGAATAATATGGAAAATGGTATGTAAGGGGTTAATGTACCACTGCCATTCTTACTACACAGTGTGAAAGAGAAAAATAGTACAAAAAGGCATATAAGGGGTTAATGTCCAAATGCCATTAGTACTACCCATTGTTAGATATGAATGTAATGGAAAATGAAATAGAAGGGGTTAATATCATAGTGTTAATACAATGAAAGACTGTCCAATTGTTATGAATAGAAATTTGTTATAGAAGGGGTTAATGAGTTAACTGGCCTTATTAATCTAAACTGAGAAGTTACATTTTAATACCAAAAAAGATATATTAGCTTATATTGTACTGAAAACGATCCGGACCTTGCTTCCCGACGTCCCTCACAAAGGATGAGCAAAGCAGGAATGATGTGTGAGGGAAAAATTCAAATTTCGCTGTGTAAAATGGCGGCCGCGAAATTTGAATTCCTAAAATGGCGGCAGGCGCGAGGCAATCTTCTGATTGGCTGCTGGCTCAAGGCGCCGACCAATCACAATAGCGGCGGCCGCAATGCCGCCATATTTGAAATACACTGACTACAATGTATTTGAAGAATGGAGCCATAGAGCGCAGTGCTCTTCTGATTGGTCGCCGCGTTCAGCGCGCCGACCAATCAGAATACCGGCTGTATGGCGGCATGCTTCAAATACACTGTACTCAGTGTATTTTAAATATGGCGGCATAGCGGCCGCCGCTATTCTGATTGGTCGGCGTGCTGAAGGCGGCGACCAATCAGAATAGCGCCGCGCGCTATGCCGCCATATCTGAAATACACTGAGTACTGTGTATTTGAAGTATGGCGCCATACAGGGCGCCGCGATTCTGATTGGTCGCCGCTTTCAGCGCACCGACCAATCAGAATAGCGGGGCGCTGTATGGCGCCATACTTCAAATAAACTGTACTCAGTGTATTTCAAATATGCCGGCATAGCGGCCGCCGCTATTCTGATTGGTCGCCGCCTTGAGCGCGGCGACCAATCAGAATAGCGGCGCGCTGTGTGGCGCTATAATTCTAATACACTGTACTCAGTGTATTTTAAATATGGCGGCATAGCGCGCGCCGCTATTCTGATTGGTCGGCGCGCTGAAGACGGCGACCAATCAGAATAGCGGCGCGCGCTATGCCGCCATATTTGAAATACACTGAGTACAGTCTATTTGAACTAAGGCGCCATACAGCGTGCCGCTATTCTGATTGGTCGCCGCGTTCAGCGCGCCGGTCAATCAGAATAGCGGCGTGCTGTATGGCGCCATAATTCTAATACACTGTACTCAGTGTATTTCAAATATCCCGGCATAGTGGCCGCCGCTATTATAATTGGTCGGCACACTGAAAGCGCCGACCAATCAGAATAGCGGCGCGCGCTATGCCGCCATATTTGAAATACACTGAGTACTGTGTATTTGAAGTATGGCGCCATACAGGGAGCCGCGATTCTAATTGGTCGCCGCCTTGAGCGCGCCGACCAATCAGAATAGCGGCGGGCGCGATGCCGGCATATTTGAAATACACTGAGTACAGTCTATTTGAACTATGGCGCCATACAGCGCGCCGCTATTCTGATTGGTCGGCGCGCTGAAAGCGGCGACCAATCAGAATCGCGGCTCCCTGTATGGCGCCATACTTCAAAATACACAGTTTGAGCATAGCGCCTCACTGCCCATTGAGATACATGGAGGACTTTGCGTTTCAAATTTACCGCTGTAAGTGAGGCGCGAAGCTCATTGGTCGGCGCCAGCACACAGCGACCAATGAGCTTCGCGCCTCACTTCCTATTGAGATACATGGAGGACTTTGAGTTTCAAATTTACCGCTATAAGTGAGGCGCTATTCCCATTGGTCGGCGCCAGCACACAGCGACCAATGAGAATAGCGCCTCACTTCCCATTGAGATACATGGAGGACTTTGAGTTTCAAATTTACCGCTGTAAGTGAGGCGCTATGCTCATTGGTCGGCGACAGCACACAGCGACCAATGAGCTTCGCGCCTCACTTACAGCGGTAAATTTGAAACTCAAAGTCCTCCATGTATCTCAATGGGAAATGAGGCGCTATTCTCATTGGTCGGCGCCAGCACACAGCGACCAATCAGCTTCGCGCCTCACTTACAGCTGTAAATTTGAAACTCAAAGTCCTCCATGTATCTGAATAGGAAGTGAGGCGCGAAGCTCATTGGTCGCTGTGTGCTGGCGCCGACCAATGAGCTTCGCGCCTCACTTACAGCGGTAAATGTGAAACTCAAAGTCCTCCATGTATCTCAATAGTAAGTGAGGTGCAAAGCTCATTGGTCGCTGTGTGCTGGCGCCGACCAATGAGCTTTGCGCCTCACTTCCCATTGAGATACATAGCGGTCTTTAGAGCTGTGCATGGCCAGGCCCTTGGTTCTATTTTCGGCCACGGCGCTCGGCTCTAGTAGGTCGTCGCCGGGGCGGGAGACTCGCGGCCATTTCGAGTGAGTCCACGAACAAAGCCACGGAAGTGGCGCCGCGCGCCCACGAACAAAGCCACAGAAGTAGCGCCGTGTGCGACGGAAGTCACTACGGCAATTATATCATAGATATATGTATGGGAATGGGTATTGGAGGATTAATCAAATATTGATCCAAACTAGGATTTCTATTCATTGCTCCCTGAGGGTATATCGATTATGAGATATAATAAGAAAATGGAGGCATTCTTAGAGATTATTTATTATCCCTATACATGCACAGTAGGGTTCCTGTCCATGTTTGCGGTTTGTCAACTTTTTCAATGTTGTCTTCAAAACGTGTTTAAGTACTCTTAATCCCTCACGTGTCCCGGAATATATATCTTCAGCAATGTCATACTCGGTATGGGAGGTGAGGGACAAACAAATGACAATGTAAGCTTACATGAAATTATATTCTACATATATATGATGAAAGCAGAAGGTGGCACAGAGAGGCAGAGGGTGGTAGGACCCCCATGAACGGCGAGGACTTCATAATCAGTAAGTCCCTCCAGACTTTTTATCTCTAAACTTTCTAAAGTGTTTTTTACAGGTTACAGGGAGGTAGAAACATGGGAGACCCCTTCCCTAAATTCACCAGACGTGCTCCATTCAGTGGTGCTTTCAGTTTGGAAAGCACCAGGGAGGGTGACAGGTCCTCTTTAATAACTCAGCTGGTATAGTTGCAAGTAACAACCCTTATACTTGGACAGCCTAATAAAAGAAAAGAAGGAATTGCCTCATAAGTATTGAGAGCTGCATACCCTAATTAATTTAATTAATTTGTCGAATATTGAACTGTTCTAAATCTAAAAAAGGAAATGAATGTCTGATAGCAGGCATAGGCCATGTTCACACACATGCGTTTTTTGCCTATCCCTGCGTTTTTTGGTGTGTTAAAAAAAACGCAGGTGCGTTAACGCAGGGTACATTTGAGTGTAGCTGCGTTTTTCAGCTCCATTTGCGTTTTTGTCCCCCAGTCCAAAAAACGCTGCATGCAGCGTTTTCGGGTGCTGTAAAAAAACGCATGTGCGTTTTCCCAAAAACGCATGTGTTTTATTAACATGGACCCCTATGGGAAACGCATGCGTTAAAGCAGGTGCATATATGTGCCCTGCGTTAACGCATGCGTTTCCCATAGGGGCCCATGTTAAAAAAACGCATGCGTTTTTGGGAAAACGCACATGCGTTTCTATAACATGGGGCCCTATGGGAAACGCATGCGTTTTTAAAAGGCACATTTATGCACCTGCGTTAACGCTTGCGTTTTTGCCTGCGTTGTTGGTGAAAAAATGACTAAGTCCAAAAACGTGGCAAATCCTTTCAGACACACAAGGGACATTTTTTAGCACTCTTAAAAAAACGCAAGTGCTTTTAGGAGTGCTAAAAAAAACGCAAATTGTGTGTGAACAATGCCATAGATTGTTTGTAATTTTCAAGCTCTATTTAAAAAACTGGAGCACACTTCCAGTTAACCAGGCACAATTTTTCTTCACGCGCCCTGGGAAAATTCACAAATTTTTCCAAGCACGATCAATGTTTTACTTTATTTAGGCTCTGTATGTGCCTTAAAGCTGTCATAAACTGAATAATATATGTATGCCTATGTTTTTCAATATCTTGACCATAGCCTGTGTTTAGGTGCATTACCAGACACAACATCTTGGCTAGGGTGGCACCATTTATGAAAAAAGCTAGCCAAATTTCTTAGTTTTGCCAAATACCTCCGTATTGTAACATCGTCTGGTAGAGTGTTTTTTTTAGAATATAATCCTCCTTTACATCTTAGAAAAGTAATTTTCATTTTTATTTTTGGTTTTCAAAATATACTATTTTGATTGCTATCATTCAAATGTCCTAAAGCAAAACATACAATACTTAGCATTCAAAATGCACTTTTTATTTCTTATTGTGAAATACAATACAGTGTTGGCCAAAAGTATTGACACCCCTGCAATTCTGTCAGATAATACTCAGTTTCTTCCTGAAAATGATTGCAATCACAAATTCTTGGTATTATTATCTTCATTTAATTTGTCTTCAATGAAAAAACACAAAAGAGAATGAAGCAAAAAGCAAAATATTGATCATTTCACACAAAACTCCAAAAATGGGCCAGACAAAAGCATTGGCACCTTCAGCCTAATACTTGGTTGCACAACCTTTAGCCAAAATAACTTTCTTACAATGCTATGCTGGAATTTTAGACCATTCCTCTTTGGCAAACTGCTCCAGGTCCCTGATATTTGAAGGGTGCCTTCTCCAAACTGCCATTTTTAGATCTCTCCACAGGTGTTCTATGGCATTCAGGTCTGGACTCATTGCTGGCCACCTTAGAAGTCTCCAGTGCTTTCTCTTAAACCATTTTCTAGTGCTTTTTGAAGTGTGTTTTGGGTCATTGTCCTGCTGGAAGACCCATGGCCTCTGAGGGAGACCCAGCTTTCTCACACTGGGCCCTACATTATGCTGCAAAATTTGTTGGTAGTCTTCAGACTTCATAATGCCATGCACACGGTCAAGCAGTCCAGTGACCGAGGCAGCAAAGCAACCCCAAAACATCAGGGAACCACCGCCATGTTTAACTGTAGGGACCGTGTTCTTTTCTTTGAATGCCTTTTTTTTTCTCCTGTAAACTCTATGTTGATGCCTTTGCCCAAAAAGAGAGAACATTCTTCCAAAATGTTTTAGGCTTTCTCAGGTAAGTTTTGGCAAACTCCATCCTGGCTTTTTTATGTCTCGGGGTAAGAAGTGTGGTGTTCCTGGGTCTCTTACATACAGTCCCTTTTCATTCAGACGCCGACAGATAGTAGGGGTTGACACTGTTGTACCCTCGGACTGCAGGGCAGCTTGAACTTGTTTGGAGGTTAGTCGAGGTTCTTTATCCACCATCCACACAATCTTGCATTTTAATCTCTCATCAATTTTTCTTTTCCGTCCACATCTAGGGAGGTTAGCCACAGTGCCATGGGCTTTAAACTTCTTGATGACACTGCGCACGGTAGACACAGGAACATTCAGGTCTTTGAAGATGGACTTGTAGTCTTGAGCTTGCTCATGCTTCCTCACAATTTGGTTTCTCAAGTCCTCAGACAGTTTTTTGGTCTTCTTTCTTTTCTCTATGCTCAATGTGGTACACAAGGACACAGGACAGAGGTTGAGTCAACTTTAATCCATGTCAACTGGCTGCAAGTGTGATTTAGTTATTGCCAACACCTGTTAGGTGCCACAGGTAAGTTAAAGGTGCTGTTAATTACACAAATTAGAGAAGCATCACATGATTTTTCTAACAGTGCCAATACTTTTGTCCACCCCCTTTTTTATGTTTGGTGTGGAACTATATCCAATTTGGCTTTAGGACAATTCTTTTTGTGTTTTTTTCATTGAAGACAAATTAAATGAAGATAATAATACCAAAGAATTTGTGATTGCAATCATTTTCAGGAAGAAACTGAGTATTATCTGACAGAATTGCAGGGGTGTCAATACTTTTGGCCAACACTGTATGTTTTACAAAATGAACTGTTGAATTAATTGTCTGTGTTGATATTGAGTTGTCATTCTGGAATTTTATTAAATGACCTTGGTGGAGTGTCACATTCTATCATATCAGATAATTGAACTTAACATGATGTTATATGACACAGTCCAGTGTAATGTCCATCCTTTTAAGAGAGGGCAAGAAAGACTGTCACGCTAGTCACATTGAGCCAGATATGTATTTAAAAGGTTTTTTTTTCACTTTTTTGATTTATCCAAATATTAGAAAAACAAATCTAATAATATTACATAAAAACATAAAACATTTCTATTAATTGCTGTACTATATTTAGTTCAATTCAATATAGGAAAAGAAAGTCAGGACTCGAAATATAGTTTTGGGGTTCATGAATTGTTATGTATGCAACTTATATTTTTAGGAGCATGCATTTTAAATATTTGTAAAATATGTAATATATGACAAATTAGTACACTATACTGTATATTATGCCCCTATCTGGCAAGGAACCTCTGCCAGTGTCAATATTAAGATTTCCTTGTGAGGTGGAATCATGAAGCCTCAGCTCAGGAGGACAAACAGACCCAGGGTGTTTGCCCAGCAGGTAGGGAGAATGTGGACAACAGACTAGACAGGGCAGCAGATAAATTGGAGTGTTAGGACACACCAGATGACAAAGAACCAGGAGAATCATATACAGAGCACAGTGGCAGGTCTGAAGAAGATAAAGATGGTAGGATCTAAAGCAGATAATAGCATAATTTGATTAGTCTCTAATACCAGTTTGTGATGCTACAATAAACAATGGGTTAATCAGTATGTAACAAGTGGAGGATGAGCCAACAGGTTTTAGTGTTCATAGAAATCACAGGAGTTTACAAAGATGAATACAGTATGGTAAATAGCCGCTAAATATAATTCCATAATGCTTAATGCAAATGATGGATTAACCAGCAGGGATGCAAGCAAAGGGACATTAGGGCAGGTTTCAAGGTTTGTAGAACTCACAGGGATTTACAAAGATGAATGCAACAAAAGACACTGCATAGTAGCAAACGCCAAACAATCAGCAACTGAATATATTATAATCTCAATTCTCAGTAAAAGGAGTGTGTCTTATTGGGACTTACAGAGAACTAGTCATCAGTGTCATGCATATTAATTTACGGTGTGACTATTAGGGTACCGTCACACCTGGAGATATCGCCGGCGATTTCTATGGCGACGCACGTGCGCACGCACGTTTTTGCCAGTCGCCCAACGTCGCCGTCGCTTATTCACACGTGGCGACAATTCAGCTGACGCTTAGGCGATGAGACTGGCCGGAAGTTGCCTGTGCGTCGCCCAAGCCCCATGGGGGATTAAGTCGGTGGTGGCCGCTTCCGCGTCACACAGAGCAACCACATTAGCAATGTGGACGTTGTTTTGTCCCGCGTCTCGGAGGTAGGCGTTAACATTATGTTGTGTGACGCCTCGAAGACGTGTGATTGGTTGCAAACAAACACCAATTATTACTGTGTCCTTGTTCGCAGCGCCACATCATAAAACGTAAGCATGCATGTGCGTATTGGCTCGGTGCTCAGTCAATTCTCGTGTGATGTGTCGCGGATTATTGCTATAGGCATTGGCGTGGGCAACAAGGCAAAACACGGCGCTCGCGTGTCGAGTAATTGCATAGTGAAGCCGTATGGCGCTTTTTATGTAATGTGTGTTGTGCTACTATGTTGGCTAATAAAATCACTCTTGCTTTGTTGGTCAGGAGAATATTGGAGCCTTGACCAAGTATGTGTGTGCACATATATTTGTGTGTTTGCAGTTATGTGGGCCATATGTATTGTTCACCTAACATTTCCTTGTCCATGTGTGTATACAGAATATGTATAATGAAATAAATGTATATGGAGGAAAACACACACAGGCACCATACAGTGTCACCACAAAGGCCTGTCCCTGGGTGCCGTACATATGTCCCCAATGCTTATGTACCCCTATAAATCAGACATTATGTCACCATACGTTTGTGGTACACCATACTGGGACATGCATCTCTTTCCTGGAACAAATAAACACATTTGAGGACACAAATATGTATTTGTGGTATCGTGTCTACCTTTCTTACGTAATAATGGTATGGGGTAAAACCCCGTTACAGGGGTAACAAATATTAAACATATGCATACATTCACAAAAACACTTATCAAAGGGTCCATGCTTAAAAACACAGTAGTTTTTAATAAAACACTTGACCAACAGGGTCCATTAATTCAAAAAGTCACTAGATAAACCCATAAACTAGGGTCCAATTTAAAACACACTTCAAAGGCGAGGAAGAGGCTGCCCTTCTTGAGGGGCAAAGCTGGGATGGGCATGTGTGTATTCGCCAATCAGGTGACCTAATTGGGTGAGCTTCAAAGCAGCTTCTTCATGGACCACCACCAGGTCCTGCAGGGATGGGCCACCTACAGAGTATACATAACATCAACATCAGCAACATATTTTGAACACATAGCAGGTGTGTTTTCTTAGAAGTGCACTTACCAGGGGGCCAGGGACCCACCATTTCGGGGGGTTGGTGATGTTGAGAGGCTTATTACCCAGTCCACCGCATTTTGTCATCTGTAATGAGATCAGCATATGTGTATTTGCTTTGGCCATAACAAAGGTCCCTACATACAATTTAACGCCAAAAAACCCAGAAATACAGATATAGTGCACAGTATATATGAGTTATATTGACATGACCCCCCCTTCTTGCAAGTTTGTGGGGTCCTCAGGGGACCACTGTGCAGAATTCCCACCACTGGATATCTCTCCTTCCAAGGGTGGGGTTGGTGCAGCCCTTGGTGTCCCTTCCGAGGTTGATGGTATAGGACTGTGGGGTGATGTGGGCCCTTGGAGATGTGGTGGTGTCGGGGGTGTTTGCCCATTATTCTCTGGGGATGGTATTGCTGGCAATGCTTGTGTGGTCGAGGCAGCTGGCGTTCCTGTTGGCGGTTGGGCCGGCGAGCCTGGTTGGCTGGGTGGTGCTCCTACATCTGGTGATGGGGGATGCTCACGCCTTCTGTCCCTACCTGTTGAGGCAACAACATACTTAATCACAATAACAACATGGCCAGGTATGTGGGGACTTATTAAACAGTGCTGATTGCAGTTCATTAGGTCAGGTTGAATGGGATTGAAAGAAGGGCAGGATAGGCCAACATTATGTAATATGTGGGTAGGGTAAACAAATGACAATATGTGGCTAGGTAAAGTAGACATATAGTTTACATGGGAAAAAATGGTTTCTCCTTGTACACATGCAAGGTTGTAGGAGTTACCTAAAATATGGGCTATTATGTAAGTGTGTGTGAGCTGTGGTACATACAGTTGTTTCTATCATTGTGTCATTTTGTACACATGTAAACAATTCACTATTTATCTCACAAATAATCCATTAATAGCCTGACATTACAAAATTAGCCCACACAATGGCTGACATTTGCCAGGCCTTATTGGGCAATGTGGCAAAATGTTGTTAGGTTCTGTGAAGGCAACATATTGTGTATGTGAAGATGAGTATGTTTGATGTCTGCAAAATCCAAAAGGTAAACTCAAATACACAGGGTTACAGTGTGTAACATGAGTGCTGTGTGATAATGGCCTACATGCTGACGCTGCTCTATGCATATTTACACACTGTGAGGCACCGGCCGGGTCGGTATGCTGCGACCGGTATGTGCCTCCCTGGGTGCGTGCTCCAGTGCCGCAGGACGTACTCCATCCCAGGTATTAGATGGGATTCCTCTTCTCAGAGCAGAAGGGGTTAAGAGGACATAGGAACCCTGGGTGTGGTTCCTTGAGTCTGGAGTGAGATTCTCTCCAGTGCAGAGCCTGATTGAGGAGCTCTGAAGGAAAGTTGAAGTGGTCCCGGGAAGGGATTATCTCCGGTGGGTCTGATAGAGCCTGTCAGCCGTCGGGAGATACACCAAGCGGTGTGAAGTGTGCCGGCTGCGCTCCGGATCTGTGTTTTGGTGACTGTAACCGGACGGAGATCAATAAACCGTGAGTTGAGAACTGTCTGTGCCTGGTTCCCTGCCTCCCCGACACCGCTACACCTCACATATGGTGGAGAATGTGGGCATTGCCGGCCCGGTGAGGTGTAGCCGGCTCTACCGTTGCCCTCTGTTCCGGTGGGGAAGTGACTTTTCATGAGGCTAATGAGCGGCTGCTAAGTAAGAGGAGAAGCAGTCATCATTGCGGCCAGTCTCTTGCGTGGTGCCCGGCATCGCATGTCCTGGATTCGGCCGGCTACATTACAAAACACAGATCCGGAGCGCAGCCGGCACACTTCACACCGCTTGGTGTATCTCCCGACGGCTGACAGGCTCTCTCAGCCCCACCGGAGATAATCCCTTCCCGGGACCACTTCAACTTTCCTTCAGAGCTCCTCAATCAGGCTCTCCACTGGAGAGAATCTCACTCCAGACTCAAGGAACCCACCCAGGGTTCCTATGTCCTCTTAACCCCTTCTGCTCTGAGAAGAGGAATCCCATCTAATACCTGGGATGGAGTATGTCCTGCGGCACTGGAGCACGCACCCAGGGAGGCACATACCGGTCGCAGCATACCGACCTGGCCGGTGCCTCACATATCACCCCCCCTATGTTCAAGCGTATGGGTTTGTGTTCGATATATTTTTATTGAGGAAAAGAAAACCAAAGTAAATTTCACATCTCTTCTCTAAATGAAGTTAGCTATAGTACTCTGTAATCTATAGAACATAGGTATATGACAATTAGGCCAACATGGCAGATTTTCCGTCTAGTTATCAGATTATTCAAAAGGTTTTAAGACAATTTTATAGCATAAAACAGTAGAAGTATATAAAGAAAGAGAAATAATAAAGAAAAATAAGTCTAGAAGAGGAAAACAGAATACCATTATGTATAGTTAGACATCTATTACTTAACAATGAGCGGGTATTCTTCCGGGAGACCAGATAAGTCTAAAACAACTACCATCATGTCGTGGGTAGGAAAGTACAAGGTAGAGCGTCAATCACTCTGAAATTAACCGAGTATACCGCTGCTCTCGAGGATTTCCCCTCAGGCCAGGACAAGGGGGGGAAAGGATTGGGAAATAAAGGGGAAAAGTCAGGGAGGGAGTAAGAGTTGGGGAAGAAAATATGGGATAGATAACCTGTCCAGAAGAGCTCGCAGGTAGCAGATCCACATCAGAGGACTCAACTTGCAATCTAAAATGCTTCACTAAAATCTCGGGAGTCCCTAAATAGAATCCATGGACTCCAAGTTCTGAGGTAGCGGTCCCTGCTATCCGTGACTTCAGCCGTGAGTTCTTCCATGCGGTGCAATTCATTCATCTCCTCAAGCCAGTCAGTCATGGGAGGGGAATGAGTTGTTTTCCAGTACCTAGGTATTACAGTCCGAGCAGCAGTCAAGAAAAATCTAAGGAGGTCTGTTTTTTGGGATTTAAAAGATCCCGGGAGCAGTGAGAGAAGCGCCACCTCTGGTGCCAGTACCTCTGCCTGTCCACATACTCTGCTATACAATCTAAAGACCGAGCGCCAAAACGTCTTTATGCCCTCACATTCCCACCAAATGTGGGTCATTGATCCTCCCGGGCTCCCGCATCTCCAGCAACAATCCGCTATAGAGGGGAATGCAGCGTGCAAGGTGGAGGGGCACCGGTACCAATGGGCTAGGATTTTGTAATTTCTCTCTTGAGCTAAGCAAGCCATAGAGAGTTTATGGGTGAATGTGCAGATCTTACCCCAGTCATCCTCCGCAAATTCCACACCCAGCTCCCTCTCCCATCTAGCTATGTAATGGGGTCTGTCATCATCTCTTTGTCCATTAAGGAGGGTGTAACAGGTCGAGATCGTGTGTACTGGCGGGGAGTCCAAGAGGAACAATTTCTCGAAGTCAGTCGGGGGGGACGAGAAGTCTATCTCCAACTTATACTTGGTAAAGTAGGATCTAAGTTGTGCATATGCCATCCAAGCCCTTCCAATGTTTACTCCAGCCAAAGAGCTCAACGGTCCAAGCCTACCGCCATGAAAGGCCTGCATCGCACGGGGACTCTCCTCACAACTCCACTTTAGAAAAGATTTTGCATGCACCGCCGGGGGGAAGGAAGGGTTATGGAACAGAGGAGTAAGTGGTCCCTGTCTCCGCACAAGCTTACCCTTTCTTGTCAGGGTATCCCAATGTCTCAAGGCCGTTCCCATAAAAGAATCCGTCAGGGCCAGCTTCGGCCTGTCGGTTGGCAATATCCAGGGCAAACTCCAAAGTGGTACATCTACCGTCTGCTGCTCTAATTCAATCCATTGCTTAGTGCTGCTGTGATACTGCCAGTCGAGTAGACGGGTTAGTATTGCCGCTAGGTAGTAAGACTTGAAGTCTGGCAAACCCGTGCCTCCTTGAGTTTTGTGTCGACATAGAGTTTGGTAACTGATTCTCGGACGCCTACCCCCCCACACGAATTTTGTGACTATCGTTTGTAGTTGTTTGAAGAATTGGGTGGGTGCGTCAACTGGTGCTGTTTGGAATAGGAACAGAAAACGGGGCAGGATATCCATTTTTATAGCGTGAATACGTCCAAACCAGGAAATCCCGCGTCTGTCGTATTTACGGAGGTCTATTGTTGTTCTCTGGAGCAGAGGGAGGTAGTTTGATTTATACCAAAGGGAGAGATCTCTATGGACCACCAATCCCAAGTATTTAAGCGCTACTTGCTGCCATTTAAAAGGGAATGATCCAGCTAGGCGCTCCTCCTCACCCCCCGGCAGGGAAATGTTCAATGCCTCGGTTTTGTGCGTGTTAATTTTGAAATTGCTGTGTTTTCCATACTCGTCAAAAACCCTGAGAAGCGAGGGAAATGATATGCCCGGCTGGGTAATAAATAATAGCAAGTCGTCAGCAAAAAGTGCTGCCTTGTACTGGCTACCTTCTAGTTCTACTCCTCTTATGTCAGGGTTCTGGCGAATCATCACAGCTAGATGCTCCATAATAACAATATATAACAATGGGGATAAAGGGCATCCCTGACGCGTCCCGTTTTTGATCGGGAAAGGTTGGGACAGGCCACCGTTAGCTCTGACTCTTGCTGTGGGGCAGCTATAGAGGGACATAATCCTGCTTAAGAAACGGATCCCCAGGCCCAACCGAACAAGCGAGGCCTCCAGGAAGCGCCAATTAACCCGGTCGAAGGCCTTTTCAGCATCAACCGATAGTAGACACATCGGAATACCTTGGGCCCTCGACCGAGCCATGAGCAACATAAGCTTATTAGTGTTGTCCCTAGCCTCCCTCCCTTTCACAAACCCCACCTGATCGTTGTGTATGACCGAGGGGAGGAGAGGAGCCAGTTGATTGGCAAGCAATTTGGAGAATAACTTAATGTCAATGTTGATTAGTGAGATTGGCCTATAATTGGCTACATCTGAGTGATCTTTATCAGGCTTAGGGACAACACCAATATGGGCTTCTAAGGACTGCGAAGTCCAAGAACATTCAGGAGAAATCGCATTAAAGGCTCTCGTCAAAAACGGCGCGACCTGGGGACTAAGTAACTTGAAAAACTTGGCAGTATAGCCGTCAGGACCCGGGCTCTTCCCTCCGGGGGTCTGCTTGATTACTTCCCTCACCTCCTCTTCAGAGAAGTCTATGTCAAGGGAATCGGCATCCCCGGGTTCAAGGCCCGGGGGGGCCGAGTCGTCCATGTAGGACTGGAGTTTCTCCGCATATTTCTTGCTATCTATATCTGCATAGTGCCCTTTAATGTTATATAAATGGTTGTAAAAATTCCTAAAAACTTGTAGAATGGTGTTAGGGTTCTGAGTGAGTTCCCCGTTTGATTGTTTAATCTGGGAGATCCGACCAGGAATACCTCTTGGGTGAAGCAACCTGGCGAGTGGTCTGCCACATTTGTCTCCAAACTCGTATAGGAACCTATGTAACCTCTCCCTTCCCCGGAGATATTTTTGATCAATTAGGCTTCTAAGTTCATCTCGTGCTACAGTGAGGTCTGCCAACACTTGGCTGAGTAGAGACTGTTTGTGGATTTGTTCTAATTTGGCTATCTTCCTAGTTAACGCTGCAATCTTTTCAATTTTATGTCTCTTAAGCCTTGAGCCATGTTTTATCAGAACGCCCCTTACCACACACTTTAGAGCTTCCCACTGGGTCGGGAGGGGAGTCTGATCTTCTTCGTGGGTAACTAGGAATTCTGAAATTACTTCTCTCACCTCTGTGAGACACAACTCATCATTGAGGAGGTTGTCATTTAGCCTCCAGGACCACTGTTTGGCTAGACCCTCCGGCAGTCGCATTTCACAAAAAATGGGAGCATGGTCAGAGAGATATATTTGGCCTATGGATGACTGAGGCTGCCACGTCAACACCCTTTGGCTGGTTAAAAAGAAATCTATCCTGCTGTAGGATTCGTGAACCAGGGAGAAATAGGAATAGTCCCTGTCTCGGGGGTGTAAGGCCCTCCACAAGTCCACCAGACCTAAGTGTTGCATCGCCCTCTTCACTGCCCTGAGTTTAGATCCTGATACCCCTCGTCCCCCCGATGAGTTATCTATTGTGGGGTTAAGTGTGAAGTTGAAGTCCCCTCCTACCAGAATCACTCCCTCAGCGAAATCTGCAAGCTCCGTCAACAGAGAGATACATCTGCTCGCTGGATCAGTGTTAGGTAAGTACCAATTGACGACTGTAAAAGTTGTGGTGTCAATTCTGAGTTTTAGAAAGACATACCGTCCGTTCACATCTATGACCGAGTCCAGGACTGTATGGGTGAGGGATCGATGCACCGCAATGGATACTCCCTTGGACCGTCCCTCAGGATTGGAGCTGTGCGTCCAGACATTATAGCGTCGGTCACCGATTACAGGGATGTGCCCGCTCCTAAAGTGAGTTTCCTGCAATAATAAAAGCATAACCCTTGTTTGTGCATTTCATTCATAACCTTCGAGCGCTTCTGGGGGGTATTAAATCCTCTTACGTTAAAGGAACAAATTTTGAGGTTAGACATATTTGCTTACTTATATCCCAGGGGGATATGATCGGCCAAACAAGTTGGATAGGGTAGTGTGGGTAGGGAGCCTACGTTACCGTGGGGGTTAAGGGGGAGGGAGTAGGAAGGGGAGAGAAGGAAGGGAAGGGGAGAGAAGGAAGGGTAGGAACCTAACTTCAGGAACTTCGATATGCTAGCCCGGAGACAGGGGGTAGGGTGAAGGGGGAGGGCCTGAGGGTTACCAATACCTGTCAGTGAGGAGAGAGAGCAGCGGCAATTACGTCAGCAACAATTATAAACAGTTATAAACTCGATCAGAAATGGTAGGTAGTTCAAACAATGATATTAAGTACTCAAGAGTACTAGATAAAAAGATAGAGAAAAGAAAAAAAAAAAAAAGAAAAAAGAGAGGGGAGGGGGGAAAGAGAACAACAAACAACCAAAAATCAATAAGGCAAACAAGGGAAAGTAAAACAATCCCAGAACCGTATTGTCCAGTTTGTAGGGACAAACTTATCCCAGCGCACCAGTGCGGGTGGGATTCCCTGCGGGGGAAAAGACCTTCTATTGAGGAGTCTCCCACTCCCGATCCATAGTTCAGTATCTCTGAGTGTCAGAGTATTATCATCTGAGAGCCGGAAGACTTGGTGCACTGGGGCCCCTGCAATCTCAAGGGAGTCGGGAAAGGTCCAACTACAGTTTGTGCCGAAAAAATACAAGCAACAAGCAGACCCAAACTGGGGGCTCTGTCCAAAGGCCTGGGACCAGTCGGGTCAGGGCAAGACAGGTCTTCCCAAACCTAAGATGGGGGTATCTGATAGGGAGGGAGTAGGAGGAGGGATGGATGGGGGTGGGGGAAAGGGGAGAAATGATTAGAGGGGAAAGACTATAAAGAAGAGGAAGGGGAAAAGAGAGGGAAGTAAAGAGGAGGTCAGAAGAAGAGGAATGGTGGGAAGGGATAGCAGAAAGGGATAGGGGAAGGGAGAGAGGGGGGGAGGGGGGAGAAATATGGAAGGGGTGGGTTGGGGAGGGTGGATGGGAGGGGAATGAGGGGGAAGGATATGAAAAAGAAGGGGGGGGGAGGAGAAAGAGAAGGGATAGGAGGATTTAGGAATCAAAATCTCGTTACTGTCATCATCAGAAGTGTGGCCCAACGAGTCCCAGAATAAGGTAGGCGTTAGAGTTCTGCTTCGCACAGCTACATGTAAAATCTTTGGGGCTTCAGTGAGGTGGTCTGCGTTCTTCCATTCGGTCCTGGCGGGCGGCGGAATCCACCTCTCTGCCTCTGAACATTCTCCGCCACTCTCATGGGGAACTCCGGCCAGTTCTGGATCTGGACCATCGGTAAGTCTAATGCAGACGTAAATGAGGGAACGTCCTCTGGAGATCTTAGGGTGTACTGGCGTCCTGCTCTTCTAACCTGTAAGCGCAAGGGGAACCCCCAGCTATAAGGAAGTATGGGGTGTAGGGCACGTCTTTTTTGGAGGGACAAATACGGGACAAATACGGGAGTATTGTCAGGACCCGGTCGCCGAACCTGCATTGTTTTCCATTCCGGATCTTGGCCATGATAGCTTCCTTCACCACATACCGATGGACCCTGCAGATTACATCTCTGGGCCAGTCCGAGTCCACCGGCCTGGGGCCCAGTGCCCTGTGGGCACGATCCAGTTCAATACTTGTGGAAGGGGGATCCTGCAGGATCTCATTAAATAGCCCCTGCAGGACTCTAGGCAAGTCTCTTGACTCAACTGATTCGGGTAACCCTCTAACCCGTACGTTATTACGTCGCCCTCTATTTTCTCCATCATCGAGGGCTTCCACCAGGTGTTCTATTTGGTGAGATTGTTGATGGAGGGTAGCTTGTTGAGATCTACATAATTCCTCCAAGGCCGAGATCCTGTGGGCATGGTCTTGGCCCTGAGAGTCTACCCTAGAAACTTCACCCCTGAGGCATGAAAGTTCGCTCCTATATGCCTGTTCAAGGCGACTTATGTAGGCATCCATGTCCTCTCTTGTGGGAATTGATGCTATTCGTGCCCTCATGTCTCCCAGCTCAGCTAGGACACTATAACTCTGCAGCCGTTCGTCTGGGATCCCTTGCTGGCTTGATGATAGTCTAACAGAGCCGGGGGGAGGGTTATAGACCAGAGTTGTACAGCTAGGATTAGTGAGTGTGAGAGCAGGAGCTGCTGCAGCTGCAAAGGTGGGGGCTTCACCATTCACTCCTCTCTCTCTCTGTACTTCATTGCATGACCTGACATCTCGATGTCCCTGGGGGATCTGGCTTTCTGCCTGGTCGCTCTCCTCCATAGCTGTGTCCGCATGCTGTACCTGTGGAGCCCCCTCCCCCCTTGTACCTGGTGCAAGCTCTTATCTCGGCCTCCGGGTCTCCCGCCTGCCGGCTGGATGAGCCTCTGGTCTGCATTCCCTGCTGGATGCCCGAGTCTCCTCTGGTGTATGTTGCCATCTGAGCTGGGGGGAGCCGGACAGGTGTCCCTTCTGCTGCGTCCACCATGTTCTCCACATTGCCTCTCCTCCGTGACGCGGCCATCTTTGAAGTCGCTGTTCTGGCGGGAAGCTGCTCCTCTGAGTTGAAAAATCGTCTAATAGACGAACCAGAGCTCCGGGGTGGTTGGGAGTCGGTGCTCTTAGCTCTCACCGATCTCTCCTTTCGCATGGCTGCCTCAGTGCCAGTGAAATCTGATGACCGATCTCTGGTTTTAGGATCTTGGAGCGGGAGCTCTTACAGCCTGCGTCCTCACTCCTCCATAGCTAGGCCACGCCCCCAAGCATATGGGTTTGAACACCAGCCCATAACCCTGGGCCCTGTGAGGGGACCACGTCACGGCGCGGAGCACCGGCGGAGCCAAGCAGGGGCACCCGGGGGTACCAGCCGCGCCGACTCCCCGTCCGGAACGGTGCAGCAGTGCCGCGCGCCGAACCCGTTTTCCTCGTAGGGCCCCAGGGCTCTGTCGTTGGTACCCGTCCGGGGTTGGTGGGTGTCGGGGGCCCGAACGGGTTGGTTGCTCGTGGGGTCTGGCACCGCTGGTACCCCCGGGTGCCCCTGCTTGGCTCCGCCGGTGCTCCGCGCCGTGACGTGGTCCCCTCACAGGGCCCAGGGTTATGGCCTGGTGTTCAAACCCATACGCTTGAACATAGGGGGGGGATATGTGAGGCACCGGCCGGGTCAGTATGCTGCGACCGGTGTGTGCCTCCCTGGGTGCGTGCTCCAGTACCGCAGGACGTACTCCATCCCAGGTATTATATGGGATTCCTCTTCTCAGAGCAGAAGGGGTTAAGAGGACATAGGAACCCTGGGTGTGGTTCCTTGAGTCTGGAGTGAGATTCTCTCCAGTGCAGAGCCTGATTGAGGAGCTCTGAAGGAAAGTTGAAGTGGTCCCGGGAAGGGATTATCTCCGGTGGGGCTGATAGAGCCTGTCAGCCGTCGGGAGATACACCAAGCGGTGTGAAGTGTGCCGGCTGCGCTCCGGATCTGTGTTTTGGTGACTGTAACCGGACGGAGATCAATAAACCGTGAGTTGAGAACTGTCGGTGCCTGGTTCCCTGCCTCCCCGACACCGCTACACCTCACAACACATACTGTAGGCCTGTGATTATTGTGTGTGCATACAAGTGTGTTGTGACACATGACCCACAGAAGTATAGGGTGTATGTGGATGTGGCAGGAAGATGATCCTGCAACTGCAGAGTCATGAAGAAGCTCTCACATACATTGCCCCTATATATGTTGGGGTGTACAGTGGCATGTGCTGGCCTTCATATGTCTTTCTTTACACAGAAGGGTATGTGTATGTTGTCATGCTAAATACTCACCATTTATCTGGGCAATCCTGTCACCCAGTCGGGTGATGCGTCCGGTCGTCTTATATTTCAGATCTGCAATTTTTTTGCAGATCTGCTTTTGGCTGCACAAAAAACCCAAGCTCCTCTCCAGCCGCCTCTGCACCTTCAGCAGGACAGCCTGCTTGTGGAGACGTGGATGGGTGTGCTGCTCGTGACACCAGTAATCCCTGGTGTCACATAGATCAACAAGGATAAGGAGCTCAGGCTATGAACGCACGGGAGAGATGTCACATGTTGACGGGGGCCCAGAGGCGTAA
Organism: Allobates femoralis; assembly: GCA_033576535.1. Lineage (NCBI taxonomy): Eukaryota > Metazoa > Chordata > Amphibia > Anura > Aromobatidae > Allobates > Allobates femoralis. The sequence continues at coordinate 301,508,333 of JARQOC010000004.1, read as the reverse complement.
AAGCCACAGGACACACTGTATGCTTTTGTGTCATATACCTTAAACAGGAAGGCTGCCATAACAGCGCTCAGATACAGACATTAGTTGACATGTAATGACAATTGTGTTGATGTTAACACACATTTTCGGTCGTTGCACATCTCTGCACTTTTGAACACAGCCGCAAACACAGAGGCCACATCAATGCGCTACTTTATAGCATGTACGCTCCTGGGTAATACACCTTTGGATGCACACATCATCAAATATGGCGCCAAGGAACAAAACGACCAATCGGAACGCTCGAACTGCCACCAATCCACGCAGACCGGCAGAGGTAGTAAATACGCCCAGAAACGCCTACCGGCGATGTGTGCTGTTGCTCTTGACATCGCTCTTGACACGTTACACACGGCGATCAGCACACATTGCCCCAGAATAGTCGCCTGGTTTCAGAGCTGTGATGTGAAACCAGGCGACCGCTCAGATGTGTCGCCCTCACCCAGTAACATTAGGCGACACTTTGGCGATGTCGCCGGCGACAGGCCACGCCTTAGCGTCGCCATAGAAATCGCCGGCGATATCTCCAGGTGTGACGATACCCTTAGAGATGAGCAAACACCAGACTGTTCGAATTTGGATTTGTTCGCCGAATGTGGAGTGTTCGATGAACAAACGCCATTGAAATCAATGGCAGGCAACATGAAACACATAGAAAACACCTTCAAATGTGTCCAACAGCTGCCAAACATACACAGACACACACAGTTCATGTTACCAGTCTCCTTCTACTTGCATGATTGATTGATTGTGGATCCGCTCTCCCTCTCACTTACTTCTGGTTCCATCCATGAAGCTTCATGCATATTCACTTCACTGACTAGCAACAGCCAATCACAAATTCTCATAGTCTATGAGAACATCTGTGATTGGCTGTTGAGATCAGACGGCATTTCCACAATCTGTCTGTGCTTGGTTGTCATACACCAGGGGTGAGAAACTCCAGGCCTCAAGGGCTGCCAACAGGTCATGTTTTCATGATTTCCTTAGTATTGCACAGGGGTTGGAATCATCACCAATGCATGCGATTCACTTATCACCTATGCAATACTAAGGAAATCCCCACCTCTGTCATATACATTATTGTATGGGAACCAACCTGGCATCATAGTGTGTCCCCCCAAAAAATAATGGAAAAATAAATTGCAAAGGGCTTTACCCTGTTTTTAATTGGCAAAGAAAAAAGTAGGCAGCTGAAGGCTGGTATTCTCAGTGAAGTGAGGGCCCATCATTATTGGACCCCTCCATGCTATAGAATAGCATCCCACAGCCACCCCAGAGAAATTGACACATTCATAAGAAGCACCAATTCCTACTATTTTACACGGCTCTTCCACTTGCCGTGTAGCGGTGGCAAAATTGGTAATAAGGGGTTAATGCCAGCTTTGCATTGCCAACTGACATTAAGCCCGAAATTATTAATGTTGGGCCAATATTACACCCAGCTATTAAGAATTTCAAGCAAATAGTAAAGGAGACACAACTCAGAGAGAAAACATTTTATTAGAAATAAAAACACAAACACATATCTGGACTCCATCTTTGTCACTCCTTCATACCCATTCTCGATCCTCTGTGACATCTGCTTGATTGAATACTGTTTTTTACATAGAAAGTATTGATATTTATAGGAGGTAAAGTTTTTTTTTAGGTTTTAAGGAATTATAAGTTACCAACTTTTAGTTTTGATAAAATAATTACTTTATTAACAATTATTCAATAAAAAGGTCATAGACCCATATAGAAAAGATATTACCAACAAACAAGCTTTTGAATCCAAAGAAAGTGGCGTGTGACTGTAGGGGAAGCTAAACTTTCCCTCATCTGTTTCCACCTACCTACCAATGAGGGATTTTCACCCTACGGTATTTGGTGCCTACATACCATGTCGGCAATCCCTCATCTTATCCTGTTTAATTTGATAGGGGGTTTGTGAGGGAAAAACACTCCTGATATCTGGACTCCATCTTTATCACTCCTTCATACCCATCCTCGATCATCTGTAACATCTGCTTGATTGAATACTGCAGTGAAGAACACAGCATCCTGTCACCGCAGCTTCCAAACATTTATTGAATGAGCCGCCTGCTGCAGTTCGATAAGCGGTGACTCTATGCAAAAAATGTCTTGCCCACATCCCTATGACATCCGTGTGCACAGACCATTGCAAGAAGTTTTAAATATAAAAGTAAAGTATTTTAAACTTATCTGACTCCAGCAATACTCCTGTCCCTTTCATTTCCAGGACCCATGAGCATTAAGCTCATGAATATTCACTGAACTGAGCTACAGGGGCCCCAGAATTGAGAGGGACAGGCAACGCTGGAGACAGGAGAGTTTACAATGACATGCTGTCCGTGAGCTCTCCGGATGTCAAATGGATAGCATACTGACACCATACGTATGTTACATGGTGTTGGTCACACAGACATAAGGCCCCCCAAAAGCGTCCTCTCCCACACGTGCGTTTTTGCCCAGATGTGTGAAAGAGACCTAACCTTGGTTGGCAATTAAAAATAAGGTGGAGCCCAAAACTTTTTTTTCCATTATTTATTTTATTATAAATAAACTCTATGCTATTGCATTGGAAGTGCGGTGAAATGAACACCTGTATATGCTTAGTGGTGCTGATAGGAGCAGTGTACATGTGTCACACCATTTGCGCTTTCCAGCATATCTATTCTATGTCATCCCTCCACATTTGTGTATTGTATGTGTTGCGTCAGCCAGCTTTAAATCTCCCGCCAATACCACGCTGCTCAGCTGATTGATCGCACGCTGCCGGCATGCAACCAATCAGCTGAGTAGCGCAGTATTGGTGGGAGATTTAAAGCTGCCACTGCTTATCTCCTGGTGGAATAGCAGTGAGCGGCGAACCGCCAGGAGATCAGTGGCGGGAGCCATTGATCCCCCAGTGGCATCGCTGCTGACCTCCCAGTAGCGGAAGATGAGCGGCAGGCAGCTTTAAATCTCCCGCCAATACCGCACTGCTCAGCTGATTGGTCACGCGCTGCCCGACGCGCGACCAATCAGCTGAGCAGTGTGGTATTGGCAGGAGATTTAAAGCTGGCTGCCACTTATCTCCCAGTGGAATAGCAGTGAGCGGCTGCCACTACTGGGAGATCAGCGGCAAGCACCACAGATCTCCCGGCAGAATAGAAGTAATGTGTATGTCACTTGCGAGGTGCAGTTCATGGCTTGCGACCATGAACTGCACCTGCGCAACTGCCAGTGCCTATCCCAGTGTCCCGATACATTCTGGGTTAGGGTTACATCGCCCACTGACAATTATGTATGTAGATGTCAGGTTACACAGCCAGCATCATGCAGCAGTGAATCCCACTGTGGCCCCACCATGTTGTTTGATCTTTTTTTTAGAAGAAGATTTTGAGAATCTGCATGTCTATCCTGAAGCTAGGAAAGTCTATGAAAGTTCTGAAGTGTTGTGTTTTTTTTTATTGCAGATGTTGGGGAAGAAAAAAAAAATCTGGACCACATGTGCACATGTATTAGAAGAGAGAAGGACTGGCATCACTTAATGTTAAGGTGCAAGCAAAAAAAACCAATATATTATTAATAAGAGAATTGCTGCAACACTAAACATGACATCAATATGGAAAAGCTAAATCTCTAATGAGTGATAGAAAACAATGAAAGACAGGGCAATATGTTCAGCTAAAGGTGTATATGAAATAAGCTCACAGTAAATACTGTACTAGAAAAAGGAATGAGAGACTTAGCTTCAACACTGGCGCCACTGTGAAGAGCCCGGTAACTACGCCAAAGTGCTCTCATCTTACCGGGTCCTATGCTAACACTCTGTGTTGTGTACTATTGCTTGAATGGGTTTATAAGCCTGTGGATGCAATTAAAACCATCTGGGATGATGTGTCTCAGGACCAGGGCTACAGTAAAATGGAGGAACAGGCGAAGCTACAGGGCGGGGGAAGGGAGCACAGTACTAAAAAAGGTCCTCAAGGTCTGAAAACAGTGCAAGTTTTCTAGATTTCCTTAGCATTGTACAGGTGCTAATTTCGTCACTTGCAGAGGCGATGGATGATTCTAGCACCTTGTGCAATGCTAGGGTAATTCTGAAAACATGCACTGTTTGCGGCCCTTGATAACTGCACTTGGCCTGTCCCGTTCTACTGGAGTGGGTATATGTCTTGCATTTCCATACCTCACACCTTCAGGCCAGAGGTCAGCAGCTTGTTCACCAGTCTCTGTAGGGCAGTATCAAAGCAATTGTTTGCAGAAATAGTCCAGGACACAAGGAAAACCTTTACTATAACACAGACAATGTGTCTGAAACAAAAAAAAAACCTTAACAATATACATATTGTATGCACATAACTAACAAAAACATAACTTGGTCAAGGACAGCAAAAAACTGAAAAGAAAAAAAGTCTGAAAAGTTAATACCATGTAAGGAACTGTCTCAAAGACCCACTGATATGGCTTTAGGAAGTTCCCCCGGGGTTGTTTTTTGTTTTTCTGCATTTTTATCCATGGCCTGGATGGTATGGTGCAGTTTTGGATGGTAGTCTGCTGTCGTACGGTGTTAGTGGGTCTCTGGGGTAGTTCCTCTCGGTGCATTCTGGGCCACCACCTGCCTACAGCATACTCCATCATTGCCACAGCAGGAGAGGATGATGAAGGAACTAGGGGATGACAACTCCCTCTAGGACATAGAGAACCAAGACCATCTTTGGGAACATCAACATGCCCTGTGGGTTTGAGCTCATCTAGCTGGCCAACCAAGAGACACATTGGCCACACCCGACGCCAATATCTCTAGGAACGGCTTACTCGTGCCGCTTCTGATATTGGGTCGCAATGCCAACCTGACATACACCAACCACAAACCACCTCTTCATGCCCCACACCTTCATAAATGTGACCTCATCCCGAACATAGATGGTACATAGTCTTTGGGGAAGATCGTCACGCTGCAGGGTGGCGCTGTTGACATAACACCGATGTTTAGTGCCATGTTTCACTAGGAACCCATAGCCCTTATCTTGTTTGAATAGCAACACCTTGCCTTTCGTGCATTGGTCAAGGAAGTCATTAGTCTGGGACTACACGAAGAGGAGATGGATACGGAGCTGCTGGTAGCTCTTGGTATATCTAGAGTCCTTTACCAGTCCAGAAAGCTGTTGGATCCTGCTCTCCCGACCATTGGGCAGCTCAAGAACAAACTAAATAATATAATAATATAAGTAAGGGGTGTGTTTCTAAAGAGGAATACACTTAATAAATTCCATAGGATTTGAGAGACATGGCTGGAGGCCCTGGGACTCCCCTCGAGTGTATTACACCAGGAATGTGCATTAGATATATTACTATTACAGTTAAATAGATAATTTTTAATTAAGGTTGAATATAAGTCACCCCTGTGACGTCTCAGGGACATTCATACTAATAGGGTTGTCGAATGTTGAGTTTTGAATTCCTAAAATGCATTCAAGTAATAATAAATGGTATTGTATGTTATAGTAGATCATCTGCACCAATACAATATTGTACGGGGGGAATGAGGATTTGACTTTTCTACAATGTTGATACCGGAGTAATGGTTTATGTTTTGACTCTTGATTTATGTTTTGTGGATTTATTTGCTTTGTATGATGAATCATTTTTATTTTCTAAAGTTAATTCAATAAAAATGAACCTTATTTAAAAAAAAAAAGAAGAAAATAGGGGGGACCCCTCATCATTTTTAAAATTTATATTTACACTACAGATAGAAGACTGACTGCAACCAATCACAGATGCCGACACAGAGAGTAGGGGTATGTATGGCACTCTGTCTGACTGCAACCAATCAGAGACGCAGTCACAGAGGGTGGGCAGGGATACTCATAAGGTTTAATGAGTTGGCCCAGAAACAATCTGACAGTTGTGTTATGTTCCGAGGAAACACAATATGTATGATTTATCCGCTTTAATCCCCATTTTGATACCTTTTGCAACCTCCTAGCCCTGCCATCTTAGCTTCCCGGGAAGCAGAGAAGATAGACAGCCTTTCAACAAGCTTTATTTGGGTGCTACAGTTGGACATACAGTTAGAATTCCATGTTCGGGGTTCAGTTCCGGACACTAGGTGTCTGCTATGCACCCTAAACTTTACAGTTCAGGTTCGCTCATCCCTACTGTAAAGAGATATAAATTATTCTCACATCTCTACTTTGTTATTTCATTAAAGGTGAAATTATATCAGCAAGCAGTCAAAAGGTGTATATATTCTTTTCTGTTAATAAAATTATTACCATATTTTTCAGAATATACAATGCATTTTTTAACAAGCAAAACTCATGCTAGAAAAAGTTTGTGCGTTTGATAGAAGAGAGACAGCTTTCTGTAATGGAGGAGAATGCTAACACAGCATTCTCTCCGGTCACAGAGAGCTGTCATCCCTCCTCCTGCTCTACACTGTTCTATGTGATGTCTACAGAGCAGGAGAGGAAGCTTGCTAGGAGTTGAAGAGACACTGCAGGAGTTGAACAGTTGAAGGACCTTTCACACCAGTAATTCCAGAACCTTTCAGGTCATGTGACTGATCAAATGATCTGAAAGGCTCTTCAGCTAATCATGTAGAAGGTCCTTCAGCTGCTCAATTCCTGCAGCCTTAATTAAGGTCCCAATCAAAAACTACAATATGTATTATATTATAGTGAGTAAATGTCTGTAAATGTGCATGTAGCAGAGCTGTGTATGTAATTGTAAATGTGCATATAACAGAGCCGTGCATGTAAGTGAAAATGTGCATATAGCAGACCTGTGCATAATTTTGACTTCCATCTGTTTAGCATATGATTAGTTATGTAGGTTCTTGTTATGTCATTGCATTTTTACTGTTTTGCTTATGTGCTTACATTCTCTAATAGCTTACTGTGTTATTAGATTGATTCAATACCGAAAAGCCACTGGTTCGAATCACAGAGCAGCCATGAAGTAGATTTCCCTAGAAAAGAGAAACAGCATCATCGAGCTCATTGATAGCGACCTTTTGGCCAAGAAAATTGCCAAACTGCATCATGTTAGTGCCATGACAGTTGTAAGAAAACATAATGAAGCCTGTCCATCCATTCATTCAAAATCCAAGAAGTGGACATCCAAGCAAAATATTGGAGTCAACAAGTCGGCTTCTCACAAGTTATATCAGATCTGGCAGTACAGGTGGCTCATATACTTCATTATATGACATCAGAGACATCCATGCAAACACCATGCAATGCATTTTACACTGGTCTGAAATGGTGGCCTGAAAAAATCATTATAAGAAGCATTGGCTCGAGTTTGCAAATATGTGCAAAAACTGAACAGAAGATTGGAAACGGGTGACTCGGCATGATGAGACAAACATCAATAGACTAAGCTTGGTAGGTGCAATTAGGTCTGGAAGAAACAAGAGAAAGAGACTAACAGATCAAGAAATTGAAGGAACTGTCAAGTTCACTGGATGAAGCATGATGATATGGGTTTTTTTCCTGCCGAAAGTGTTGGATAGTAGACCAGGATCAAAGGTAATCTCAATGATAAGCTATATGTAGGTATCCTACTAGACAAGTTAAGCCCCCGTCACACTAAGCGAGATTGCTAGCGAGATCGCTGCTGAGTCACAAGTTTTGTGACATAACAGCGACCTCAGCAGCGATCTCGCTACGTTTGACACGTAGCAGCGATAAGGCCCCTGCTGTGAGATCGCTGATCGTTACAAACCATTCCGGACCATTTTTTGGTCGTCGCGCTCCCGCTGGGCAGCGTGCATCGCTGTGTTTGACAGGGACAATGACCAACGACCTCAATACTATGCCCTAGAGTGACAGGGTCCTAACGACCGCCGTATCGTTGCTGCGTTACTGGTGAGATCTGACTGTTTGACATCTCACCAGCGACCACATAGCGGCACACCAGCGATCCCTACCAGGTCGTATCGTTGTGGGGATTGCTGTAGCGTTGCCAAGTGTGACGGTAACCTTACTTTGTACACTCGCGTACGTTGGGTGTGAAAAGGAAAATTTAGTTTTCTAGCAGGAGAATAACCTGAAGCATACGTTAAAATTGACAAAGAAATTGTTTAATGACAATGAAGTAGAGGTGCTGGATTTGCCTTCTCAGTCACCAGACCTTAAAGGGGTTTTTCCATGAACAAAAGTAATTTTAATCAACATATCTTGGAATAATTATAAGTTCCACAATTAAATGTGTTTAAAAAAATGTTCATAATGGGCATAATATGTGAAATAAATGAAAATTAAAATTAAAAAGAAGCACCAAAAAGCACAAATAAATAATACATACGGTAACTAAAAAAGAGACACTGTCCGTATCTGTTTCTAGCTCCATTCCATTAACAAAATGCAATCAATATATAAAAACAATTTCTACTGAAAGAGGTATGCAAGTTAAAAATTTCGTTTTTCTTTATATTTTCTTCTGACATGAGAAAAAAATGGGAAAGTAAAATGACAAAATTATGCTCTAAATACCGTATATACTCGTGTATAAGCCGACCTGTGTATAAGCCGAACCCCCTACTTTTGCCCCCAAAAACTGGGAAAACTTATTGACTCGCGTATAAGCCGAGGGTGGACTCCAGCACAGGTATACAACCCCCAGCAGTGAGGTATACAGCCCCCAGAAGTGTGGTATACAGGCCCTCCCAGTGGTATACAGGCCCCAGCAGTGTGGTATACAGCCACCAGGACAGGTATACAGCCCCCAGCAGTGAGGTATACAGGCCCCCCAGTGGTATACAGGCCCCAGCAGCATGGTATACAGCAGGCCCCTAGGGGTATATACAGCAGGCCCCCAGGGGTATATACAGCAGGCCCCCAGGGGTATATACAGCAGGCCCCCAGGGGTATATACAGCAGGCCCCCAGGATACAGCAGGCCCCCAGGGGTATATACAGCAGGCCCCCAGGATACAGCAGGCCCCCAGGGGTATATACAGCAGGCCCCCAGGGGTATATACAGCAGGCCTCCAGGGGTATATACAGCAGGCCCCCAGGATACAACAGGCCCCCAGGGGTATATACAGCAGGCCCCCAGGGGTATATACAGCAGGCCCCCTGGGGTATATACAGCAGGCCCCAGGATACAGCAGGCCCCCAGGGGTATATACAGCAGGCCCCCAGGGGTATATACAGCAGGCCCCCAGGGGTATATACAGCAGGTCCCCAGGGGTATATACAGCAGGCCCCCAGGGGTATATACAGCAGGCCCCCAGGGGTATATACAGCAGGCCCCCAGGATACAGCAGGCCCCCAGGATACAGCAGGCCCCCAGGGGTATATACAGCAGGCCCCCAGGGGTATATACAGCAGGCCCCTAGGGGTATATACAGCAGGCCCCAGTGGCACTCGCCCCCCCCCATCATGAGAAGAGCCCCCCACACTTTGCAGAGCCCCCCCCGCTGCATTATCTTACCATCCAGGGTCTTCTTCACCGCGGGTCCTGCAGTCCATCCTCGCGCGCTGTGTTCCCGGTCTCTTGTGACCCCGCGGTCACAGTGGAATGACGTCATCGCGCCGGGTCACGTGAGACCGGAACACAGCGCGCGATGATGACTGCAGGACCCGCGGATGGTAAGATAATGCAGCGGGGGGGCTCTGCAAACTGTGGGGGGCTCTTCTCATGATGGGGGGGCTAGTGCCACTGGGGGCTGCTGTATACACTGGGGGGCTTTATGCACGGCTCCCCCTGCTGCTGTGATGGGCGGGGGGAGCCGTGCATATCTAATGAGCGGCCCCACGTGATGGGCCGCTCATTCAGCAGCCTCCCCCCGCCTCCTCCATGGATAATTTACCATATTGACCCGTGTATAAGCCGAGGGGGTGACTTTTTAGCCCAATTTTTGGGCTGAGAAACTCAGCTTATACACGAGTATATACGGTATTCCACAAAATGAAAAAAATAATTTGAATATCTCAATGTGAAAATTGTTTAGAACAGTCATAAGCGAATGTATGATAAAATAAAAAAATTGTGCCTGGTCAGGAAGGGGTGTCTTTCTTTACTCTTCTAAGTAAAAGAATAACTGAGATTTATGTTAGTCTAGTCACACTCTTATATTTGTTGTTAAGTATGTTTCTAAAGACGACTATTAATAGAGCAGGCAGCTGAAAAATGTATCTTTCAAAATGAATTGTGGTTGTGACTCACAAGTAGGAGTCTTGTCTTGTAGAGCATTATATTGAGTCATGCTCATCAGATGTCAGTCATAAGCAGTTATTTGTAGAATTTGTTCCAGTAGCAAAAAACTTTTCATATAATGTCATATGTATCTATTATTTCTGCAGAGAAAAGGTTTATTTGATGAATCATCCAAGTATATTAAAGTCTAAGCTATAGAAAAGTATATGTGATACTGTCAATGATTGCACAAAAATACCAATATTGATACTGCATTTATAGTACTTTCAAATGTTACATCTATTGAAAATCAGCACAAACTAGCCAATGACTGCCCACTGTTACTGGCAAACCGTGCCTGCAAAGGGCTGCAGCAGCTTCTTATTTTTTCATCATAGCATGACAGCATAGTCCCAGGATGGGGACATATATACCAGGATGAGCCCAGGATGGGGGACATAGATACCAGGATGGGCCCATATATACCAGGAAAGGAGACTTACATACCAGGATGGACGCAGTATGGGGGACATAATATACCTGGAAGGGGCCAAGGATAAGGAACATGGTACAGTATGGGCATCATTACTTAATGAAGGGGGAGGTTCACATATGTATTTATAGGATTTAGCTACAGGTGCCCATACACCTGACCAACATTCAGGGGGGTGGGAATGCAGGGGGCCCAGATCCTTATCTTTCATTGGGGCCCATTGTACTCTAGTTATGCCACTGATTAGGATTGAGGCAAAAGATGTGTTAGGGCCTCGTTACACATAGCAATGTTCCAGCGATACCACCAACGATCCGACCTGGCCGGGATCGCTGGAACATTGCTGTGTGGTCACTGGTGAGCTGTCAAACAAGCAGATCCCCTCAGCGACCAGCGACCTGTGTAACGACCTCGACATCGTGGAAAAGAATATAACCTATTCTTTGCCGCAATGTCGAAGTCCTGCTACTGTATTCTGATAGGCTGGGGTAAGCGGGAGAACGCTGGTAACCAGGGTACACATCAGATTACTAAGCAAAGCGCTCTGTGCTTAGTAACTCGATGTGTAACCTGGTTACCAGCGTGCTGTGCTTAGTAACCCAATGTGTACCCTGGTTACCAGAGAACACATCGGGTTAGAGGTGCGTCACACACGCCAATGTATGCTGCCCTGCGGGAGACCGACGATCAAAAAATGGTCCTGGCCATTCCGCAGTGATCAGCAAGCTCATCGCTGGTTGCTGCGGCATGTCACATGCAGCGACTTCGCTGACGAGGTCGCTGCTACGTCACAAAACCTGTGATGTTGCAGCAATATCGCTAGCGATATCGCTGTGTGTAAAGTACCCCTTAGAAAGCTCAGTACAATTTCTCTGTGTCTCTCACTGGCTGTTTCCTCACTCTGCTTCTTTCTCCATCTCCCCTTCTCACTCAGCAGTTGGTCTTGTTCGAGTTGAGATATATTTTTTTTTCAGTGTAAATGGTGAGTTTAGAAGACAGAAGGAGACAGAGGAAAAACTGTCTAAATACTGGGGAAGGAAGGGGATTTCTCTGATAAGATGCATTACAACGTTATGCAATATTTGTTGAAAATACAATTTCCATTTAAATTTGGTGCAGGATATATAAGGGGTTTGGGATAGGCCACATATTTCCGGTAATATGCATTCAAAGACATTTAGAAAAAAATAATTTCCAACTTTGTGGTAAGAGTGCTGCTGTAATATATTTCTGTATATTCCTGTAAATACAACTAGAAATTGAAAAATGGAAATAGAAAGGCAATAACTATGTTAGAATTCTAGAAAGTCAACTGAATACGGTATATTTTTCTATATATTTTTTATGAGAAAATATTACATAACAGGGAGAATAAGAAAGATCTCTTATGTTTGTATTTTGAAAGGATGTAAGCGCAGAAATTGGAACACATCGATATTACCATATTATGAATTGGACTGAAGAATAAACAAATCTGCTATTGCAGCTTCAATCTTCAGACGTAGGAGGAAGTCAAATGCAGCAAGATGCGCACCATGTGTCCATGAGACTAAACAAAATGTATTAATTTATCAATGTAGATTTCTTTGTCATATTTGCATACTTAAATATAAGTCTACCAATACTTGAATCTAAGTTCCAAGAGCATATTGGGAAATGTGAACACATTCATTTATGTATGTAACAACAGAATTGAATGTACATTCATTATCTAAGTAAATGATCATTGTGGCATGATTAAATTATAACCTCTCCATCCAATAAAGGCCGACGATTGCTTTGCTAAAGATTATTGATAGCTTTAATGATTACTCAATTAGAACACAGCAAACGAAGCACGAGAATCTTAGAACAGTTTAGTATTTTCAAATAAATTCTACTAGAAAGCCAATTATTTTCTGTAAGTGATGTCTCTGCCATCTTCTACACAATGAATGATTCTTATGAGCAAATGGAAGACCAACACAAAGATGTAATTCATGTCAGACCTTGCAAATGTGCACCAATCAATATACACTGTCATATGCAGAATAACAGTGCAAAGAGTGCAATGAAATGATTTGGTTCATTGGAACACACATGAAGACTTATTCATTATTCATTCTGTATCTATACATACAGTATTTCCATTTAAAAAAAAAGATTTTCTCTACATACTCATCATTAAATGAACTAGAACATAAGCAAAAGCAGTACATATCGCAGCTCCGTGAGTTTAGGATATGAAGAATCTGGACATTTTGGAGAATTACATAATCATACTAGAAATCTAATGTAGCAGCTGCTTTTTCTGAGTATCTGCCATCATTTCCTGGGCTTCATCTGTCATTGGTCTATGAAGTATTTATGAGTGGCGGAGCAAAAAATGAATATGTCTGTGGTGATAATCATATTACTTGTGTGATCCACATTTCCAATAAAATATTTATTTCACTAACAATGAAGTGTCAGCTCATAAAATTATTTGGAAAGATTGGCTGCTACTAAATCATGTATTTAAATCATTCATATACAGTAAGTCTGCAAGGTATGATTGACTTACTTGTAAATTTGCCACAAATTGCCTAATGTGGATTATGGTCAACAAGGAGACAAACTGGGGAACATTGTCAACTTCCCATAGGAATAACTTCAAGCAACTGGGCTCCAATGAAATAGGGCTCCCTACTATCAAGACTCATTGATAATAATATTGTTTTCATGTGTCTCAGTGAAGGCTTTGCAATGAGGACCCTGGTGTGATGGCTACCTCTGCACCATCTATACCGTAGCTACAGAGGTGAACATATTATTGGTGCACTTGTAATGCCACACAGTAGCACAAGATGTAAGGGGGTCAATTTCCACCTCCAAAGCAGGTTGAATTGTGCTTTATGATAAACAATTGGACTGCAAAGGATAAATATACCATAGCTGTAGAGAAAGACATGTACCACATATCCAAAGCATATTGATCTATTGCTCTTAGCTGAACATGCCGATCAGACTGTATGAAGTCCAGTGCCATGACATGATGAAGCTCTTAGATCTTTTCTAGCTTTAAAGGTGCAGCACTGTACACCAATCACTTCTGTAGCCATATTACATCAGTAGGGCGGGGTGATCTAGTGTCCCACAGCACTCATGCTGCAAGGTTGAGTCCCCATGAATTAGGCCACACCACTCCATAATCATAGCACCATAGCAAAAATGTTCTAAAATGTTCAAAAATTCTTGTGTTTGAGTGGTGCTTTAAATTTAAATCCCCTGCCCCATGTCTTATATTCACCATCCAGAGTTTTTATCCTTTGTCACCAATGCTCTGGTCCAATGGCGTCATCTTGTGTCTGTGACTTCTGACTATCCAGAAGTCAGAATTTATGTCCCAAGCTCTCAATATAAGTCTAAGGGTACCTTTACACACCGCAATATCTGGTGGCAATATGAGGCGATCTAACGTGCGCATGCACGCTTTTCATGGTCGCCTCAGATTGCCGATGGCACCATTACACACCACAATTTCGCCCTCAACCTAAGGCGATGTGTCGCCCCGGAAATCACCTCACCCACAGCGGAACCAATCTGGTCGACTTCCCTCGTCGCTTCACAAGCTGCATTCCCCAAAGGAATGTGGGTGTACATGTTCAGCGCAGCGAGAACATAGGCATGTCATTGGACAACTCAATAGCGTTATGATTGGTCAGCCTGCTCTCGAAGGCTGTCTAATACATGATGCCATTGTAGATGTGTGTGTGGCAGAACGGACAGATCTTCAAATATGGCGCCCTATGAACTGACAGGCAATGGGAACACAGTAGCCACCACCAATCATCGCAGACGGGGCGTGGACTCCAGTACACTGTGGCACGCCTACGGGAAATCAATAGGCTATGCTGATTCCATCACTATCGCCCTATCACACGCCAAAAGCCGGGAATCTCGCCTTCATGATTCCCTCTGATTTTGGAGCAGTGCTCTGAAATCAGGAACCAGGCGACAGGTGATTTATTGCCGCCTAATTCCCCAATTACACGCCGCAACTAGGAGGCAATTTGTCGGCGATAGTTTCAGGGCAACATATCGCAGTCAGGATTCCCACAAAATATTGCGGTGTGTAAAGGTAACCTAAAGGTACCGCCACACGCAGCAATATTGCTAGGCAATTTCACTGGCAATTTGCTGGTTGCAGTGAAATCATGGACACATTGTTCCATTTGTACACAGCAACAAAATAGAACAATGTGTCCATGATTTCACTGCAACCAGCAAATTGCCAGTGAAATTGCCTAGCAATATTGCCGCGTGTGATTGGACCTTAAGAAAGTCAGAAGAAGGCCAGAACAAGGTTTTCATAGATGTGTGTTGAGTTGTAACCCTTGGAGCACTCCATGAAACATTATAGCTGGCAGCAGGTCAGAAATCGCTGGAGACTGACTAGAATAACACTGTAAACAGATCAAGAAGGCAGCAGGTAAGTATAAGAAAGTGGGCAGGAGAATTACATTTATAGCACCACACCAGTACGGAAATAAAAAAAAAATGCTTTAGAGGTGCTTTAAAACTAGACTAAGGATTTACTGTACAGGGGACAGTTTACTATTGCTAAAAATATTATAATCTAGCCATATTGTTTCTGTCCATTTGTATTGGGCCCGTGCACATGCATAAGATGAGTCAGTAATCATTATGACAATCACCATTTATTGTTTTGACCTTTATTATAACCAGAAAAAATCGTCAGCTAGATAACCCAACTCACCAATAGTGCTCCCCATTCATACGATTATAGTGAAAGTAAAAATATTTAGCTGGCCTCAGGACTTAGGCATACAGTAGACTCATAGCACAAAAAGTGCTTTAATTTGCATATAAAATTCTATACTGAAATATGTAAAAAATGCTCAACAATAGCTCCAGCTCAGAACACAGTAGATTTTATAAAGTATGTCCAAACTTTTGTGGTGTGTTCCTTAATTACTGCTCAAAATCCCAACAATGCTGACTACCCTGCACTATTCCCGAAGTTCTATTCACTATAGTAAACTTATTACTGTTGCACACATGTTACAAATGATGATGGTGTTTAGCTTAAGAAGAATATGTTATGAGAAAACAACCTATACTGTAACCATCTATTTTAATTTTTATTTCATAAGTCAATAATAAGTCAAAAATTTGCTTCTTTCTCTGACAGAATCAGTCATCATCAAAATTCTCAATTCTGAGGTAAAATCTGTATATAGTAAAGACTTTCCCATTATTGAGAAAGGAGATGTCAAGTTGTTACTGATGAGATTCTATGATGACAGGAGGAGGGAGGAGCTAGAGGAAGATGGAGGGGCCAGATGCAGAGGAAGGAACAAGAGGCAGAGCTACACCCCCTCCTCCTTTTTCTATCTACATAGAATCTCATCAGTAACAACTGCCGTCTCCTATCTCAGTAATGGGAAAGTCTTCACTGAATAGAGATTATACATCAGAAATGAGAATTTTGATCATGACTACAGATGAGCAAACTTTTCCGAAACATGTTTGCTAATTTTAAATTTGGCACAAACATGAAAGATTTGGTTCGCGATCGGACACCGGAGCAGTTTACTAAAAAATCATCAAATGCAGCTTTCTTGGGAAAAAACTTTGAAATATAAAATGGCCTAAAACATCCTCTGATTGTTTAGGTTGAAAATGCTGGCCTGAAGACCCACTGTATGGGAACATCACCTAACCTTATGGTTAGGATTTTTCCCAGCCAGTGGGTCTACCATTTTATTTTAACCTATAGAATTTTTTGAAGATTTAAAATAATTTTATTTAAAGCTTCCTCGAATTTGCATGTTTTTGACACCTGCAGGATGTGAATTTTGGAAACAGTGCCATATGTGGCAGTAGCTTGGAAGTGCATGAACTTTACAATGACCTTAAAACATCTGTTTAAGAGAGCTTAAATTATTATTTTTTTTAATATTTATTTTTATTTTATTTTTATTATTTATTTTTTGTGGCCGGAGAACAAACCTTTATTATTGCAGAGGGTCAGCAGCGTGCAAGGCCATCTCTTCTACACTTATGTGATAGCAATTCATATAAAAATAGAATATACTTATTATGTGCTTCACATACATGGTCTTATAGGTCTATTCACATTCATGAAACACCATACTGTGAATATTGCTTCTTGAAAATGTGCAGTCACTTTATTTACTTTCATTCCATATGTTTAGGATACATATTTTAGTCATGTGCACAAGTGTGTTATATGTATCATTAATATTGAACTTGTCCATGCATTGCTGCCCACTAGCCTTATTCAACTTTCCAGATTAATTGGTGGTGAGCTGAATAATCTTATTTGTCTTCCTTATTTCTCCTCCAAATATGTCAGGCTTCAATAATAAACTGTGGATAAAAAAGAGAAACAGGGTCTTACCCACCAACCACTGGAAAAGGTTAAAGGAGCTATTCGCTCTCCTTGTTAGGCTGTGACACACAATCAATATGAAAGCGTATGGACAGCTGCTGCAGGTACAACATACAGAGAGGTAAGCTGATAATGCAGGAAACAGCAGAAATCATGGAAAAAATTCTGTGCTGCTGTCAAAGAAATGTAGGTCCAGATGTAGTAATAATAAGAAATGGTGATTTATTCTATGCATTTTGAATCATGTTCCCCACCTCATCTGTGAATTTTCTGAGGAAGAAGTGTGGACACACTTTGAAAAACGTAAAATACATCAGCATTTCTTTTTATTACTGCCTCTAGACATATATTTGTTTGATATCAGCACAGGATTTTTTCCACAAGGCTTCAATAATCATTCCACCCAAATACAAGTTCAGGTGTTACCTGGGGCATGGGGAATGGTTTTGTAATGTAAGTCAGGTGTCTTCTGCAGCCCACCCTATGGGGTTAATGAGGAGCTAGGCAAGAAGATTGTGAAAACACTAATATCCTGTAAGTGATTGCATTCTGGCACTGGAAGAGGTGTGCCTCTAGGCAAAGCAAAGAGGCTTCACCCTTGTACAGTTGTACTGCGCATCTTGGCAGCGCAGTACAACTCAGCTACACTTTGCTGCCATATTCCTGCCATACCCAGCCTGTGATATTACTGATTGATCCACCTCAAGATATACTGGCTCTGGTAGATATCATCTTCCTCACCACTCCAAGAGCAGAGGGTGCTTCAGCACCAGAATAAGAGCAGCCGCACAGGACAAATATAACCTGGAGCTTCACCATGCCACATGCATTGAGCCTCATATGCAGCGAGGTCAGGTTCAGAACACTGAGCTTGGATGCCAGAGGAGATCCTGAAGAGGTCACAGTCAAGTAATAAGCCATTCTTCATACCAGTTAGGAGCAGCAGATGTCACACTCAGGAGGATCTTGCAGCATGCCTGGCATTATTAAACGTGCTGTCGGACCCACAACCACTGGATCGGAAAATCCAGGAGTATGCTGAGGAGGACGAAAAGGATGATGATGAGTATAAGGATGAAAGAGAGGGGGAAGCAGCAGAAGCAGAAGGTCCTGTTTCCTAGCCTTATGTAGCACCCCTACCAGAGACCTTCGACTGGGAGAATGCCTTGTGGGGACCCCTACCCCCTCCAAGCAACTATCCAACTATCCAATACGGCATGAACCATCCCTACCTGTCTCCTTTCTTGAGGAGATTAAGATTGTGGATTGCCGTCACGCAAGTGTGTTTGCATGGGCCAATGACTTTGATGACCAATGTATTTGGGGCATGGTGGTATCATTCACCCAGCAGAGGGGGTTTGGCTTCGAGCTGAAGAAGGTACTGGTAATCAGTGCTACGTCATTCAGTCCATCCTGCTGAGCGACCATATTCCCAAAAGGCTCTGCACAATCTATACTGGGAAGGAGGTCACATTCATGAAGGGGATGGGCAGCAAGGAGTGGTTCGCGGTTGGTGTAAGTTGGGTTGCTACCATTGACGAGACTGTCAGCAGAAGGCTGACCTGAGGAGAATGTTGTGTCATAAGGAGACCAGGCCTCTCTTGGTTAGCCAGCCAGTTGAATCCAAACCCACATGGGCTGTTGATCCTGAAGGGCCTGCCAGTTTTGCCCGAGTTGCTTCCGTCTTTCCTAGAAGGGGGTCATCGTCCCCTAATTACTCCATCCTCCTCTCCAGCAGTGGCCATGATGGGGTGTGCTGTGGGGCAGGTGGTGGTGGAGACTGGCCCTGGAGAAGTAGCCCCTGCAACCCCCCCTAGACCATTTGGCAGCAGATTACTATCAGGAATGGTAACCTCCCTCCTGGGCAGCGCTGAGAATGCTGTAAGAGAGTTTTTACTCCAATTAAAGTGGACTTCCCTAAAAAAAGGCATGTTGTTGGGGTGCAGACTCGTCCCTTAGTTGGCATTTTGTCTGGAGAAGGACTTTATTCAGTTATTTTGAGTTCTTCGAAGAGCGAGGCTTTTTTTAACTAATTTTATTTTTCCCCTTCCCAAGTTTGTGCTTCCCCCTGCTGAATTATCGGGGCTGCAGTCTTTGGGCTACACCTTAAAGCTGTTCCCTAATAAACTTTGCACCACTGTAATGGAGTCTGTACATTTCTGTGGGACTTTCCTTTTATATACACTGTATAGTGATATATGTGTCTTTGAGACTTAATGTAATCTGTGCTACCGTAAAGTTTTTTTTAGTTCACTCCTTGTGTGCTGGACTGTTTCTGCAAAAAGGTGCTTTGATACTGCCCTACAGAGACTGGCAAACAAGCCGCAGGCTTCTGGCTGACGGTCTAAAGTATGACAGAGCAAGACACTACACACACCTTGTAGAACAGGGTTGGGTAAGTGCAGTCCTCAAGGGCCACAAAGCGCATGATATCAGGATTTACTTTTCTGCCCCAAATCTGCATCAAATCTGCCAGGAAAAAAAAACATGTTGGTACAGCACATCTGAACTCTTGTAGACTTTGCTGCCATCAGGGTAGACAGCCTTTAGCATTAGCCTCCCCCATCCCCAGGCTGTAGCATCAGCCTCCCCATCCCCAGCCTATAGCATTAGCCTCCCCTATCCCCACCATGTAGCATCAGCCTACCTCCCTCTACCCCCATCTTCAGTTCAGAGAGCAGTCACATACTCACGTATATCCTCCTTCTAGCTCCTATGTCTTCTTCATCCTCTGTGACACCCAGCTGTGACATCTGCAGTGTAATGAGATTATCTTATCACACTGCAAGGATGCCACAGAACTTGGGAACAGGGAGCTGATTGAAGCTCCACTGACCCTGGAAGTGTAGGTGCTGGTACTTCTGGGGTTATTCAGCTCCCTGTTTCTGAGGTATATAGAGGGGTGCAGCCGTCACTCTTGGTGATCTCCAGTGCCTAGTTTTAAATATGTGCGTAAAGCTGTGACCATTTCCTATTGTGAATGGTTAATCCAGCGTCATCTACTTATATAATCGCGAGTTCTGGGATTTGGGCACTGTAGCCGAATCCCAGAATCCTTTGCGAGCCGTCTCCGCTGCCCACCCGTCCGCCCGCCGCGAGCGATGACGGGCGAGCCGCCTCGCGGCCTCCGCGAGGTCTCCGCTGCCCCTCGCTGCTCTATCACCGAGGGGGGCCTCGGTGACGCCATGCAGCTGCAGTAGCGGTTCCTTGGGGCGACGTTATTTCCAAGATGGCGTCCAAAATCTCGCGAGATTTCGGCGCCATCTTGGATATTACATGTCGCCGCAGGGACCATCCCACCGCTACCCGCTGCTCCATTCCCTCCTCTCCCCACTCCATTGCGCGACTCCCCGCTTCATTGCGCCTTCCCCCCGCTCCATTGTGCACCCCCTCCGCTCCAATGCGCGCCCCCACATCTCCATTGCGGCCCCCCCACCTCTCCATTACCCCACCCCGTCTCACCCGCCGCTCCGTCTCACCCGGTCATCTGCGGTCATGTGACAGGCTCTTCAGCCCGCCTATCACATGACCGCTCATTACTTCCTTCCAACACTGGCTGCGGCTCAGACAGGATGGCAGGGGGATCCATCCTGCGCTGACCACCCACTCTCCCTCCATCCTGCGCTGACCACCCACTGGCCCTCCATCCTGCGCTGACCACCCACTGGCCCTCCATCCTGCGCTGACCACCCACTGGCCCTCCATCCTGCGCTGACCACCCACTGGCCCTCCATCCTGCGCTCACCACTGACCCTCCATCCGCCGCTGACCACTGAGCCTCCATCCTGCGCTGACCACTGAGCCTCCATCCTGCGCTGACCACTGAGCCTCCAACCTGCGCTGACCACTGAGCCTCCATCCTGCGCTGACCACTGAGCCTCCATCCTGCGCTGACCACTGAGCCTCCATCCTGCGCTGACCACTGAGCCTCCATCCTGTGCTGACCACTCACCCTCCAGCCTCTGATGACCACTCCATCCTGCGCTCACCACCGAGCCTCCATCCTGCACTGACCACTCAGCCCTCCATCCTACGCTGACCACTGAGCCCTCCATCCTGCGCTCACCACTCAGCCTCCATCGTCTGCTCACCACTACCTCCTGCGCTAACCACCGAGCCTCCATCCTGCGCTGACCAACGAGCCTCCATCCTGCGCTGACCACTGAGCCCTCCATCCTGCGCTGACCACTGAGCCCTCCATCCTGCGCTGACCACTGAGCCCTCCATCCTGCGCTCACCACTGAGCCCTCCATCCTGCGCTCAACACTGAGCCCTCCATCCTGCGCTGACCAACGAGCCTCCATCCTGCGCTGACCACTGAGTCTCCATTGTCTGCTGACCACTCCATCCTGTGCTGACCACTGAGTCTCCATCCTGCGCTGACCACTGAGTCTCCATCCTGCGCTGACCACTGAGCCCTCCATCCTGTGCTGACCACTGAGCCCTCCATCCTGCGCTCACCACTGAGCCCTCCATCCTGCGCTCACCACTGAGCCCTCCATCCTGCGCTCACCACTGAGCCCTCCATCCTGCGCTCAACACTGAGCCCTCCATCCTGCGCTGACCACTGAGCTTTCCATCCTGCGCTGACCACTGAGCCCTCCATCCTGCGCTGATCACTCAGTCCTCCATCCTGCGCTGACCACTCAGTCCTCCATCCTGCGCTGACCACTCAGCCCTCCATCCTGCGCTGACTACTCAGCCCTCCATCCTGCGCTGACTACTGAGCCTACATCCTCTGCTGACCACTCCATCCTGCGCTCAACACCCAGCCTCCATCCTGCGCTGACCACTGAGCCTCTATCCTGCGCTGACTACTGAGCCTCCATCCTGCGCTCACCACTGAGCCCTCCATCCTGCGCTCACCACTGAGCCCTCCATCCTGCGATGACCACTGAGCTCTCCATCCTGCGCTGACCACTGAGCCCTCCATCCTGCGCTGACCACTCTGCCACCATCCTGCGCTGACCACTCTGCCACCATCCTGCGCTGACCACTCTGCCACCATCCTGCGCTGACCACTCTGCCACCATCCTGCGCTGACCACTCTGCCACCATCCTGCGCTCACCACTTCATCCTGCGCTGACCACTGAGCCTCCATCCTGCGCTGACCACTGAGCCTCCATCCTGCGCTGACCACTGAGCCTCCATCCTGCGCTGACCACTGAGCCTCTATCCTGCGCTGACTACTGAGCCTCCATCCTGCGCTCACCACTGAGCCCTCCATCCTGCGCTCACCACTGAGCCCTCCATCCTGCGCTGACCACTGAGCTCTCCATCCTGCGCTGACCACTGAGCCCTCCATCCTGCGCTGACCACTCTGCCACCATCCTGCGCTGACCACTCTGCCACCATCCTGCGCTGACCACTCTGCCACCATCCTGCGCTGACCACTCTGCCACCATCCTGCGCTGACCACTCTGCCACCATCCTGCGCTCACCACTTCATCCTGCGCTGACCACTGAGCCTCCATCCTGCGCTGACCACTGAGCCTCCATCCTGCGCTGACCACTGAGCCTCCATCCTGCGCTGACCACTGAGCCACCATCCTGCGCTCACCACTCTGCCACCATCCTGCGCTCACCACTCTGCCACCATCCTGCGCTCACCACTCTCCCTCCATCCTGCGCTCACCACTCTGCCCCCATCCTGCGCTCACCACTCTGCCCCCATCCTGCGCTCACCACTCTGCCCCCATCATGCGCTCACCACTCTGCCCCATCCTGCGCTCACCACTCTGCCCCCATCCTGCGCTCACCACTCTGCCCCCATCCTGCGCTCACCACTCTGCCCCCATCCTGCGCTCACCACCCTGCCCCCATCATGCGCTCACCACTCTGCCCCCATCCTGCGCTCACCACCCTGCCCCCATCATGCGCTCACCACTCTGCCCCCATCCTGCGCTCACCACTCTGCCCCCATCCTGCGCTCACCACTCTGCCCCCATCCTGCGCTCACCACTGAGCCACCGCGCAGTGCTAACCACTGAGCCATCACACTCTGTAACCCACTGAGTCACTGCACTGTGCAAACCACAGAGTCATCACACTATGCAAACCATTGAGCCACCAAATACACTGCTAACCACTAAGCCATCATACTGTGCTAACCACTAAGCCACCATACTCTGCTAACCACTGAGCCACCGTATACAGTGCTAACCACTAAGCCACCGTATAAATTGCCAACCACTGAGCCACCGTATACAGTGCTAACCACTGAGCCACCATATACAGTGCTAACCACTGAGCCACCATATACAGTGCTAACCACTGAGCCACCATACTGTGCTAACCACTCAGCTACCATATATATTGCCAACCACTTAGCCACTATAAAGTGCTAACCACTGAGTCACCGTAGACAGTGCTAACCACTGAGCCAGCGTATACTGTGCTAACCACTGAGCCACCGTATACAGTGCTAACCACTCATCCACCATAAACAGTGCTAACCACTCAGCCACCATAGTACGCTAATCACTGAGTCACCATCTACAGTGCTAACCACTGAGCCACCTTATACAGTGCTAACCACTGACCCACCATATACAGTGCTAACCACTGAGCCACCGTATACAGTGCTAACCACAAATCCTCCATACTGACTTAACCACTCTGCCTCCATATAGTGCTAACCACTGAGCCACCATACTGTGCCAAACACTTAGCCACCGTACAGTGCTAACCACTGAGCGACTATATACTGTGCTAACCACTGAGCCACCATACTTTGCTAACCACTGAGCCACCATACAGTGCTAACCACTGAGCCACCATACAGTGCTAACCACTGAGACACCTTACAGTCGTTACCACTGAGCCATCGTGCAATGCTAACCACTGAGCGACTATATACTGTGCTAACCACTGAGCCACCATACAGTGCTAACCACTGAGCCACCATACAGTGCTAACCACTAAGCCACCATATACAGTGCTAAACAGCCATCATATACAGTGCTAACCACTGAGCCACCATACTGTGCTAACCACTGAGCCACCATATACAGTGCTAACCACTGAGCCACCATATACAGTGCTAACCACTGAGCCACCATATACAGTGCTAACCACTGAGCCACCATACAGTGCTAACCACTGAGCCACCATATGCAGTGCTAACCACTGAGCCACCATATACAGTGCTAACCACTGAGCTACCATATACAGTGCCAACCACTGAGCCACCATACAGTCCTAATCACTGACTCACCATATACACTGCTAACCATTCAGCCACATTACTGTTCTCATTATTGAGCCACAATATACAGTGCCAACCACTGACCCACTATACAGTGCTAACACTGACGCTCCGTATACAGTGCTAACTACTGAGCCAGCGTATACTCTGCTAACCACTGAGCCCCCGTATACTCTGCTAACCAATGAGCCGCCGTAAAGTCTGCAAAACACTGAACCCCCATATACTCTGCTAACCCATGAGCCCCGCATACTCTGCTAAGCACTCTGCTGCAAGCAGGAGGGGGCTGGGGAACAGCGGTTGGGTGCCCCCAGGAGGGGCCCCCTCCTGCCCGCACCGGCCGCTGTTCCCTGGCCTTCTCCTACCCGCACCTGCCCGCTCTTCTCCAGCCCCCTCCTGCCCACACCCGGCCGCTCTTCCCTGGCCGCTGTCCCCTGGCCCCCTCCTGGATTTCGCCATCGTTGCACACTGACACCGCTGCACACCGGTATTGCTGTAGGTATCTATATATATAATCACCAACGTTGTACCGCTATTCCGGCATGCACCACGGCACCGTCGCGAGTGGTGGCACGCAGCGCCTTCGCGAGCCGCTATTCACAGACTCAGACCCGCAAGCGGTGCCACGCTTGCAAGCCGCAGTCACGTCCCCAATGGTTACGTCGCCATTCACAGCCCCACGAGCGATGGCGCGCTCGCGCGCCACCGCCAACCGCAGTCACACCAGGAACAGTTGCAACGCCATTCACACCCGCACGAGCGCAGTAACCATCCGTCACCGCGCATGTGCATTCCCGAAATTTACCTCACAACAAGGACACGCCCTATTTCCTCCACTCTAGAAGTACGCAGCTCTCATAGAAGAAGTCGGTGGTGACAGCCATTACGTCACATCACCTCTCCACCCACCAGGACGCCCATTAAGGTTGCCATCATGCCCACAAAGCTGTTACCCACAGAACTACCTGTATATACTCTGCTACCCACGCAGCTGCCTGTATACTCTCTGACCCACAGAGACACCTGTATATACTCTGCTACCCACGCAGCCAGCTGTATACTCTGCTACTCACAGAGCTGCCTGTATATACTCTGCTACCCACACAGCTGCCTGTATACTCTGCTACCTACGCAGCTCACTGTATAGTCTGCTACCCACAGAGCTACCTGTATATACTCTGCTACCAACGCAGCTGCCTGTATACTCTGCGACCCACAGAGCTACCTGTATATACTCTGCTACCCACGCAGCCGGCTGTATACTCTGCTACTCACAGAGCTGCCTGTATATACTCTGCTACCCATGCAGCTGACTGTTTACTCTGCTACCCACAGAGTTACCTGTATATACTCTGCTACCCACGCAGCTGCCTATATACTATGCTACCCACGCAGCTCACTGTATAGTCTGCTACCCACAGGGCTACCTGTATATACTCTGCTACCAACGCAGCTGCCTGTATACTCTGCGACCCACAGAGTTACCTGTATATACTCTGCTACCCACGCAGCCGGCTGTATACTGTGCTACCCACGCAGCTGGCTGTATACTCTACTACCCACAGAGCCGCCTGTATACTTTGCTGCCCACAGAGCCACCTGTATAATCTTCTACTCTCAGAGCCGTCTGCATACTCTGCTACCCACAGACCCGCCTGTATACTCTGCTACCCACAGAGCTCCCTATATACTCTGCTACCCACTGACCCGCCTGTATACTCTGCTACCTACAGAGCCGCCTGTATACTCTGCTACCCACAGAGCCGCCTGTATACTCTGCTACCCACAGAGACGCCTGTATACTCTGCTACCCACAGACCCACCTGTATACTCTCCTACCCACAGACCCGCCTGTATACTCTGCTACCCACTGACCCGCCTGCATACACACAATTCATTTCACTGCGCTCCCGATGCAATTGCATCGGGCCTTTTTACTAGTCTACTATATAATAAGAAGTGTTGGCTATTAATGAAATCCTGCTAGGGATAATACCTGACAAGTCTTCTGTTCCGAATTAGAAGTGTACATTTAATATGAGGTCTAGTGGCCAGTTAAAAAAAATCTGGATTTCTGGGTTTTTTTCCTTTAACATAGGTGGTAAAATGATTTCAGTAATATTTTTCTAAATTCATTTAGCATAAAAACCTGATTTGCATGATAGGTCATTTTCAGATTACAAATCTTTAGTGGTTCAGATGTGCATTTTGAGTAACTCTTTGACGTGGCCACAGTTAGTTTGGATCTGTGCATTACAAGCAACTGCTGTTCATTCCAAAGTACTACTATCTTGTGAGGAAAAATTGACTACATTTAGTCCTTCTACAATTTGAAAACCTAATTGCATTCATAAATTTCAAATATGTCTTAGTTCTACCTAGAACAGCTTTGTTTTTATTTTGTAATTTGCATTCATAAGATTTTAATTAGCATGAAAGCCTGAAATCTGTTACTCATTATGGCATCACAGTACTCAACTCCAAAAACTCCCACGGCTTCTTGGAGCTGTGTCTGTGTATGAAAAACAAAGTTTTGTATGAATAACTTTTGAAATAGATGCAAATTGGTTGTTTAACAGGAAAGAAAAATACTTAGAACATTTAAAATAAACCTGCCTTTAAGATGAATGTTTTAATGTGTTAGGTAAAGATAAAATGATAAAGTTCTTAAAAAGATTACTTGATTGATTTTCAAGCCACATCATACCTGGAGTTGGTTTGCATCGCAAGTACTGAAACATTTACTCATGCTTGTGTTATGTGTTAGCTTTTCTAGAAATGTTTGATTGGTTTAGTCACTTTTAATTCTTTTTTTTGCAGGAATGCTAAGCACTACATTGAATAATGTACAGTAGCTTATAGCATAGCAGCAGAGTAAATGTAAGCATACAAAAAACTTCCTTAGGTAAACTCATTACAGTCCCAGGCCTTGGACAAAAATAAATGTTATAATGGGAATATCTTCCTCTGTTCCATATTTTATGCTTACTCCTGTTTTAATGTATAAATACTGGTCTATGTAAGGGCCCTTTCACATCAGCGTTTTTTTAAATTTGCGGCAGATGCGGTGAAAAAACCGCATCTGCCGCAACTGCCGCATAACGGTTCCACTTGCGGCACGGTTGCGGTTTTTTCCATAGGAAGTATAGGGGGACTTGCGGCAGATGCGGCAAGTGCGGTATTGCACTTGCGGCAGGTGCGGCAGAGAAAAAAACCGCGGCTTACTGCGGTTTTTTTCTCTGCCGCACCTGCCGCAAGTGCAATACCGCACTTGCCGCATCTGCCGCAAGTCCCCCTATACTTCCTATGGAAAAAACCGCAACCGTGCCGCAAGTGGAACCGTTATGCGGCAGTTGCGGCAGATGCGGTTTTTTCACCGCATCTGCCGCAAATTTAAAAAAACGCTGATGTGAAAGGGCCCTAAGTGAGTAAAATTGTGTAAATTTGACCTCATATGCCCAATTCACGAAAATTGCTGATAGTGTTAGTAAATAAGGATTTTGTACACTGACAATTTTGCAAGTTTTCCCAACTACAAAGAATGTAGAGGTCTGAAATTTTTATTGTAGGTACACTTCAACTATGCGACAGAATCTAAAAATTAATCCATTCTATTTGTATTTGATACCATTGAAAAACAGAACTTAATATTTGGTCCAGAACCTTTGTTTGCAATTACGGAAGTCAAACACTTCCTTTAATTCTTTACCAAGTTTGCACACACAGTAGCAGGGATTTTGGCCCACTCCTCCATACAGATCTTCTCCAGATCGTTTTCACTGGGCAACATTGACTTTCAACTCCCTCTAAAGATTTTCTACTGGGTTTAGGTCTGGAGACTGGCCACTCCACTCCAAGACTTTGAAATGCTGTTTCAGGTCATTGTCATCCATCTTCAATGCACTTACTTAGTGAAGGACTTTATTGGACAAAATCTTACAATACATGGCACCATCCATCCTTCTTTCAATAAGGTGCAGTTGTCCTGTCCCCTTTGCCAAAAAGCATCCCAAATGTATGATGCTTCCACCTCCATGCTTAATAGGTGTGATGGTGTTTTTGGGGTTATACTTAGGGATGGGCGAGTCTACTCGCTAGGACTCGTTACTCGGCGAGTAGTAAGGGACTCGCAGGACTCGGTACTCTGCGAGTTTCCCAGCGATTACTCGCACAGTAACGAGTTCAATGCAAATCAATGGCAATCCTAGTTTTGTCAGAGACTTTGACAAAACTAGGATTGCCATTGACTTGCATTGGACTCATTACTTTGCAAGTAATCACAGGGAAACTCGCACAGTAAGGAGTCCAGCTGTCTGCTCTGTGTCGGGCTCGGGTCCTGCAGGCTGCCGCAGCTCCAGGGTCCTAGAGCCCGCCTGCTCTCCGTGTGCACAGAGATGATGTAGCAGATCTGAGATTGTTCTCAGTCTGCTCATTCCCTGTGCATAGACATCTATATCTATGCACAGGGATGTAGCAGAGAGGACATCGCGTTTTGGACTACGTCGGACAGAAGAGGATTTTTTTAATTAAAGATGGAGTCCCTAATGGCTTTTTTTTTTATTTCTAATAAAACATTTTCTCTGTGTTGTGTTTTTTTTAACCCTTTATTGGAGATTGCTAGTGGCCGGGTCAAACTTGGCCTGACATTAAGAATCTCGGGCTTAATACCAGCTTGCATAACAAAGCTGGTATTAACCCCTTTATTACCCAGTGTGCCACCGCCACCAGGGCCGCTGGAAGAGCGGGGTTCAGCGCCAGAGGATGGTGCTTCAATGAACGCGCCATCTTCTGGGGCGGCTGCGGGCTGCAATTTGCAGCGGGGGGTGCCCAGAAAGCTTGGGCCTCCCTGCGCTGCAGATTCCAGCCCCCAGCTGCTTAGCTGTACCTGGCTAGACATAGAAATTGCGCGGAGCCCCACGCATTTTTTTTTTATTATTTCATGAAATTCATGAAATAATAAGAAAAAAGGGCTCCCCTATATTCTTGTGTCCGGCCAGGTATAAATAGGCACCTGGGGGTTGGGGGCAGCCCGTCGCTGCCTGCTGGATCCGGCTGGTTCCAGTAATACGGCGAAGCCCACGTCAAATTTTTTTCTGACAAATCCATAAAACTATGTAAATAAAAGAGACTGCATCTTTATTAACCCCTGGACCATGGGCGAGGGGTTAATAAAGATGCAGTCCCTTTTTTAGGATTGTTTTATTGATTTTTCAGAAAAAAAATGACGTGGGCTTCGCCGTATTTCTGGAACCAGCCGGATCCAGCAGGCAGCGACAGGCTGCCCCCAACCCCCAGGTGCCTATTTGTACCTGGCCGGACACAAGAATATAGGGGAGCCCTTTTTTTTTTATTATTTCATGAAAAATTATTTATTAAAAATAAAGACACAGACACCATTAGGGACTCCAACTTTATTACCACCAAATATCCTTCCAAAGACCCAGGTCTTCTCTCTTCTTTCTTCTCTCTTCTGTCTTCTGTCTTCCTTCTTCTTCTTGTTGCAGCGCCGGTAAGCAGAGAGTTAACTGTTCTGTGACAGCGGGAGCCTATTAAACATGATTTAGCTATTGTAGCAGATAGAGCCTGAAGCTTCCGAGACACATCTGCGATTTGTAAATCGCACATTACTCGCTATTACTCGCTTCCCCATTCATTAACATTGGACTCGCTAGACTCGCAACGAGTAGCGAGTCCGGGCTCGGACTCGCTAGAGTCAAGTGATTCCGAGTAATTTAGGACTCGCCCATCACTAGTTATACTGATTCTTCTTTCTCCCAACATGCTGACTGGAGTTGATACCAAAAAGTTCTAGCAAGATCTTCCATGAAGCCCCAGACCTAGAAAAATTGACAGTCACCTTGTGTTTCTAGCATTTTTTAATAATTGCACAAACAGTTGTTCCCTTCTCACCAAGCTGCTTGTATATTATCCTGTAGCCCATCCCAATCATTGGCAGGTCTACTATTTTGTCCATGATGTCCTTAGACAGCTCTTTGGTCTTGGCCATGGTAGACAGGTTGGAATGTAATTGATTATGTGGACAGGTGTCTTTTTTACAGGTATCAAGTTCAAAACAAGTGCAATTAATACAGGTAATAAGTGCAGAATAGGAGGACTTTTTAAAGAAAAAGTAACAAGTATGTGACAGCAAGAATTCTTGTTGGTTTGTAGTTGATCAAATAGTTTTTCATGCAATGAAATGCAATTTAATTATTTAAAAATCATACAATGAGATTTTCTGGATTTTTTTTTTCAGATCCTATCTCTCACAATTGAAGTGTGCCTACGATAAAAATGACAGACCTCTCTATTTTTTGTATGTTCGAAAACGTGCAAAATCAGTAGTGTATGAAATACTTATTTTGCCCACTGTATATGTCAGGGACTTCATCAAGGCATTTGTCTGATTGCTTGTAAAAGGAGATCCAAATGTATCTGCCAAAGAGGTTTTACCATAAGAAAAATAGTTATTCTTAAAGTTAATTTTAATCAATAAATCTTAGAATAATAAAGGTTCCTCTTAAATATTTCTGTTCTGAGATTATCTGTTATATGTTCACCCACTATGTACTATGTAATGGCCCTGTCTGACCGTAAAGGGACATGGTCTGATTATACCACATAAATAGTAAATAATAATAATACGATATGAGGATTTAAAGATCGGACTGCAAAGACTCTGAAGATGGTCCCCAAGGTAAATGGCACACTGGGTGCTGTGCCTAAAAACCTTGATCAGCAATTGAGAACAATTGGCGTTGACAACATCACAATTGTTCAGCTGCAAAAGGCCACCCTACTGGGCTCTGCACGCATCATTCACTGATATATCACGCAGTCCTAGATGCTTGGGTGGGATCCGACTAGTGATTTAATACAAAATCCAGCATATTGATCTTTTCTCTAGTCACCTTCCACGACAGCATGGGAGGTAGCCTCGCCACGTCCTAATGGGGACAGGAACACAAGACAGGTTAAAAGGCCCCTCCCACCTCCCATTAGCCAGTGTCTTTCCTGTCCCCATGGGGCATGGAGAGGTTTTTATGTTCTCCTATGCTGTGGGGCCGGCGACTGCAGCATACCTAGATGTGATGTTAGCCGGGCAGTGTTGGTCGGTGCTGCGGCTCCCCTCCTCCTACTGCTCCTGTCGCAGGTTTTGTGCTTGTTTTTTGCAGCAGGACCGTCCTCCACTCCTCCGGATCCTCTGCGGAGGTGATGCGGGGTGGGGGAGCTCCGCCAGCGGCCTCTCGGTGTGCCCTGAGCCCGCCAGCTTCCCCCCTGCGCGCGCGCTGTCGCGCCGGCCGGATGTGACGTCGGCGGGCATCACTTCCGGTTCCTGTGCTCCCCGATGACGGCGCTTCCGGTTCCGGCGGTCGGAGCCGGAGTGACAGCGTGCAGAGCACGCCAGGCGATGCTGCGGCCTGCTCTGGACCCTGCAGGGGGGGATGGGGAGCCACAATGATTGGAGCGGTGGGGCAGGCTTAAGTTATTTAAGCTGCCCTGAAGTCGGCAGTTCAGGTGAGCACCTCTATTGCAGGATGGCTAATCCAGCTGCTGAGACCAGCTCTACCCCAGCCACAATGAGTCTGTGCCACGGGGGGGGGGTCCGTATGCCTGTCTGCAGGCAGATTCTTATGGCGCCCTCTCTATATTTTTACAGGGAGAGAAGCCAGCTGTTAAAAAGCCCGGTGGGAAGCGTTGCCCATTCTGCAATAAGAAGTTTTCTTCCCCCTGGGATAAAAAACTATGCCAGGAGTGTACAGATCATGTGGTTCGGGCTGAACACCCCTCCTTAGTGGAGGAATTGCGCTCCACGGTGAAGCATGAGATTCAGGCCTCTTTGGCTTCCCTGCTCCCACCCCGGTCCCGGCTCCTCCGTCTCCAAAAAAGCGGAAACGGCAGCAGGACCCGTCTGACTCTGAAGGCCAGTTAGACTCGGGCTCGGATAATTGGGATGATGGTTCTTCCTCCAGGCCACCTGACTCTAGCAGATTTCTGTTCTCCTCAGAGGATTTGGCTGAGCTTATTAGTGCAGTCCGTAGCACTATGGGTTTGGAGGAGGAGCCGGTCCTCCACTCTGTCCAGGATTCTATGTTTTCTGGGCTTTGTCTGGTCAAGCCGGTGGGATTTCCTGTCCATCCTAACATTCAGGATCTCATTGTTCAGGAGTGGGATTTTCCTGAGAAGTGGGTTAAAGGCAGTTTGAGGAATAGGTTTCCCCTGGAGGACACCCCATTTTCTTGGGATGTCCCCAAGGTGGATGTCCAGGTCACTCGGGTGGCTAAAAAGACTGCCCTCCCTTTCGAGGATACGTCCCAGCTGAAGGATCAGATGGATAGGAAAATTGAGGGACTGATGAAGCACTCGTGGGAAGCATCATCATCTACCTTACAGGCAAATATCGCTTCCACCTGCGTTTCCCGTTCAATCCTCAGGTGGCTAGATCAGCTTGAGTGCCATATCTTCCAGGGTACCTCCCGGGAGGAGCTTCTAGAATCCTTGCCTTTACTGAAAAAGGCTTCTGGATTTTTGGCTGACGCCTCGGCGGAATCAGTACGCATGGCTGCCCATACATCCGTACTCTCCAATTCAGCTCGGCGGGCTCTATGGTTAAAGATGTGGGCGGGGGATTACACATCTAAAATGCGCCTTTGTTCCATTCCCTTTAAAGGGGATTTGGTTTTTGGGCCTGCCCTGGATGACATATTGGAAAAGGCCTCCGATAAGAAGGCGCTTCCTGAACACCGTATGGGGAAAAAATCTTTTTTTCGTCCCCAGGTGCCTCAGGCCTCCCAGCCCAGAGGTAAGGAGAAGGGGGGTCGTTGGACCTACCCGAAAGGTAGAGGGAGGAACATCTTCGTTCCTCCCCAACCGCGTCCTCAACAGGACAAACAGTGACTCGGTGCGGGTGGGGGGACGGCTCTCTGCCTTTCTCCCCCGCTGGCGCGATATTACCAACTGCCAGTGGGTGCTCAACATCTTGGCAGAAGGTCTCTTGATAGAGTTTGTGTCTCCTCCCCCTCCGGGTCTTCAGGTCACTACCCTGCCCTCACAGGGATCTCAGGATCTCCTGTTTTCCAACCTGCTGGACCTGTTGGCTTCCAATGTCATCTCCAGATTTCCGGAGTCGGAATGCGGCAGCGGACATTACTCCCGGCTCTTCATGGTGAAGAAGCCTTCGGGGGCTTCTCGGATTATAATCAATCTGAAGCAGCTCAACCGTTATGTTCGCTACCGAAGATTCAAAATGGAGTCTATCAAGTCAGTGATCCCCTTGATAGGGCCCCACTTCCAGATGGCCACCATAGATTTGAAGGATGCGTATTTCCATGTGCCGATTCATCCTCGGCACAGGAAATACCTGCGGATTGCGGTGTCTTACCGGGGGGAAATTCACCACTTCCAGTTCGATGTTCTACCTTTCGGCATCTCCTCTGCTCCTCGGATTTTTACCAAAATCATGGGAGAGGTGGTGGCCTTCTTAAGGTTACAAGATGTCTGTCTGATCCCTTATTTGGACGACCTCTTGCTGGTCGCACCTTCGGCGGAGGTCCTCAGGTCGGACGTGGACAGGGTATTGTGCGTTCTGCAGTCGTTGGGGTGGCTTCCAAATCTGCTGAAGTCTCAGCTTCTCCCCTCCTCTGTCAGGAGATTCCTGGGGGTGCTTCTGGACTCGGACAGACAAATGTCTTTTCTTCCGGAAGATCACAAGACGTCCCTTACGTTGAGAATCTCTTCCCTGAGAGCTCAACGTTCCTCGACGTTCCGGGAGTCCATGTCGGTCCTGGGGTCTATGACAGCGTGCATCCCTTCGGTCATGTGGGCCCAGGCGCATTCCAGGTGCCTTCAGGACCACATTCTGTTGCATTGGAATCGCATCCCCTCCTCCCTCAACAAGAGAGGAATCTGGCCAACGGAGTCTCTTGGTCTCGGACTCCTCTGGTTACTGTGACAACAGATGCCAGCCAGCGGGGCTGGGGGGCGGTGGTATTGGGGTCCCCGTTTCAGGGTATCTGGGGTCCTCTGATAAGCTCTCGGTCCTCCAACTTCCGCGAACTCAAAGCGGTAGAAGAGGCTCTTCTGGCTGCGCACGATCTGGTCCAGGGGTCACATGTGTTGGTGTATTCGGACAATGTGACCATGGTGGCCCATCTTCGTCATCAGGGTAGCACCCGGTTTCGCGACCTGAAAGTGATCTCCAGCCGCATCTTCCTCTGGGCCGAGAGGTCTCTACTGTCTCTTTCGGCGGTCCATCTCAAGGGAGACTTGAACTCTCAGGTGGATTATTTAAGCCGCAGGGATCTCCATCCAGGGGAGTGGAGTCTTGACCAGACAGTTTTTTGCAGCCTGGTGGCGCGCTGGGGAGTCCCAGAGGTGGATTTATTAGCCTCAGGACTCAATTGCAAGGTAGGAACGTTCTTCTCCCTCAACCCCAAGGACGGGGCAATCGGGGTGGATGCTTTCTCCCACGCTTGGCCGTTTCATCTGGCCTACGCGTTTCCTCCGCTCCCTCTGCTGGCCCGGGCTCTGAGGAAGATCAAGGACGAGAGGGTTCCTACTATCCTGATTGCCCCTCTCTGGCCAAGGAGAAGCTGGTTCACTCTGGTCAGGTCTCTCCAGGTGGACGGTCCTGTGCGTCTGGGGGAGGACCCGAGCCTCCTCTCACAAGGCCCGTTCTTCCATCCTGCTCCGAACCGCCTCAGTTTGGCTGCCTGGCTTCTGAGGCCCGAGTGCTGAAAGCCCAGGGCCTTTCTGATCAAGTTATCGCAACCTTGCAAGATTGCCGTAAGCCGGTCACTCATTCCATTTACAATAAGATTTGGAAGAAGTTCTCCTCCTGGTGTGGGGCCCGGGTTCCGGACCCTTTTGCTCCAAATATTTCTCAGATTTTGGACTTCTTGCAGCAAAGTTTGGATCTGGGACTGAAACCTAGCACCCTTAAGGTCCAAGTTGCAGCCCTGAGTTCTGTGTTTGATGTGAGATTGGCTGATCATCGTTGGGTCAAGCGATTCATGGTGGCGGCTTCCAGACGGTGTCCCTGTCGGAGGAGTGTCTCCCCCTCGTGGGATCTGAATATTGTGCTTACAGGCCTGACTCGTTCTCCTTATGAGCCTCTGACGGATTGCTCCATGAGGTCCTTGTCTCACAAGCTCGCTTTCCTGGTGGCTATTACTTCAGCGAGGAGAATTGACTTTCAGGCTTTGTCCATACGTGAGCCCTATCTGACGGTTTTCTGGGGTGGCTGTGGGTTGCAATTCGCAGCGTGGGGAACCCAGAACATTTGGGTCTCTCCACACTGAGGATTCCAGCACCCGGCTGCCAAGTTGTTTTTGGCTGGCAACCAAAAATGCAGCAAAGCTCCATGTTGTTTTTTTTTATTTGTAGAAATAATTTTAAAAAAAAGACGTAGGGCTTCGCCATATTTTTGGTTGCCAGCCAGGTACAACTTGCAGCTACGGACTGCCACCCATCCTCAGCTGCCTCGTTGTACCTGGCTGGAACCAAAAATACAGAGAAGCCAAGTTTTTTTATTTTTTTTATTTATAGAACTAATTGGAGAAAAAAAAATGTTGTGGGGCTCTGCCATATTTTTAGTCCAGCCAGGTACAACTAGGCAGCTGGGGCTGAAACACTCAGCATGGAGAGGTCCAAGTGTTCCAGGCCCCCCATGCTGTGAGTTGCGGCCTGCTGCCACCCCAGAAAATGACGCATTCATTGAAGCGCCATTTTCCGGCGCTGTACCCAGACTCTTCCAGTTGCCCTGGTGGCAAACTGGGTGATAAAGGGGTGAATGCCAGCTTTGTTATTAGCAGCTGGTACTAAGCCCAAGATTCATAATGTTGGGCCAGTGTTAGACCCGGCCATTAGGAATCTCTAGTAAATAGTAAAAAAAAAATACACCACACAGAGAAAAATCATTTCATTAGAAAAAAAAACACAATCAAAATTTGGACTCCATTTCATTATTATCATAGTCATTTCATTAACATAGTCCAAAACGATGGTCCCACGATGCTCGATGGCCTCTGCTACATCCAGAGACTTCAGCAAAGGATCAAGTGTTCTCTTGTTGCAGTCTCTGGTGTCATAGTAATGGTGCACTGTATGGCAGATCATTGCCATACAGTGCACTATCACTGACACCAGAGACTACAACAAGGGAACAGGTTTCCTCTTGTTGTAGTCTCTGGGGTCACAGTGATGATGCACTGAATGATATTGCCATGCAGTGCATCACCGTTACCCCATAGACTACAACAAGAGGACACTTAATCCCTTGCTGTAGTCTCTGGGGTCACGATGATAGTGCACTGTATGGCAGATCATTGCCATACAGTGCACTATCACTATGACACCAGACTACTACAAATGGACACTTGATCCCTTGTTCTATTCTCTGGTGTCAGTGATGGTGAACTGTGTGGCAATGATCTGCCATACTGTGCACCATGATTCCACCCATCCATCCACCCATGCAGGCTCTCTCTCCATCCACCCATCCATCCATGCATGCAGTTTCTCCATCCATCCACACATCTATCCATCCATCCATGCAGGCTTTCTTTCCATTCACCCATCCTTCCATCCATGCAGGCTCTCCATCCAAATCCATTCATCCACCCATCCATCCACCCACCCACCCATCCATCCATCCATCCATCCATACACCCATCCATCTATCCATCCAGCCAGCCCGATGCCTGGTGTCCTGCAGCTCCTCAGCTGTCATCAGCAGAGCAGCTCGGGAGAGGTAGCAGTGGGGAATGGAGGTGTTTCGGGTCAGCGGGGAGCACGGGGTACAGAGGGGGGCAGGAGAAAGAGCAGGAGGGGGAGGAGAAAGAGGGTGGGGGGAGATCAGGAGTGGAGCAGGAGGAGAGGAGGCAAGGAGGAAGAGAGGCGAGGAGGAAAAGAAGATAAGGTGCAGAAATTACCGGTGGGCAGCAGGTGCAGGGCGGCTGTGGAGCAGCTCTGATTGCAGTGATCATCCCATCACATCACTTCAATCAGAGCTAGAGGAGGTGATGCCAGTCCCCTCTAGCACTTCAGCCTATGAAAGTGGCTATGACAGCCCCTTCCATAGGTGGAGAAAGGATTGCGGTGATTGACTGTTCAAACAGCCAATCGCTGCGATTTTGCGGGTGGGGTTGGGAATTCACCCCCCCGACCTCAAGTCCCGATGTTCTGTGATAAGAATCACTGAGCACTGGGGCCCGATGGCAGGTACCGCGGCAACAGTGCCACAGTATCCGCCATGACGTTATAGGTTGGGAAGGCACTGACTTTCATGACGTTTGTATAACGTTATGGATCAGGAAGGGGTTAAAGAGCGATAACTTGGTAGAGATTATGTAGAGTAGATAAATGGTGCATAGCTTTACAACTCTGATCTATTTCAAACACAGTCTCTACTCCTTCAAGTCTACTTGTCACTATCATAATGAAGCTCAGTTACCTCAACACAATTCAGCTCAGAACTATAATCCATGTAGTAAGACTCCTATTCAAAACCCACGGTTCTGTGTCTTTTTCCTTTTAAAGGTGTTAGTTTGCCTAGGTGTCTTGTCCTCGAACCAGTCTCCAGTCGATCACTCTGTCCTTCGGACAATTCTCTTTCCCTTTTGGATCATGCTATCCCTTTTGCCAGTCTCCTCTCACATCAGGGACATCCACTTGTTAGATCTTAGACCTGCTCTTACCCTGGGCTGCACACTGTGCCCCATCTGATATCCTGACAGGAAACCATCTCAGTCCTTTAACTATAGCCCCACCCACTCTGAACTAGTCCCAAACATTATGCCTAACTTTCCCTATTGTCAACTAAACACCATTTGGCACTAATAACGCATTTCACAATACACATTATACATGCCAAAAATATTTGTGTCTTCAAAAGCGAGACTTGTCAGTATATCCTTTTTTTTAACAACAGCAGAATAGTCTCCTTAACCTCACGGACCTTAGAGGTATTTATTCGGAAACCATTAGCGGATAAGCTGTACCCCAAGAAATTTCTTCTTCAACAAAGAACAAGCATTTTTCAAGTTTGACAAATATCAAGTTTTCTCTGAGTCTTAAGAGTATAGTAGTTACATGTTGGATATACAATATAGTATTGGAGAATTTTTTTATCGCATTGTACCCACAGATTTGATGTGAAGATGTGAGTGAACCCTAAAGCATATGTTCCTTTCTGAAGGCAAATTTTTTACTTTTGAACTGTACATCTTCCACAGCATATATGTAACACAGGAGATAGCAGAATGGATTACTAAGTTTCTTCTGACCCATAGAGTTTGTAACCCTTATCTGTCATCTGAATATTTCAAAGCTGATTTATAACCATATCAACATAAAAAGAAAAATGAACATGTAGTAAATCACCTTTGAAAAGCCCAGGAGAAGCGATATCTTTCAAACTCTGATCTCTGAATGAGTTCACAGGTATCTGTAACAACTGATTCTAGGTTCTAGGCTAGCTACATCGTCTACGTGGACCCACATAAGCATAGTCAGATAATTAAGTCTAAAGTCATAATAAAGTATTTCAATCATTTGAGTTTGGGTCGAATGTCCCACTGTATGTAGTGTGCTGTAAACTGCTATTACAAGAAAGAAAATAATTTGAATGCCACAGTTAAGTATGAGTAAGCTAATGTAGGCAGCATTTTGTAAATCACAAAATGTTCTGGGTTAAAATAGCCTACTTTCCATAATTATTTAGGAGGAGACTGGTTTGGGTGATTAAAACAGAATTAATTAGACTTTTTTAAGATTCTGTATAAGTCACATCTTACGGGAAATCTCATTATGTGTTTTCAGGAGCGCTCTTAAAGATTGACAGAGTTTGGACCAGTAACATAGCTGCAACCATAATAAGTATTATGCTGCAAGCAGAGACAACTTTGCAGCAGCCCGGACACCTTCAACTTAGTGCTTGCAATCTGTATAGCAAAGATATACAGTAATACTGTGATTTATGTTACCGGCAGCCTCAGTTTTCGTTGATTTCTTTCCATGAAAAATTTGTCTCAGTTTTTGTTGGTTGCCTTGGATTTTGTTGGTGTTCACACATGACCTCGCTGCCAATTTTGCAAGAATACAGGTTGACACACACGATCCCCCTTCCAAACAATAATGCACCTCTCGCCCACCTCCTCGTTGTTTCCATACGCCAAGAAGAGTCTTTAGAAAAGTAAATGCTATGCTAAATGTTCATTTATTATTTACA
The DNA here is from genome assembly GCA_033576535.1 of Allobates femoralis. Lineage (NCBI taxonomy): Eukaryota > Metazoa > Chordata > Amphibia > Anura > Aromobatidae > Allobates > Allobates femoralis. The sequence goes on along the minus strand of JARQOC010000004.1, from coordinate 301,468,825 downwards.
TTAGTCTTTAATATTCATTTTGTATTAACCTCTTAAAGTGTTTAGTATTGAACACTATCTTTATTCTTTATAAAATGTATTTTGGTATGTATTTTGGAGCATCTAAAATGAATTAATTGGATTTACATTGATTCATATAGAAATAATTGCCTCAATTTTCATCGGTTTCGGTTTTGGCCGATTGTTTTCAGACGGATTATGAACAAAAACCGAGGCATCACTGTATATCATAGGAGACTAGGGATGAGCGAGTCTACTTGTTATTACTCGTTACTCGGTGAATAGTAGGGTACTCGCTCTATTCGTTACTCTGTGAGGTTCCTAGCGATTACTCGCAACCTCCCCACCCGATCCTAAGTTAGTATAAGGTGGGGAGGCAGTGGGGGGAGCAGAGGATCCTGCTGTCAGGCGGCTGTCAGCATTGTTTAAAAGCTGGCGGCTTTTTACCGCTGGCTTTTAAAAAATGAAATGGGGAATTGCAGGTTTTTCCTCTACTGCAAGACCTCTTTATAGGGTCCAGCAGCAGAGGAATTACTCGCAATACTCGCTTCCCCATTGACTTATATTGGACTTGCTAGGCTTGCAACGAGTAC
>JARQOC010000004.1:301352784-301462252 GCA_033576535.1 Allobates femoralis | reverse complement strand
CAATCACTGCCTTAAGTCTGGAACCCATGGACATCACCAAACGCTGGGTTTCCTCCTTCTTAATGCTTTGCCAGGCCTTTACAGCCGCAGCCTTCAGGTCTTGCTTGTTTGTGGGTCTTTCCGTCTTAAGTCTGGATTTGAGCAAGTGAAATGCATGCTCAATTGGGTTAAGATCTGGTGATTGACTTGGCCATTGCAGAATGTTCCACTTTTTTGCACTCATGAACTCCTGGGTAGCTTTGGCTGTATGCTTGGGGTCATTGTCCATCTGTACTATGAAGCCCCGTCCAATCAACTTTGCAGCATTTGGCTGAATCTGGGCTGAAAGTATATCCCGGTACACTTCAGAATTCATCCGGCTACTCTTGTCTGCTGTTATGTCATCAATAAACACAAGTGACCCAGTGCCATTGAAAGCCATGCATGCCCATGCCATCACGTTGCCTCCACCATGTTTTACAGAGGATGTGGTGTGCCTTGGATCACGTGCTGTTCCCTTTCTTCTCCAAACTTTTTTCTTCCTATCATTCTGGTACAGGTTGATCTTTGTCTCATCTGTCCATAGAATACTTTTCCAGAACTGAGCTGGCTTCTTGAGGTGTTTTTCAGCAAATTTAACTCTGCCTGTCTATTTTTGGAATTGATGAATGGTTTGCATCTAGATGTGAACCCTTTGTATTTACTGTCATGGAGTCTTCTCTTTACTGTTGACTTAGAGACAGATACACCTACTTCACTGAGAGTGTTCTGGACTTCAGTTGATGTTGTGAATGGGTTCTTCTTCACCAAATAAAGTATGCGGCGATCATCCACCACTGTTGTCATCCGTGGACGCCCAGGCCTTTTAGAGTTCCCAAGCTCACCAGTCAATTCCTTTTTTCTCAGAATGTACCCAACTGTTGATTTTGCTACTCCAAGCATGTCTGCTGTCTCTCTGATGGATTTTTTCTTTTTTTTCAGCCTCAGGATGTTCTGCTTCACCTCAATTGAGAGTTCCTTTGACCGCATGTTGTCTGGTCACAGCAACAGCTTCCAAATGCAAAACCACACACCTGGAATCCACCCCTGACCTTTTAACTACTTCATTGATTACAGGTTAACGAGGGAGACGCCTTCAGAGTTAATTGCAGCCCTTAGAGCCCGTTGTCCAATTACTTTTGGTCCCTTGAAAAAGAGGAGGCTATGCATTACAGAGCTATGATTCCTAAACCCTTTCTCCGATTTGAATGTGGAAACTCTCATATTGCAGCTGGGAGTGTGCACTTTCAGCCCATGTTATATATATAATTGTATTTCTGAACGTTTTTGTAAACAGCTAAAATAACAAAACTTGTGTCACTGTCCAAATATTTCTGGCCCTAACTGTATATAGATGAAGTATTCTCCTCTGTGGGCTGCTCCGTTTCTGGTGAAGTACTCTTGGACACTGGGGTGGTGAGGAAGATCACGTCCTCCAGAGCAGGCATGTCTTCAGGTGAATCCATCACGTCTCCAAACTGTGAACTACAGGCACATGGTATCACAATTTTAGCTGCACTGTATTGCAATCCCAAGACGCCACCGGCCTCTACGGTGAAGCATCTTTCTTTGCCTAGAGCAGTGATGGCGAACTCCAGGCCTCGAGTGCCGCACACAGTGCAGGTTTTCAGGATTTCCATTGTATTTTGACAGTTGGCAATCAAATTACCAACTGTCAAACTCTAAGGAAATCTTGAAAACCTGCACTGTGTTCGGCACTCGAGGCCTGGAGTTCGCCATCACTGGCCTAGAGGATCACCTCTTCAAGCTCCAGGATCCAATCACTTACACAATATTATTGTTTGTCCAATCTTGTTGTCTAGCTCCTCATTAACCCTTCCATAGGGTTGGTTGCAGGAGGAAGCTGACTTACAAATCCCATTCTCCATACCACAGGTAACACCTGAGCTTGCAGTTAAGGGGAGTGATTACTGAAGCCTGACATATTTGGAGGACTAATAAGAAAAAAATTGTTTATTTTCAGCTCACAACTAATTCATCTGAAATGTTGAATAAGGCTAGTGGGCAGCAATGCACGGATAGCTCCAAGATTAATGATACATATAACACTTGTGCACATGCAAAAAAATCTAAACGTATGTAAGGAAAGAAAATAAAGGAGTTGCACATTTTCAAAATGCAATATCCATGTAATGGTGTTTCATGACTGAACCCACTTAGAGGATCATGTATGTGAAGCATATAATGGACATATGCTATTTGTAACTGAATTGCTAGCAGATAAGTGTAGATGAGGTGACCTAGCACACTGCTGACCCTCTGCAATAATAAAGGCTTGCTCTCTAAAAAAAAAATAAGTAATTAAAAAAATATATTAATTAATTAATTTAAAAAAATATATAAAAATAAAATACAAAGCTCTTTTAAACAGATTTAAACATTATAAGGTTCCTGGACTTCACAGCTGCTGCCACATCTGGCACTGTTCCGAACATTCACACCCTGCAGGCGTCAACACCTGCGAACTCAATGAAGCTTAAAAAATGTATTTCAAAGCTCCATTAAATTCTGCAGGTTGAAAGAAAACAGTAGAAGCACTGGCTGGGAACACTCCTAACCGTAAATGTAGGTGCTGTTCCTGGTTAGCGGGTCTTCTGGTGAGAATTTTGGCCCCAAAGATTCAGGGAATGTTTTAGAGACATTTAATAATTGTGAACTCTTTGTGAACGCGTTTTCTGATTTTTTTGTAAATTGCTAGGGTTTCCGATCATGAACTGGATTAGAAATGCTCATACCAAATTTTAAATTGGAAAACAAGTTCATCTCTAATGGTGGCCACATGTTATATAGGAAAAACCCGGTGACATGTTCGCTTTAATGGTACATTTACACGCGGCCACAGGAAGGTAGGAACAGGCAGGCATCGGACACAAATTGTGCCTGTTGCCTTGAAAAGACCACGATGTGGCTGCGTGTAATTCAGGACTTTCCCTCCTGTGTCTTCCCTGAAGGAAGGAAATTCCTGAATTACACGCAGCCACATCGTGGTCTTTTCAAGGTAACAGGCACAATTTGTGTCCGATGCCTGTCTGTTCCTACCTTCCTGTGGCCGCGTGTAAATGTACCATAACAAACTTCCTGAATGCGGTTGAACACTTCTAGAAAAGCAGTTTTATCTGTGTTATCACTTTTAAGGGTTTTATTACATATAGGCCCCTCAAAGTAACTTAAAAATTTAATGGGTCTGTAATAAAATAGATTTTATAAATTTACTCAAAAAATAAAAACAGCCAATAGGAGGTTAAAAGTATAACAAATTTAACAAAATAAAAGTGTTAAAAAAATTATGCTGAATAGAGATGAATGAGGGGTGAGCGAACTGTGGTTTAAAGTTTGGTGTTCGTACTGAACACAGGCTGTACAAAAATTTTCAGGGTTTGGGTTCTGATTATGAATGGAGGGAGCATCTCTGTACTCGGGTACACTTGGTGCTCGGCCCTTGCAGTGTTTGAATGACTCGCACTGGGCTTAAAATCAGCATTATTGGATGTAGTGTGAACTGAAAAAAGAAAATGGCAATACTTCCCCCCTTCATGCCCCAGTAGTGCTTAGTTTTTGGCTGGCTGTATGTTGACGGATAGCTGAACTGCCCAACAATTGACTTCCAATGAGGTACTGGTCAAGTTCGGGAGCAGAACAAAACTTTATCGAAAGTCTGGCCAAACTCAGAGGCCAAACTTCCACGAGTCTGCTCATCTGTAATGCTGATGTAAATTAGACATATGGGTGATGTTATTTTTTAACTATTTTGTGTTGTATAATTATCGGTTATAAGGGCATAAAATTCTAAGTTTGAAAAGTTCCAGTCCCCAATTAGGCAAACTTATTTGAGCAGAATTGAATTCTATTCAAATAATAATTTTTTCGGGGTTTGCTAAATTTTAGACATACTTTTTTTATTGTTCCATAGACAGACTTGTGTTAGAGCATACTCCTTGCTGGGCAAGATGGGGCTTCACTTGCGCCAATTTGGGGTATAAACAACTTTTAATCATTTTTTATTTCACTTTTTGTGAGGCTGGCTCAAAATCCAGCAGTTCTGGTATTGTTTTTGGTATTTTTTCAGTATACTTTATTGCTTGTGGGTACATATATATTTAAAAGTGTAACTTAGAAATAATGTCCCTGAATTTCTAAAAGGCCTTTGTGCATCTAATTTACTGGTCCACAACATTTGGCTGATATAAGCAAAATAATTGCAAAGTTTTTTTAAGCACCACAACAGTGGGTTTTATTTTTTTCACCACTGGAGTGGTAATTTAAATCGTAATCCCCTGGCCCCTATTTTATACTCACATGACAGCTCACAACTCACATGACAGCATCTTCATCTGTTTTAAGCGTCGCTTTGGTCAATCTCTGGCATTTTGTGACCTGCCGGCAGCTCAAGTGTTTCATAGAGGGCACAATATGTCACAACTAAATGCAAGTCTATAATTGCCTTCTTCTTGCTCACATAAACTTGCATTGAGTGCATGTGACATACCTTATTACTATTGGCAAGTCAGAAGTTACGAGCACAAGATAGTGTTGCCATATGGTCGTAATGCCAACAATGGATGGAAATACCATAGGATGAGTATAAGACCAGGGCAGGGGACTTAAATTTAAAGCACTACTCCAGCACTTAAAAAATATATACCGTGTATACTCGTGTATAAGCTGACCCGTGTATAAGCCGACCCCCCTACTTTTGCCCCCAAAACCTGGGAAAACCTATTGACTCGTGTATAAGCCGAGGGTGGACCCCAGCACAGGTATACAGGCCCCCCCAGTGGTATACAGGCCTCCCCATTGGTAGTATACAGCAGCCTCTGCAGTGGTAGTATACAGCAGTCTCCCCAGTGGTAGTATACAGCAGTCTCCCCAGTGGTAGTATACAGCAGTCTCCCCCAGTGGTAGTATACAGCAGTCTCCCCCTGTGGTAGTATACAGCAGTCCCCCCCTGTGGTATATACAGGCCCCCCTGTGGTAGTATACAGCAGCCCTCCCCCCTGTGGTATATACAGGCCCCCCTGTGGTAGTATACAGCAGCCCTCCCCCCCTGTGGTATATACAGGCCCCCCTGTGGTAGTATACAGCAGCCTGCCCCCCTGTGCTATATACAGGCCCCCCTGTGGTAGTATACAGCAATCCGCCCCCCTGTGCTATGTACAGGCCCCCCGTTGCTGCCGCCGCACACCTGTAAAAGAAGAGCTTTCATACTTACCCTCCTGTGACCGCGCGCGCATCCCTCGCTCTCCTTCCTGCTTGTACCCGGCGTCCATCCATATGACCGCGCACAAATAATGACGTCATTACAGGCGCGTGGTCACGTGGATGGACGCCGGGTACAAGCAGGAAGGAGAGCGGGGGATGCGCGCGTGGTCACAGGAGGATAAGTATGAAAGCTCTTCTTTTACAGGTGTGCGGCGGCAGCAACGGGGGGCCTGTATATAGCACAGGGGGGCAGGCTGCTGTATACTGCCACAGGGGGGGGAGCCGTCACTGACTCGTGTATAAGCCGAGGGGGGCACTTTTCAGCACAATTTTTGTGCTGAAAAACTCGGCTTATACACGAGTATATACGGTATGCCGGTATGGTGCTTTAACAAATTCTGTTGATTGTAAAAGAAGAATACTGTATATTGCTTAAAAGTGGTAATTTTCAAATGTGTAAAATGTTCTTGTACAGAGAATAGTATGCAATCAGCTTACAAAACATGTACTTATACAGCTTATCTCATCTTTAAAAATGGGTAAAATTACAAAGTATTAATAAAAACAACTTTGCAATTTACGACTTATTAACAATGTTCTCTGTTCTCAAGAATGGAAAGATGTTATGTTATGTAATTCCTAGTTCATTGCCTAGGTTACTAGCCACTTCTGCAGTCAATCAGTAGTAGTAGGTCTCCTATAGGGATGAGCAAGTACAAAAATACTCGGACTCTCCAGACTCGTAACGAGCAGGTCCCGATACTCGGTACTCGTTGCAAATCTAGCGAGTCCAATGTAAGTCAATGGGGAAGCGAGTATTGCGAGTAATTCCTCTGCTGCTGGACCCTATAAAGAGGTCTTGCAGTAGAGGAAAAACCTGCAATTCCCCATTTCATTTTTTAAAAGCCAGCGGTAAAAAGCCGCCAGCTTTTAAACAATGCTGACAGCCGCCTGACAGCAGGATCCTCTGCTCCCCCCACTGCCTCCCCACTCTATACTAACTTAGGATCGGGTGGGGAGGTTGTGAGTAATCGCTAGGAACCTCACAGAGTAACAAATAGAGCGAGTACCCTACTATTCACCGAGTAACGAGTAATAACGAGTAGACTCGCTCATCCCTAGTCTCCTATGATATACAGTGATGCTTCGGTTTTTGTTCATAATCCGTCTGAAAATAATCGGCCAAAACCGAAACCAATGAAAATTGAGGCAATTATTTCTATATGAATCAATGTAAATCCAATTAATTCATTTTAGATGCTCCAAAATACATACCAAAATACATTTTATAAAGAATAAAGATAGTGTTCAATACTAAACACTTTAAGAGGTTAATACAAAATGAATATTAAAGACTAATGTAAATAATAAATGAACATTTAGCATAGCATTTACTTTTCTAAAGACTCTTCTTGGCGTATGGAAACAACGAGGAGGTGGGCGAGAGGTGCATTATTGTTTCGAAGGGGGATCGTGTGGGTCAACCTGTATTCTTGCAAAATTGGCAGCAAGGTCATGTGTGAACACCAACAAAATCCAAGGCAACCAACAAAAACTGAGACAAATTTTTCATGGAAAAAAATCAACGAAAACTGAGGCTGCCGGTAACGTAAATCACAGTATTACTGTATATCTTTGCTATACAGATTGCAAGCACTAAGTTGAAGGTGCCCGGGCTGCTGCAAAGCTGTCTCTGCTTGCAGCATAGTACTTATGGTTGCAGCTATGTTACTGGTCCAAACTCCAATCTTTAAGAGCGCTCCTGAAAACACATAATGAGATTTCCCGTAAGATGTGACTTATACAGAATCTTAAAAAAGTCTAATTAATTCTGTTTTAATCACCCAAACCAGTCTCCTCCTAAATAATTATGGAAAGTAGGCTATTTTAACCCAGAACATTTTGTGATTTACAAAATGCTGCCTACATTAGCTTACTCATACTTAACTGTGGCATTCAAATTATTTTCTTTCTTGTAATAGCAGTTTACAGCACACTACATACAGTGGGACATTCGACCCAAACTCAAATGATTGAAATACTTTATTATGACTTTAGACTTAATTATCTGACTATACTTATGTGGGTCCACGTAGATGATGTAGCTAGCCTAGAACCTAGAATCAGTTGTTACAGATACCTGTGAACTCATTCAGAGATCAAAGTTGAAAGATATCGCTTCTCCTGGACTTTTCAAAGGTGATTTACTATGTGTTCATTTTTCTTTTTATTTTGATATGGTTATAAATCAGCTTTGAAATATTCAGATGACAGATAAGGGTTACAAACTCTATGGGTCAGAAGAAACTTAGTAATCGATTCTGCTATCTCCTGTGTTACATACAGTATATGCTGTGGAAGATGTAGTTCAAAAGTAAAAAATTTGCCTTCAGAAAGGAACATATGCTTTGGGGTTCACTCACATCTTCACATCAAATCTGTGAGTACAATGCGATAAAAAAATTCTCCAATATTATATTGTATATCCAACATGTAACTACTATACTCTTAAGACTCAGAGAAAACTTGATATTTGTCAAACTTGAAAAATGCTTGTTCTTTGTTGAAGAAGAAAATTTCTTGGGGTACAGCTTATCTGCTAATGGTTTCCGAATAGATGCCTCTAAGGTCCGTGAGGTTAAGGAGACTATTCTGCTGTTGTTAAAAAAAAGGATATACTGACAAGTTTCGCTTTTGAAGACACAAATATTTTTGGCATGTATAATGTGTATTGTGAAATGTGTTATTAGTGCCAAATGGTGTTTAGTTGACAATAGGGAAAGTTAGACATAATGTTTGGGACTATCTCAGAGTGGGTGGGGCTATAGTTAAAGGACTGAGATGGTTTCCTGTCAGGATATCAGATGGGGCACAGTGTGCAGCCCAGGGTAAGAGCAGGTCTAAGATCTAACAAGTGGATGTCCCTGATGTGAGAGGAGACTGGCAAAAGGGATCGCATGATCCAAAAGGGAAAGAGAATTGTCTGAAGGACAGAGTGATAGACTGGAGACTGGTTCGGGGACAAGATACCTAGGCAAACTAACACCTTTAAAAGGAAAAAGACACGGAACCGTGGGTTTTGAATAGACTCTTACTACATGGATTATAGTTCTGAGCTGAATTGTGTTGAGGTAACTGAGCTTCATTAAGATAGTGACAAGTAGACTTGAAGGAGTAGAGACTGTGTTTGAAATAGATCAGAGTTGTAAAGCTATGCACCATTTATCTACTCTACATAATCTCTACCAAGTTATCGCTCTTTAACCCCTTCCCGATACATAACGTTATACAAACGTCATGAAAGTCAGTGCCTTCCCAACCTATGACGTCATGGCGGATACTGCGGCACTGTTGCCTCGGTAACTGCCATCGGGCCCCGATGCTCGGTTATTCTTATCACTGAACATCGGGACTTGAGGTCAGGGGGGGTGAATTCCCAACCCCACCCGCAAAATCGCAGCGATTGGCTGTTTGAACAGTCAATCACCGCAATCCTTTCTCCACCTATGGAAGGGGCTGTCATAGCCACTTTCATAGGCTGAAGTGCTAGAGGGGGCTGGCATCGCCTCCTCTAGCTCTGATTGAAGTGATGTGATGGGATGATCACTGCAATCAGAGCTGCTCCACAGCCGCTCTGCACCTGCTGCCCACCGGTAATTTCTGCCCCTTTTCTTCTTTTCCTCCTCGCCTCTCTTCCTCCTTGCCTCCTCTCCTCCTGCTCCACTCCTGATCTCCCCCCACCCTCTTTCTCCTCCCCCTCCTGCTCTTTCTCCTGCCCCCCTCTGTACCCCGTGCTCCTCGCTGACCCCAAACACCTCCATTCCCCACTGCTACCTCTCCCGAGCTGCTCTGCTGATGACAGCTGAGGAGCTGCAGGACACCAGGCATCGGGCTGGATGGATGGATGGATGGATGGATGGATGGATAGGTGAATGGATGGATGGATGGATGGATGGATGGGTGGGTGGGTGGATGGATGGGTGGATGAATGGATTTGGATGGAGAGAGAGCCTGCATGGATGGAAGGATGGGTGAATGGAAAGAAAGCCTGCATGGATGGATGGATAGATGTGTGGATGGATGGAGAAACTGCATGCATGGATGGATGGGTGGATGGAGAGAGAGCCTGCATGGGTGGATGGATGGGTGGAATCATGGTGCACAGTATGGCAGATCATTGCCACACAGTTCACCATCACTGACACCAGAGAATAGAACAAGGGATCAAGTGTCCATTTGTAGTAGTCTGGTGTCATAGTGATAGTGCACTGTATGGCAATGATCTGCCATACAGTGCACTATCATCATGACCCCAGAGACTACAGCAAGGGATTAAGTGTCCTCTTGTTGTAGTCTATGGGGTAACGGTGATGCACTGTATGGCAATATCATACAGTGCATCATCACTGTGACCCCAGAGACTACAACAAGAGGAAACCTGATCCCTTGTTGTAGTCTCCGGTGTCAGTGATAGTGCACTGTATGGCAATGATCTGCCATACAGTGCACCATTACTATGACACCAGAGACTGCAACAAGAGGACACTTGATCCCTTGCTGAAGTCTCTGGATGTAGCAGAGGCCATCGAGCATCGTGGGACCATTGTTTTGGACTATGTTGGATAATAATGAAATGGAGTCCAAATTTTGATTGTGTTTTTTTTTCTAATGAAACGATTTTTCTCTGTGTGGTGTATTTTTTTTTACTATTTACTAGAGATTCCTAATGGCCGGGTCTAACACTGGCCCAACATTATGAATCTTGGGCTTAGTACCAACTGCTAATAACAAAGCTGGCATTCACCCCTTTATCACCCAGTTTGCCACCAGGGCAACTGGAAGAGTCTGGGTACAGCGCCGGAAAATAGCGCTTCAATGAATGCGTCATTTTCTGGGGTGGCAGCAGGACGCAACTCACAGCATGGGGGGCCTGGAACACTTGGACCTCTCCATGCTGAGTGTTTCAGCCCCAGCTGCCTAGTTGTACCTGGCTGGACCAAAAATATGGCAGAGGCCCACAACATTATTTTTTCTCCAATTAGTTCTATAAATGAAAAAAAAACAAAAAACTTGGCTTCTCTGTATTTTTGGTTGCCGGACAGGTACAACGAGGCAGCTGAGGATGGGTGGCAGTCCGTAGCTGCAAGTTGTACCTGGCTGGCAACCAAAAATATGGCGAAGCCCTACGTCTTTTTTTTTTTAATTATTTTCTACAAATAAAAAAAAACAACATGGAGCTTTGCTGCATTTTTGGTTGCCAGCCAGAAACAACTTGGCAGCCGGGTGCTGGAATCCTCAGTGTGGAGAGACCCAAATGTTCTGGGTTCCCCACGCTGCGAATTGCAACCAACAGCCACCCCAGAAAATCGCATTCATTAGAGGTGCCATTTTCTGCTGCTGTATCCTTCCAGTTGCCCTGGTGCTAGTGGCAAACTGGGTGACAAACAGGTTAATGTCATCTTTGTATTGGCAGCTGGCACTAAGCCCGAGATTCATAATGTCAGAATAATGTTAAACCCGGCCATTAGAAATTTTGAGTAAATAGTAAATAATACACAACATTTAGAGAAAAATAATTTTATTAAAAGAAGAAACAAACATCTCAACTCCATCTTTGTTACTCCCACATAACCCTCCATGATTTATCATGCAGAGTCTGCAGGGAGAGAAAAAGCATCCTCTCCCTGCAGAGTCTGCAATCATAATGACCGCAGGGACTCGGTGAGTGATGTCACCTGCGGCAGTCAGAAACTGTCACAGGGTAGTTGTGATGTCACTCATTGAGTAACCAAGGCTCCCTGTGGCAGTGAACTCAAAATGTTGTCACTTGTGGGGGGTTCCCACTGTTTAGGCACATCAGGGGCTATCCAAACAGAACATGACACCCACAGACCATCCCATCAAAATCTGTGTTCCAAAATGTCACTCTCTACCTTCATAGCCTGCCGTGCGCCCAAACAGTGGTTTTCCGCCACATATGAGGTATTGATGTGCTCAGGAAATATTGCCCAATAAATTTTAGGATCCATTTTATCCAGTTGCCCTTGTGAAAATGAACAAATTGAGGCTACAAAAACATTTTTGTGAAATAAAGTACTCTTTCATTTTTATGGATGAATGTGTTAAGCACCTGGGGGTTCAAAGTGTTCACTATGCATCTAGATTAGTTCCTTTGGGGGTCTAGTTTCCAAAATGGGGTCACGTGTGGGGGAGCGTCAATGCTTAGGACACAGGGGCTCTCCATATACGACATGGTGTTCGCTAGCAATGGCAGCTAATTTTAGATTAAAAATGTCAAATTTCACTTCTTCCGTTCCGAGCCCTGCTGTGTGCCCAAACAGTGATTTTCCGCCACATATGGGGTATCGGCATAATCAGGAGAAATTTGCCAACAAGTTTTAGGATCCATTTTATCCTGTTGCCATTTGAAAATAAAAAAATTGAGGCTAAAAGAATATTTTTGTGAAAAAAAGTACATTTTCATTTTTACGGATCAATGTGTGAAGCACCTGGGGGTTCAAGGTGCTCGCTATGCATTTAGATTAGTTCCTTTGGGGGGGTCTAGTTTCCAAAATGGGGTCACTTGTGGGGGAGCTCTAATTTTTAGGCACACAGGGACTCTCCATATGCGACATGTTGTCAATTGGAGCTAATTTTCCATTCAAAAAGTCAAATGGTGCTCCTTTTCTTCTGAGCCCTGATGTGCACCCAAACAGTGGTTTATGACCACAAATTTTAGAATCCATTTTATCCTGTTGCCCACGTGAAAATTAAAAGATTGAGGCTAAAATAACATTTTTGTTGGAAAAATGAAAATGTCCATTTTTTCCTTCCACATTGCTTTAGTTCATGTGGAGCACCTGAAGGGTTAATAATCTTCGTGAATGTAGTTTTGAGTAGCTTGAGGGGTGCAGTTTTTGGAATGGTGACACTTTGTCACTTATGGGTGTTTTCTGTCATGTACACCCCTCAAAGGGAATTCAAATGTGATGTGGTCACTAAAAAAATGGTTTTGTAAGTTTTGCTGGAAAAATGAGAAATTGCTGATGAATTTTGTGCCCTTATAACTTCCTAACAAGAAACATTTTTTTTTCCAAAATTGTGCTGATGTAAAGTAGACATGTGGTAAATGTTATTTATTAACTCTTTTGTGTCAGATAACTCTCTGGTTTAACAGAATAAAAATAAAAAATTTGAAAATTGTGAAATTTTCAACATTTTCACCAAATTTTTAATTTTTTCACAAATAAATGCAAAAATTATCGATCTAAGTTTGCCACTATCATTAAGCCCAATATGTAACGAAAAAACAATCTCCGAATCGCTAGGATCCGTTGAAGTGTTTTAGAGTTATTACCTCATAAAAGGACACTGGTCAAAATTGCAAAAACTGGCCAGGTCATTACTGCAAAAATAGGCTGGGTCATGAAGGGGTTAAGGAGTTTATTTTTGAATAGTGGTATCTCTCATTGAACTTTCCAACAACTGGTCCTGGCCAGCTGATGTCATAAGCATCATTCAGCCTGCAAGGGCATAGTGTCCCCATTGCCATGTCCACACACCCAGCCATTACCCTCATCTTCATGTAATGTGCCAGGGAGACATAATAAACAAGTATCTCACCCATGGCTACCGCCCCATGCTACATTACACTGTCACCACAATACTGCAGACATGGTGGGCTTTGGTAAGTGCTCCATGGAGGAGCTGAAGATCAATTGCCATATAATTTTAGATGAAGAAGTGGGTGGGTATTTCTGTGAGATCACATTATATAGCATGTGGAGAATTGGTAAAAGGGGCACAGTATAGCAAGGGGTAGTGGGTACATAAAAAAGAGAAGCAATGTGGGGAATAGTATGGAAAGGGGAAATGTGCCAGAAATATTTTGCATAAAGGCAGTATATGGGAGTATTTTGGAGAGGGGCAGTGTGGGTGGATATTATAGAAACGGGTAGTGTGGTACTTTTATTTTTAAGGGTACCATATTGGGATATTGTGCTGAAGATGGAAAAGTGGGAAGTCTGGAGGGATGAGCTGTAGACATAAAATCTTATCCTAATGTCTGTACCACATGGAAACAAAAGGAATGGAAATTAGTTCAGTCTGGAATGTCACCTATAAGGTACCTAGATATAAATGATTATTTGTGATACTGACTACGTCTCATTACTACTGTCTGATGATGGATGGTAACAACGATTCCGATTATTTCCTTACTATTCTGAAGAACTAATGATGGGCTAATCCAAACTGTAAAATTTGGGGTCCATGCAAAGACCCTGAACACGAACATCTCAGAGAAGTCCATGTTACTTTTTGGGTTTGGCCACCCGGATAAATCTTGTTGAAATGCTGGAGCGCAGCAAATCAGCAAGCTTTATTGGTGCAAAATGGGGTGATTAAAGCACACAATTATACTTATCGAGTTTTCGTGATGCTGTCACACTGCTTCCGGGTCTGCTCATTAAACCTTATGAATATTTCCCTGCTCTTCCCTCCCACCATCTGTGACTGCTTCTGAGATTGGTTGCAGTCAGACTATGTCCCCACTCTCTGTGCTGGCATCTGTGATTGGTTACCCTACACACTAGTGTAGAAATAAAAAAAAATAATTAAATAATAATAAAATTGACACGGGGTCCCCTATATTTTGATACATAACCCAGATAAAGCAGACAGCTGCATGACGCAGCCCCAGCCATGTGCTTTATCTTGGCTGTGTATTAAAATACAGGGGAACCCAAGCAGGCTTTTTTTTTAATTATTTAAGTAAATAATTATAAAAAAACAGCATGGGTTCCCCTCCAATTTTCATACCCAGCCAAAAGTTGACACCTCTCCCATTACAAAGTCAGAGCTTCACAGCAGTACACACCATTTTTTTTTATTATTTAAATTTAAACAAACATATAGGGTTCCCATATTTTGATACCTAGTGAAGATAAAGCACATGGCTGGGAGCTGTAGCCTCCATCTGTCTGCATTATCTGCAATAAGAATCAAATATGGGAGACCCCATGCCATTTTTTCCAATTATTTATTTATTTTCACACTCCATCTCCAGACCCAGTCAGCTAGTGTGGTCGTACATGCTGTCACAGAGGGTACACAGGGGAAGCAGAGGAATATTCATAAGGTTTAATGAGCGGACCTGGAAGTAATTTGACAGCAGTGCAGATGCTTAGTAAGTATTATTAATCTGCTGTTATCCTCATTTTGCAGCCCCCTAGCCATTGCTACCACCATTTTCCAGCACTAAAGCTTGGGTTGCCATAATTATATGGGGCTTGGGTCAAGCCCAGTCTCAAGCTGGACTTTTATTTTAAGCCCGGCTGGCTCCAGCAAACCCAAACATTTGTGAGTTGGCCCATCTTTATTAAGGGCATATTGGGAGTTGTAGGTTCATACGATAGAATTGTATACGTAGCTGACCTGGCATTATGATTGATCTCTATACTAAATTTGATGTATTCATGTACTGATGGTGGTTCTGTTGATAAATTCATGTACTGGTGGTGGTTCTGGAGCAATATTCATGTGCTGATGGTAGTTCTGACCTTGTACACAAGTAGAAAGACATGAAGCTCATTATGGATTATTTTAAAATTAAAAATCCTCAAAATTTAGAGTTTTGGAGATTATGAACAAGATTTGGTGAGTTTCTGCTCCAAAAACTCAATGTAAGTTAGAGTATGTTCACACTGATTTTTGGGAGCAGAAACTCTCCATATGCACCTAAAATACTCAACACTTGTTTCTGGTGATTTATTAAATTACAATTATTGTTATTATTATTATTATTATTATTATTATACAACAGTTACACACAGCAAATAAGATCATTATGCTGGATTTTGTATTAATTCACTAGTCGGACACTTCCCAAGGGTCTAGGATTGCATGATATATTGGCGAATGATGCGTGCAGAGCCCAGTAGTGTGCTTTTGCAGCTGACAGATTGTTATTTGGTCAACTCCAATTGTTTTCAAGTTCTGACCAAAGTTTGTAGGCACCGTACCCAGTGAGCCGATTACCACTGGGACTACATTCACTGGCTTGTGCAGGAGTCTTTGCAGTTCGATATTTAAATCCTCATATAGTGTCAGTTTTTTCAATTGCTTCACCTCAATCCTGCTGTCGCCTGGTATTGCGACATCGACGATCCACACTTCCTTTTTTCTTACAATAGTAAGGTCCGGAGTATTGAGTTCCAAGACTTTGTCAGTCTGAATTCGGAAGTCCCATAGTAGTTTTGCATGTTCATTTTCAATAACCTTTTCAGGTTTATGATCCCACCAGTTCTTTGTGACAGGAAGATCATAATTGTGGTACTAGTTTCAGTTAATGATCTGAACAACTGTATTATGCCTTTACTTGTATTCTGTCTGCGTGATCTTCTTGCAGCAGCTCAGTATATGATGCATTGTTTCATCTACTTCCTTGCACAGTAGACATTTGGGGTCTGTAGTTGATTTTTTAATTCTGGCTTTAATTGCATTTGTGTGAATGGCTTGCTCTTGGGCTGCTAGAATTAAGCCCTCTGTCTCCTTTTTTAATGTTCCATTAGTAAGCCACAACCAGGTCTTTTCCTTGTCGACTTTACCTTCGATTTTCTCTAGGAATTGTCCATGCAAAGCTTTGTTTTGCCAGTTTTGTTTTTTTCTTCTGCTTTGTACTGCGTTTTTACAGTATTCACTTTTTGTCTGTTGTACTTTAAGCAGTTTTCTGTTGTTTACATCCATCTAGGCTTGTTCTCCACTATCATTCACATAATCTGCCAGTGCATGTTTCTCTTCTTCTACAGTTTGATTCTCTTGCAAAAGCCCTCTGCGTCCTGATTTTCTTGGCAGGTAAAGTCTGTCAACATCACTACGTGAATCCAATAAGTAGCGGATTGTCATCAGTTTTCTTGTTTTTCTGTCCGGATCATCCAGCTCTGTGTCCAATTCACAATTCCAGCAGTGTGTCATATCACAGGAATGACCCAGGTGTTTATGGCCTTGATTTTATTCCCACCACTCAATTTGCTCTTCAAAATGTTCCAGACCCATTGGACATATTCCTTACTAACCACATTTTTCAGGTGTTCGTACTTGATGTTATCCAGCTGTAATATGCCTAGGTACAGTATTTGTAGGCTTCAGGCTGGTGACATTTTATGGTTTGTCCATTAGGCATTTCTATGCCTTTACTGTAAAATTACTTTCCCTTTTTTTCAGTGCCACAGTGGCACATTTGTCCAGGCCAAACTCCATACTGATGTCATTACTAAAAATTCTAACAGTGTTGGTCATAGAATGTATTTCGGTTTCAGAATTTCCATACAACTTTAAATCATCCATGTACAACAGGTGAGACATTTTTGGTGTCTTCCTGGCACTTTGATAGCCCAAATTTGTTTTTTTGCAGAATTAATGACAGTGAAATCATTACAATGATAAACAACAGTGGTGACAACGAATCCCCCTTGAAAATTCCACTCTTGATTTTGACTTTTCCATAGCTTTGGTTACCCACAAACAACTCAGTTTTCTAGTGTTCCATTGCATTTTCAATGAATCTTCCAATATTCCCACAAACTCCAATGACATCTAGACTCTTGATGATCCAACTGTGTGGCAGTGAGTTGAATACTTTTTGGTAATCTATCCAAGTTGTATATAGATTTGTTTTATGACTTTTACAGTTCTCCAGTATCATATTATTATTATTACCGTATATACTCGTGTATAAGCCGACTTTTTCAGCCCAAAAATTGGGCTGAAAAGTCCCCCCTCGGCTTATACACGAGTCATATACTGTGTGGTGTGGGCTGTTGTCCGGGCACTGCAGGAGGCAGGAGGAGGCTGTGGGAGGCTGCAGAATGAGCGGCACGTCACGTGGTGCCGCTCAGTAATTATGCATGGGGAGCAGCGCATAGTACATTGCTGCTCCCCTGCACAGTATAGCCTCCCCCGCTGTCTCCCTGTCCCCCCCCCCATGTATACAGACGCCCCCCAGCAGGGGTAATCTCACCCCTTCGGTTTGCAGGCACCCAGGTCCTCCAGCTGCTCCGTCTGCGTGCGCGGCTTCTAATACCGGCGTCCTCCCTGCTCTTCCTGTTTGAATGCGATCATGTGACCGCGGTCACATGATCGTATTCAAACAGGAAGAGCGGGGAGGACGCCGGTATTAGAAGCCGCGCACGCAGACGGAGCAGCTGGAGGACCCGGGTGCCTGCAGACCGAGGGGGTGAGATTACCCCTGCTGTGGGAGGGGTCATTCCATGTCAAGTGATCCAAAAATGAATATTTTTTTTCCCTGACGTCCTCAGATTTTTTAAATTTTTTCTCTATATGAAGAACAACTTTGGTTAATTACAAAAAAAAGTTTTGAATTTTTTTCTTCATCAGTTAATTTTTTACAGATTTTTAAAGTTTTAAAAAAGTGCGAATTTTGGCCTGGTATGACTTTACATTTTCTATCATATCTCGGGCTAGAAATAAGATAGAGAAACAAAATAAACACCAATCTACTCAGAACTGTGCAGGCTTTCACCAGATATGTCACAAGAGGATCTTTGTTAATATTTTACCCATGTGATCGCAAGCGCAAAACTTTAAA
Organism: Allobates femoralis; assembly: GCA_033576535.1. Taxonomy (NCBI): domain Eukaryota; kingdom Metazoa; phylum Chordata; class Amphibia; order Anura; family Aromobatidae; genus Allobates; species Allobates femoralis. The sequence goes on along the minus strand of JARQOC010000004.1, from coordinate 301,444,407 downwards.
ACGCATTTCCGAAAAATCGGCGCGCTTTAAATATTTCAAAAACTGCCCATATGTCTGCTATGCTCTTAGCCACATCTGTACCAAATTTCAAGTTGGGATCGCGATGGCATCATATTTTTACATATTTTAATATTAATAGCGTCAAAGGGTCATTCTATATCAAGTGATCTAAATATGAATATTTTTTTTTACCTGATGTCTTTAGATTTTTTTTATTCTTTTTCTTTATGAAGTACAACTTTAGTTAATTACAAATTAAAAGTTTAGAATTTTTTTCTTCATCAGTTAATTTTTTACAGATTTTTAAAATTTAAAAAAAGGGTGAATTTTGGCCTGGTATGACTTTACATTTTTTTATCTCAGGCTAGAAATAAGATAATGAAGTGGGAGAGGCATCATTTTACTCAGAACGGTAACAGCTTTCATTTGATATGTTACAAGACTATGTTTCTTTATATCAAATTCAAACTATTGACGGGCAATTGTGAAAAAATGACTGATTGTGTTCTTGGTTATATTTGGGCAGAGATTCAACTTGGGACCTGTCAAATTTATATATTTTTTATTTTATGGTTGTATGAGTTATCACAACTTATTGAATAAAACATTTATTTGCAACAAAAAAGAAACACAAAAAACAAATCCCATAAGTGCCAGGATAAATACATCTTAATCATCAGAACACAACGCTCAGCATTTTCAACTTGAATGTATTGAACAAACCAAAAGAAGAAAGGTGATCATATCCTCAAGTTTGATTAAACAAGATTAAAAGAACCAAAAATGTTAACCCCTATTTATACATATAAATTTGTTTTCTATTCTATCACTAAACATGTGATTTATGAAGTGTTTAATAAGAATAGTACAGTAGTTAAATCATCGTTCTATAAATTATGAACTAATCAAACAATTAATAGTATGTTTTTAAAGTGGCATTTTATCAATTTGTCCCTTCTAGTGGGTGAAATGTAATCTTGTCCATAAACGCTTACTAGCAATCGCCATTTCCTTGTGTGTCAAAGAGTATGTCCGGCCTGTCACGGTGTTAGGCTCCGCCTGAGTTAATATCTGATTTTTGTGCACTTTTAAAATGTCTGGCTTTCTTGGATACACAAAGGATGGCGCTGGACCAGAAGGATGCAATAAAGGCAATTCTACTGCTTCATTTTCACAATCTTTGGAGAGTACAGTAGCCAGCCACCAGCGCCAATCATATTCATATTTTTTCAAAAGGATTGCAACAGTGTCTATGATAAAATGCTGTTTCTTGAGAAGTAGCAGCCATTGCTGTGTGGGAAAAATACATTAATATTAAGTAAGGAAGATAGGTAATAAAAATAAAGATTTACAGTACACTTGAGATAGAACTGTATTACTATAAAGTGAGTTTTAGGGCTAGCGCGCACAGTTTTTTCTGTCTGCAGATACACGCTGCAGTTTTGGCAGCTTGTTTTTCTACCAAGTTTTTACCACATATGCGTTAGTTTTTTTAATTGCTAGTGAAAAAAATGGCAGCTTTTTTTTATATAAATGATAAATGCTGCGTTTATTGCAGCAATTAAAAAGTAGTTCAAGCAGTGATTTACTCACTCTTGAGTGTTTCCAAAAACACTGCATGTGGTGAACCCATAGAAATCAATGGGGCGGTTTTTCTGAATAATGATCCCTAAGAATAGCACTGTGTGTATTGGCGCTTAATAATAAAAGCATTAAACTATTAATATATTTACTCACCCATATTTTAGTACACAGCCTTGATGGCTTTGTACAGACTATTGTTTGTTCAGGAGTGAAGATGTCCAGACATGTCAGGACATGAAAGGTCTGAACGAGCTGTCTTACTTCCTGAATGCAGTGGGTAGACACTTAACATGATTGACAGAGCTGCTGGCCTATCATCTGCTCTGCATTCACTGTCTATCCCTGTGCTTTCTCAGGTTGAGCCCTAACGAAGCTTTTTCCTATATGTCTTCTCCTGCTTCTAAGCTGTAACATATCAAAATAATACAGTAATGTCTAAAAATAATGGATTTGATAAATATAGACCCCACGCTTTTAGACCACAGGTTGAACAGATCTGAATTCAAGATTTTTGAATTGACACTATAATATTTAAATATTTTAAAATATGATCCCATCACGACCCCATCTTGAAATTTGGTACAGATGTGGCTAAGAGCATAAAAGACACATGGGCAGTTTTGGAAAATTTTTATTAAAACGTTTTTTCGGAAATGCATTTCAAAATGTTGCGTTTGCTTTCGCATGGGTAAAAAATTAAAATTAACAAATATACTCTTGTGACATACCTGGTGAAAGCCTGGACAGTTCTGAGTAGAATGGTGTTTATTTTGTTTCTCTATCTTATTTCTAGCCCAAGATAAAAAAAATGTAAAGTCATACCGGGCCAAAATTCACACTTTTTTTAAACTTTAAAAATCTGTAAAAAATTAACTGATGAAGAAAAAAATTCTAAACTTTTAATTTGTAATTAACTAAAGTAGTACTTCATAAAGGAAAAAAAATTAAAAAAATCTAAAGACGTCAGGTAAAAAAAAATATTCATATTTAGATCACTTGATATGGAATGACCCATTGACGCTATTAATAGTAAAATATTTTAAAATATGATCCCATCGTGATCCCAACTTGAAATTTGGTACAGATGTGGCTAAGAGCAAAGCAGACACATGGGCAGTTTTTGAAATATTTAAAGTTCGCCGATTTTTCGGAAATGCGTTTTAAAATTTTGCGCTTGCGATCACATGGGTAAAATATTAACAAAGATCCTCTTGTGACATATCTGGTGAAAGCCTGTATAGTTCTGAGTAGAATGGTGTTTATTTTGTCTCTCTATCTTATTCCTAGCCTTAGTTATGAGGAGAAACGTAAAGGCAGGAAACAGCGAAATTCGCACTTTTTCCAAACTTTGAAAATCATTTAAAAAAAAAATAAATTTTTTAAAAAATATTTCTCTTCACATTTTGCATTGTCTGACATGCTATTATCAAATAACAAAATCTCAAAAGAATTAAAAATATAGAGGTAATAATCATTGGTTCACTTGACATGGAATGACCCGGAGCCTCTCTATTACCCCTGCTGGGGGGCCTCTCTGTTACCCCTGCTGGGGGGGCCTCTCTGTTAGCCCTGCTGGGGGGCCTCTCTGTTACCCCTGCTGGGGGGCCTCTCTTTTACCCCTGCTGGGGGGCCTCTCTGTTACCCCTGCTGGGGGGCCTCTCCGTTACCCCTGCTGGGGGGGCTCTCTGTTACCCCTGCTGGGGGGGCCTCTCTGTTACCCCTGCTGGGGGGGCCTCTCTGTTACCCCTGCTGGGGGGCCTCTCTATTACCCCTGCTGGGGGGCCTCTCTATTACCCCTGCTGGGGGGCCTCTCTATTACCCCTGCTGGGGCGCCTCTCTGTTACCCCTGCTGGGGGGCCTCTGTGTTACCCCTGCTGGGGGCCTCTGTGTTACCCCTGCTGGGGGCCTCTGTGTTACCCCTGCTGGGGGGCCTCTATGTTACCCCTGCTGGGGGGCCTGTATTACCCCTGCTGGGGCGCCTCTCTATTACCCCTGCTGGGGGGCCTCTGTGTTACCCCTGCTGGGGGCCTCTGTGTTACCCCTGCTGGGGGCCTCTGTGTTACCCCTGCTGGGGGGCCTCTGTGTTACCCCTGCTGGGGGCCTCTGTGTTACCCCTGCTGGGGGGCCTCTGTGTTACCCCTGCTGGGGGGCCTGTATTACCCCTGCTGGCGGCAACTGTATACTAGTTATGGCTGCTATATACAGGGATGGTGGGCTATATACCAGTGATAGGGGGCTTTATAACAGGACGGTGGTCTGCTGCATTGGTAGTTTACTGTTTCTATTCAAAATAAAAGTTCAACATTTTATTCGTATCTATTTTCATTTTAAAATTTTTTTCAGTACCGGTAGCTGCTGCATTGTCCACCCTAGGCTTATATGCGAGTCAATAGGTTTTCCCAGTTTTTGGGGGCAAAAGTAGGGGGGTCGGTTTATACACGGGTCGGCTTATACACGAGTACATACGGTATATACAATAGTTACACACAGCAAAAAATAGAATTATTCTTACCGGTAATTCGGTTTCTAGGAAACCTTCCACGACAGCATGGGAGGTAGCCTCGCCACGCCCTAATGGGGACAGGAACACAAGAGAGGTTAAAAGGCCCCTCCAACCTCCCATTAGCCAGTGTCTTACAACGAACCCAGAACGCATAAGAAACAAGCATAAAATCCATAAACCAGGAAATTAGGGAGGGAAATAAGTGCTGTCGTGGAAGGTTTCCTAGAAACCGAATTAACGGTAAGAATATTTCTATTTTCTCTAGTCACCTTCCACGACAGCATAGGAGGAATGCCCACGAATCCTTACCTAGGGAGGGACAACAGATTGCAGGACCTTCCGGCCAAAGGCCAAGTCCCTGCCAGCCATCACATCCAACCGATAGTGTTTGGTGAAGGTATGTAGCGAAAATCATGTAGCCACTTTGCAGAGCTGCTCCGGAGAAGCCCCAGCATGCTCAGCCCAGGAGACCGAAGTGGCCCGGGTAGAATGGGCCGTAAAACCAGTAGGAGCCGAGAGGCCTTGACCGAGATAGGCATCCGTGATGGTCTTCTTTATCCAATTGGCGATAGTGCCCTTAGCCACCTTCCGGCCCTTGTTGCGACCAAAATGTTGAATGAACAAATTCTGGTCGATACGCCAGGGAGCCGTGACCTCTAGGTAGTGCAACACCAGGCGACGGACATCCAGAGAGTGAAACCCCACCTCCTTCGCAGATCTAGGATGTTGACAGAAGGAAGGTAGAACTATTGAAAAAAATTTGACGTGGGCTTCGCCGTATTACTGGAACCAGCCGGATCCAGCAGGCAGCGACGGGCTGCCCCCAACCCCCAGGTGCCTATTTGTACCTGGCCGGACACAAGAATATAGGGGAGCCCTTTTTTTTTATTATTTCATGAATTTCATGAAATAATAAAAAAAAAATGCATGGGGCTCCGCGCAATTTTTATGTCTAGCCAGGTACAGCTAAGCAGCTGGGGGATGGAATCTGCAGCTCAAGGAGGCCCAAGCTTTCTGGGCACCCACCGCTGCAAATTGCAGCCCGCAGCCGCCCCAGAAGATGGCGCGTTCATTCAAGCACCATCCTCTGGCGCTGAACCCCGCTCTTCCAGCGGCCCTGGTGGCGGTGGCACGCTGGGTAATAAAGGGGTTAATATCAGCTTTGTTATACAAGCTGGTATTAAGCCCGAGATTCTTAATGTCAGGCCACGTTTGACCCGGCCACTAGCAATCTCCAATAAAAGGTTAAAAAAAACACAACACAGAGAAAATTTTTTATTAGAAATAAAAAAAAAAAGCCATTAGGGACTCCATCTTTAATTAAAAAAATCCTCTTCCGTCCGACGTAGTCCAAAACGCGATGTCCTCTCTGCTACATCCCTGTGCATAGATATAGATGTCTATGCACAGGGAATGAGCAGACTGAGAACAATCTCAGCTCTGCTACATCATCTCTGTGCACAGGGAGAGCAGGCGGGCTCTAGGACCCTGCAGCTGCGGCAGCCTGCAGGACCCGAGCCCGACACAGACCAGACAGCTGGACTCCTTACTGTGCGAGTTTCCCTGTGATTACTTGCACAGTAACGAGTCCAATGCAAGTCAATGGCAATCCTAGTTTTGTCAGAGTCTCTGACAAAACTAGGATTGCCATTGATTTGCATTGGACTCGTTACTGTGCGAGTAATCGCTGGAAAACCGCAGAGTACCGAGTCCTGCGAGTCCCTTACTACTCGCCGAGTAACGAGTCCTAGCGAGTAGACTCGCCCATCCCTAAGTATAACCCCAAAAACACCATCACACCTATTAAGCATGGGGGTGGAAGCATCATACATTTGGGACGCTTTTTGGCAAAGGGGACAGGACAACTGCACCTTATTGAAGGAAGGATGGATGGTGCCATGTATTGTAAGATTTTGTCCAATAAAGTCCTTCACTAAGTAAGTGCATTGAAGATGGATGACAATGACCTGAAACAGACAGCTAGGAGTGCCTCTGTAAAAAGCATTTCAAAGTCTTGGAGTGGAGTGCCCAGTCTCCAGACCTAAACCCAGTAGAAAATCTTTAGAGGGAGTTGAAAGTCAATGTTGCCCAGTGAAAACGATCTGGAGATGATCTGTATGGAGGAGTGGGCCAAAATCCCTGCTACTGTGTGTGCAAACTTGCTAAAGAATTAAAGGAAGTGTTTGACTTCCGTAATTGCAAACAAAGGTTCTGGACCAAATATTAAGTTCTGTTTTTTAATGGTATCAAATACAAATAGAATGGATTAATTTTTAGATTCTGTCGCATAGTTGAAGTGTACCTACAATAAAAATTTCAGACCTCTACATTCTTTGTAGTTGGGAAAACTTGCAAAATTGTCAGTGTACAAAATCCTTATTTACTAACACTATCAGCAATTTTCGTGAATTGGGCATATGAGGTCAAATTTACACAATTTTACTCACTTACATAGACCAGTATTTATACATTAAAACAGGAGTAAGCATAAAACATGGAACAGAGGAAGATATTCCCATTTTAACATTTATTTTTGTCCAAGGCCTGGGACTGTAATGAGTTTACCTAAGGAAGTTTTTTGTAAGCTTACATTTACTCTGCTGCTATGCTATAAGCTACATTATTCAATGTAGTGCTTAGCATTCCTGCAAAAAAAAGAATTAAAAGTGACTAAACCAATCAAACATTTCTAGAAAAGCTAACACATAACACAAGCATGAGTAAATGTTTCAGTACTTGCGATGCAAACCAACTCCAGGTATGATGTGGCTTGAAAATCAATCAAGTAATCTTTTTAAGAACTTTATCATTTTATCTTTACCTAACACATTAAAACATTCATCTTAAAGGCAGGTTTATTTTAAATGTTCTAAGTATTTTTCTTTCCTGTTAAACAACCAATTTGCATCTATTTCAAAAGTTATTCATACAAAACTTTGTTTTTCATACACAGACACAGCTCCAAGAAGCCGTGGGAGTTTTTGGAGTTGAGTACTGTGATGCCATAATGAGTAACAGATTTCAGGCTTTCATGCTAATTAAAATCTTATGAATGCAAATTACAAAATAAAAACAAAGCTGTTCTAGTGTAGAACTAAGACATATTTGAAATTTATGAATGCAATTAGGTTTTCAAATTGTAGAAGGACTAAATGTAGTCAATTTTTCCTCACAAGATAGTAGTACTTTGGAATGAACAGCAGTTGCTTGTAATGCACAGATCCAAACTAACTGTGGCCACGTCAAAGAGTTACTCAAAATGCACATCTGAACCACTAAAGATTTGTAATCTGAAAATGACCTATCATGCAAATTAGGTTTTTATGCTAAATGAATTTAGAAAAATATTACTGAAATCATTTTACCACCTATGTTAAAGGAAAAAAACACAGAAATCTAGATTTTTCTTTTAACTGGCCACTAGACCTCATATTAAATGTACACTTCTAATTCGGAACAGAAGACTTGTCAGGTATTATCCCTAGCAGGATTTCATTAATAGCCAACACTTCTTATTATATAGTAGATAACGCTGGATTAACCATTCACAATAGGAAATGGTCACAGCTTTACACACATATTTACAACTAGACACTGGAGATCACCAAGAGTGACGGCTGCACTCCTCCATATACCTCAGAAACAGGGAGCTGAATAACCCCGGAAGTACCAGCACCTACACTTCCAGAGTCAGTGGAGCTTCAATCAGCTCCCTGTTCCCAAGTTCTGTCGCGTCCCTGCAGTGTGATAAGATAATCTCATTACAATGCAGATGTCACAGCTGGGTGTCGCAGAGGATGAAGAAGACATAGGAGCTAGAAGGAGGATATACGTGAGTATGTGACTGCTCTCTGAACTGAAGATGGGGGTAGGGGGAGGTAGGCTGATGCTACATGGTGGGGATAGGGGAGGCTAATGCTATAGGCTGGGGATGGGGAGGCTGATGCTACAGCCTGGGGATGGGGGAGGCTAATGCTAAAGGCTGTCTACCCTGATGGCAGCAAAGTCTACAAGAGTTCAGATGTGCTGTACCAACATGTTTTTTTTTCCTGGCAGATTTGATGCAGATTTTGGGGCAGAAAAGTAAATCCTGATATCATGCGCTTTGTGGCCCTTGAGGACTGCACTTGCCCAACCCTGTTCTACAAGGTGTGTGTAGTGTCTTGCTCTGTCATACTTTAGACCGTCAGCCAGAAGCCTGCAGCTTGTTTGCCAGTCTCTGTAGGGCAGTATCAAAGCACCTTTTTGCAGAAACAGTCCAGCACACAAGGAGTGAACTAATAAAAACTTTACTGTAGCACAGATTACATTAAGTCTCAAAGACACATATATCACTATACAGTGTATATAAAAGGAAAGTCCCACAGAAATTTACAGACTCCATTACAGTGGTGCAAAGTTTATTAGGGAACAGCTTTAAGGTGTAGCCCAAAGGCTGCAGTCCCCATAATCCAGCAGGGGGAAGCACAAACTTGGGAAGGGGAAAAATAAAATTAGTTAAAAAAAAGCCTCGCTCTTCAAAGAACTCAAAACAACTGAATAAAGTCCTTCTCCAGACAAAATGCCAACTAAGGGACGAGTCTGCACCCCAACAACATGCCTTTTTTTAGGGAAGTCCACTTTAATTGGAGTAAAAACTCTCTTACAGCATTCTCAGCGCTGCCCAGGATGGAGGTTACCGTTCCTCATAGTAATCTGCTGCCAAATGGTCTAGGGGGGTTGCAGGGGCTACTTCTCCAGGGCCAGTCTCCACCACCACCTGCCCCACAGCACACCCCATCATGGCCACTGCTGGAGAGGAGGATGGAGTAATTAGGGGACGATGACCCCTTCTAGGAAAGACGGAAGCAACTCGGGCAAAACTGGCAGGCCCTTCAGGATCAACAGCCCATGTGGGTTTGGATTCAACTGGCTGGCTAACCAAGAGAGGCCTGGTCTCCTTATGACACAACATTCTCCTCAGGTCAGCCTTCTGCTGACAGTCTCGTCAATGGTAGCAACCCAACTTACACCAACCGCGAACCACTCCTTGCTGCCCATCCCCTTCATGAATGTGACCTCCTTCCCAGTATAGATTGTGCAGAGCCTTTTGGGAATATGGTCGCTCAGCAGGATGGACTGAATGACGTAGCACCGATTACCAGTACCTTCTTCAGCTTGAAGCCAAACCCCCTCTGCTGGGTGAATGCTACCACCATGCTCCAAATACATTGGTCATCAAAGTCATTGGCCCATGCAAACACACTTGGTTGACGGCAATCCACAATCTTAATCTCCTCAAGAAAGGAGACAGGTCTTGATGGTTCATGCCGTATTGGATAGTTGGATAGTTGCTTGGAGGGGGTAGGGGTCCCCACAAGGCATTCTCCCAGTCGAAGGCCTCTGGTAGGTGTGCTACACAAGGCTAGGAAACAGGACCTTCTGCTTCTGCTACTTCCCCCTCTCTTTCATCCTTATACTCATCATCATCCTTTTCGTCCTCCTCAGCATATTCCTGGATTTTCCAATCCAGTGGTTGTGGGTCCGACAGCAAGTTTAATAATGCCAGGCATGCTGCAAGATCCTCCTGAGTGTGACATCTGCTGCTCCTAACTGGTATGAAGAATGGCTTATTACTTGTTACTTATTACTAATTTTTTCCATGATTTCTGCTGTTTACTGCATTATCAGCTTACCTCTCTGTATGTTGTACCTGCAGCAGCTGTCCATACGCTTTCATATTGATTGTGTGTCACAGCCCAACAAGGAGAGCGAATAGCTCCTTTAACCTTTTCCAGTGGTTGGTGGGTAAGACCCTGTTTCTCTTTTTTATCCACAGTTTATTATTGAAGCCTGACATATTTGGAGGAGAAATAAGGAAGACAAATAAGATTATTCAGCTCACCACCAATTAATCTGGAAAGTTGAATAAGGCTAGTGGGCAGCAATGCATGGACAAGTTCAATATTAATGATACATATAACACACTTGTGCACATGACTAAAATATGTATCCTAAACATATGGAATGAAAGTAAATAAAGTGATTGCACATTTTCAAGAAGCAATATTCATAGTATGGTATTTCATGAATGTGAATAGACCTATAAGACCATGTATGTGAAGCACATAATAAATATATTCTATTTTTATATGAATTGCTATCACATAAGTGTAGAAGAGATGGCCTTGCACGCTGCTGACCCTCTGCAATAATAAAGGTTTGTTCTCCGGCCACAAAAAATAAATAATAAAAATAAAATAAAAATAAATATTAAAAAAAATAATAATTTAAGCTCTCTTAAACAGATGTTTTAAGGTCATTGTAAAGTTCATGCACTTCCAAGCTACTGCCACATATGGCACTGTTTCCAAAATTCACACCCTGCAGGTGTCAAAAACATGCAAATTCGAGGAAGCTTTAAAAAAAATTATTTTAAAGCTTCAAAAAATTCTATAGGTTAAAATAAAATGGTAGACCCACTGGCTGGGAAAAATCCTAACCATAAGGTTAGGTGATGTTCCCATACAGTGGGTCTTCAGACCAGCATTTTCAACCTAAACAATCAGAGGATGTTTTAGGCCATTTTATATTTCAAAGTTTTTTCCCAAGAAAGCTGCATTTGGTGATTTTTTAGTAAACTGCTCCGGTGTCCGATCGCGAACCAAATCTTTCATGTTTGTGCCAAATTTAAAATTACCAAACATGTTTGGGGAAAGTTTGCTCATCTGTAGTCATGATCAAAATTCTCATTTCTGAGGTATAATCTCTATTCAGTGAAGACTTTCCCATTACTGAGATAGGAGACGGCAGTTGTTACTGATGAGATTCTATGTAGATAGAAAAAGGAGGAGGGGGTGTAGCTCTGCCTCTTGTTCCTTCCTCTGCATCTAGCCCCTCCATCTTCCTCTAGCTCCTCCCTCCTCCTGTCATCATAGAATCTCATCAGTAACAACTTGACATCTCCTTTCTCAATAATGGGAAAGTCTTTACTATATACAGATTTTACCTCAGAATTGAGAATTTTGATGATGACTGATTCTGTCAGAGAAAGAAGCTAATTTTTGACTTATTATTGACTTATGAAATAAAAATTAAAATAGATGGTTACAGTATAGGTTGTTTTCTCATAACATATTCCTCTTAAGCTAAACATCATCATCATTTGTAACATGTGTGCAACAGTAATAGGTTTACTATAGTGAATAAAACTACGGGAATAGTGTAGGGTAGTCAGCATTGTTGGGATTTTGAGCAGTAATTAAGGAACACACCACAAAAGTTTGGACATACTTTATAAAATCTACTGTGTTCTGAGCTGGAGCTATTGTTGAGCATTTTTTACATATTTCAGAATAGAATTTATATGCAAATTAGAGCACTTATTGTGCTATGAGTCTACTGTATGCTTAAGTCCTGAGGCCAGCTAAATATTTTTACTTTCACTATAGTCGTATGAATGGGGAGCACTATTAGTGAGTTGGGTTATCTAGCTCACGATTTTTTGTGGTTATAATAAAGGTCAAAACAATAAATGGTGATTGTCATAATGATTACTGACTCATCTTATGCATGTGCACGGGCCTAATACAAATGGACAGAAACAATATGGCTAGATTATAATATGTTTAGCAATAGTAAATTGTCCCCTGTACAGTAAATCCTTAGACTAGTTTTAAAGCACCACTAAAGCATTTTTTTTTTTATTTCCGTACTGGTGTGGTACTATAAATGTAATTCCCCTGCCCACTTTCTTATACTTACCTGCTGCCTTCTTGATCTGTTTACAGTGTTATTCTAGTCAGTCTCCAGCAATTTCTGACCTGCTGCCAGCTATAATGTTTCATGGAGTGCTCCAAGGGTTACAACTCAACACACATCTATGAAAACCTTGTTCTGGCCTTGTTCTGGCTTTCTTATGGCCCCTTTACACGCAGCTACAGGTGACAGGTTTTCCACAGGTAACTTACTGGTTGCAGTGAAATCATGGAGACATAGTTCCATTTGTACACAGCACCAAGATAGAACAATGTGTCCATGATTTCACTGCAACCAGTAAGTTACCTGTGGAAAACCTGTCACCTGTAGCTGCGTGTAAAGGGGCCATTAAGGTAATATCACACGCGGCAATATTGCTAGGCAATTTCACTGGCAATTTGCTGGTTGCAGTGAAATCATGGACACATTGTTTTATATTGTTGCTGTGTACAAATGGAACAATGTGTCCATGATTTCACTGCAACCAGCAAACTGCCAGTGAAATTGCCTAGCAATATTGCTGCGTGTGACACTACCTTTAGGTTACCTTTACACGCCGCAATATTTTGTGGGAATCCTGACTGCGATATGTTGCCCTGAAACTATCGCCGTCAAATTGCCTCCTAGTTGCGGCGTGTAATTGGGGATTTGGCGGCAATAAATCACCTGTCGCCTTGTTCCTGATTTCAGAGCACTGCTCCAAAATCAGAGACAATCATGAAGGCGAGATTCCTGGCTTTTGGCGTGTGATAGGGCGATAGTGATGGAATCAGCATCGCCTATTGATTTCCCGTAGGCGTGCCACAGTGTATTGGAGTCCACGCCCCGTCTGCGATGATTGGTGGTGGCTACTGTGTTCCCATTGGCTGTCAGTTCATAGGGCGCCATATTTGAAGAGCTGTCCGTTCTGCCACACACACATCTACAATGGCATCATGTATTAGCCAGCCTTCGAGACCAGGCTGACCAATCATAACGCTATTGAGTTGTTCAATGACATGCCTATGTTCTCGCCGCGCTGAACATGTACACCCACATTCCTTTGGGGAATGCAGCTTGTGAAGCGACGAGGGAAGTCGACTGGATTGGTTCCGCTGTGGGTGAGGTGATTTCCGGGGCGACACATCGCCTTAGGTTGAGGGCGAAATTGTGGTGTGTAATGGTGCCATCGGCAATCTGAGGCGACCATGAAAAGCGTGCATGCGCACGTTAGATCGCCTCATATTGCCACCAGATATTGCAGTGTGTAAAGGTACCCTTAGACTTATATTGAGAGCTTGGGGCATAAATTCTGACTTCTGGATAGTCAGAAGTCACAGACACAAGATGACGCCATTGGACCAGAGCATTGGTGACAAAGGATAAAAACTCTGGATGGTGAATATAAGACAGGGGGCAGGGGATTTAGATTTAAAGCACCACTCAAACACAAGAATTTTTGAACATTTTAGAACATTTTTGCTATGGTGCTATGATTATGGAGTGGTGTGGCCTAATTCATGGGGACTCAACCTTGCAGCATGAGTGCTGTGGGACACTAGATCACCCCGCCCTACTGATGTAATATGGCTACAGAAGTGGTTGGTGTACGGTGCTGCACCTTTAAAGCTAGAAAAGATCTAAGAGCTTCATCATGTCATGGCACTGGACTTCATACAGTCTGATCGGCATGGCATGTTCAGCTAAGAGCAATAGATCAATATGCTTTGGATATGTGGTACATGTCTTTCTCTACAGCTATGGTATATTTACCCTTTGCTGTCCAATTGTTTATCATAAAGCACAATTCAACCTGCTTTGGAGGTGGAAATTGACCCCCTTACATCTTGTGCTACTGTGTGGCATTACAAGTGCACCAATGATATGTTCACCTCTGTAGCTACGGTATAGATGGTGCAGAGGTAGCCATCACACCAGGGTCCTAATTGCAAAGCCTCCACTGAGACACATGAAAACAATATTATTATCAATGAGTCTTGATAGGAGGGAGCCCTATTTCATTGGAGCCCAGTTGCTTGAAGTTATTCCTATGGGAAGTTGACAATGTTCCCCAGTTTGTCTCCTTGTTGACCATAATCCACATTAGGCAATTTGTGGCAAATTTACAAGTAAGTCAATCATACCTTGCAGACTTACTGTATATGAATGATTTAAATACATGATTTAGTAGCAGCCAATCTTTCCAAATAATTTTATGAGTTGACACTTCATTGTTAGTGAAATAAACATTTTATTGGAAATGTGGATCACACAAGAAATATGATTATCACCACAGACATATTCATTTTTTGCTCCGCCACTCATAAATACTTCATAGACCAATGACAGATGAAGCCCAGGAAATGATGGCAGATACTCAGAAAAAGCAGCTGCTACATTAGATTCCTAGTAGGATTATGTAATTCTCCAAAATGTCCAGATTCTTCATATCCTAAACTCACGGAGCTGCGATATGTACTGCTTTTGCTTATGTTCTAGTTCATTTAATGATGAGTATGTAGAGAAAATCTTTTTTTTTTAAATGGAAATACTGTATGTATAGATACAGAATGAATAATGAATAAGTCTTCATGTGTGTTCCAATGAACCAAATCATTTCATTGCACTCTTTGCACTGTTATTCTGCATATGACAGTGTATATTGATTGGTGCACATTTGCAAGGTCTGACATGAATTACATCTTTGTGTTGGTCTTCCATTTGCTCATAAGAATCATTCATTGTGTAGAAGATGGCAGAGACATCACTTACAGAAAATAATTGGCTTTCTAGTAGAATTTATTTGAAAATACTAAACTGTTTTAAGATTCTCGTGCTTCGTTTGCTGTGTTCTAATTGAGTAATCATTAAAGCTATCAATAATCTTTAGCAAAGCAATCGTCGGCCTTTATGGATGGAGAGGTTATAATTTAATCATGCCACAATGATCATTTGCTTAGATAATGAATGTACATTCAATTCTGTTGTTACATACATAAATGAATGTGTTCACATTTCCCAATATGTTCTTGGAACTTTGATTCAAGTATTGGTAGACTTATATTTAAGTATGCAAATATGACAAAGAAATCTACATTGATAAATTAATACATTTTGTTTAGTCTCATGGACACATGGCGCGCATCTTGCTGCATTTGACTTCCTCCTACGTCTGAAGATTGAAGCTGCAATAGCAGATTTGTTTATTCTTCAGTCCAATTCATAATATGGTAATATCGATGTGTTCCAATTTCTGTGCTTACATCCTTTCAAAATACAAACATAAGAGATCTTTCTTATTCTCCCTGTTATGTAATATTTTTCATAAAAAATATATAGAAAAATATACCGTATTCAGTTGACTTTCTAGAATTCTAAAATAGTTATTGCCTTTCTATTTCCATTTTTCAATTTCTAGTTGTATTTACAGGAATATACAGAAATATATTACAGCAGCACTCTTACCCCAAAGTTGGAAATTATTTTTTTCTAAATGTCTTTGAATGCATATTACCGGAAATATGTGGCCTATCCCCAACCCCTTATATATCCTGCACCAAATTTAAATGGAAACTGTATTTTCAACAAATATTGCATAACGTTGTAATGCATCTTATCAGAGAAATCCCCTTCCTTCCCCAGTGTTTAGACAGTTTTTCCTCTCTCTCCTTCTGTCTTCTAAACTCACCATTCACTCTGAAAAAAAAATATATCTCAACTCGAACAAGACCAACTGCTGAGTGAGAAGGGGAGATGGAGAAAGAAGCAGAGTGAGGAAACAGCCAGTGAGAGACACAGAGAAATTGTACTGAGCTTTCTAACGGGTACTTCACACACAGCAATATCGCTAGCAATATTGCTGCAACGTCACAGGTTTTGTGACGTAGCAGCGACCTCGTCAGCGAAGTCGCTGCGTGTGACATGCCGCAGCAACCAGCGATGAGCTTGATGAATACTGCGGAATGGCCAGGACCATTTTTTGATCGTCGGTCTCCCGCAGGGCAGCATACATTGGCGTGTGTGACGCACCTCTAACCCGATGTGTTCTCTGGTAACCAGGGTACACATTGGGTTACTAAGCACAGCACGCTGGTAACCAGGTTACACATCGAGTTACTAAGCACAGAGCGCTTTGCTTAGAAATCTGATGTGCACCCTGGTTACCAGCGTTCTCCCGCTTACCCCAGCCTATCAGAATACAGCAGGACTTCGACATTGTGGCAAAGAATAGGTTATATTCTTTTCCACGATGTCGAGGTCGTTACACTGGTCGCTGGTCGCTGAGGGGATCTGCTTGTTTGACAGCTCACCAGTGACCACACAGCAATGTTCCAGCGATCCCGGCCAGGTCGGATCGTTGGTGGTATCACTGAAACATTGCTATGTGTAACGAGGCCCTAACACATCTTTTGCCTCAATCCTAATCAGTGGCATAACTAGAGTACAATGGGCCCCAATGAAAGATAATAATCTGGGCCCCCTGCATTCCCACCCCCCTGAATGTTGGTCAGGTGTATGGGCACCTGTAGCTAAATCCTATAAGTACATATGTGAACCTCCCCCTTCATTAAGTAATGATGCCCATACTGTACCATGTTCCTTATCCTTGGCCCCTTCCAGGTATATTATGTCCCCCATACTGCGTCCATCCTGGTATGTAAGTCTCCTTTCCTGGTATATATGGGCCCATCCTGGGACTATGGTGTCGTGTCATGCTATGATGAAAAAATAAGAACCTGCTGCAGCCCTTTGCAGGCACGGTTTGCCAGTAACAGTGGGCAGTCATTGGCTAGTTTGTGCTGATTTTCAATAGATGTAACATTTGAAAGTACTATAAATGCAGTATCAATATTGGTATTTTTGTGCAATCAATGACAGTATCACATATACTTTTCTATAGCTTAGACTTTAATATACTTGGATGATTCATCAAATAAACCTTTTCTCTGCAGAAATAATAGATACATATGACATTATATGAAAAGTTTTTGATACTGGAACAAATTCTACAAATAACTGCTTATGACTGACATCTGACGAGCATGACTCAATATAATGCTCTACAAGACAAGACTCCTACTTGTGAGTCACAACCACAATTCATTTTGAAAGATACATTTTTCAGCTGCCTGCTCTATTAATAGTCGTCTTTAGAAACATACTTAACAACAAATATAAGAGTGTGACTAGACTAACATAAATCTCAGTTATTCTTTTACTTAGAAGAGTAAAGAAAGACACCCCTTCCTGACCAGGCACAATTTTTTTATTTTATCATACATTCGCTTATGACTGTTCTAAACAATTTTCACATTGAGATATTCAAATTATTTTTTTCATTTTGTGGAATACCGTATATACTCGTGTATAAGCCGAGTTTTTCAGCCCAAAAATTGGGCTGAAAAGTCACCCCCTCGGCTTATACACGGGTCAATACGGTAACTTCTCCATGGAGGAGGCGGGGGGAGGCTGCTGAATGAGATGCCCATCACGTGGGGCCGCTCATTAGATATACACGGCTCCCCCCGCCCATCACAGCGGCAGGAGGAGCCGTGCATAAAGCCCCCCAGTGTATACAGCAGCCCCCCAGTGGCACTAGCCCCCCCATCATGAGAAGAGCCCCCCACAGTTTGCAGAGCCCCCGCTGCATTATCTTACCATCCGCGGGTCCTGCAGTCATCATCGCGCGCTGTGTTCTGGTCTCACGTGACCCGGCGCGATGACGTCATTCCACTGTGACCGCTGCGTCACAAGAGACTGGGAACACAGCGCGCGAGGATGGACTGCAGGACCCGCGGTGAAGAAGACCCTGGATGGTAAGATAATGCAGCGGGGGGGGCTCTGCAAAGTGTGGGGGGCTCTTCTCATGATGGGGGGGGCGAGTGCCACTGGGGCCTGCTGTATATACCCCTAGGGGCCTGCTGTATATACCCCTGGGGGCCTGCTGTATATACCCCTGGGGGTCTGCGTATCCTGGGGGCCTGCTGTATATACCCCTGGGGGCCTGCTGTATATACCCCTGGGGGCCTGCTGTATCCTGTGGGCCTGCTGTATATACCCCTGGGGGCCTGCTGTATATACCCCTGGGGGCCTGCTGTATATACCCCTGGGGGCCTGCTGTATCCTGGGGGCCTGCTGTATATACCCCTGGGGGCCTGCTGTATATACCCCTAGGGGCCTGCTGTATACCATGCTGCTGGGGCCTGTATACCACTGGGGGGCCTGTATACCTCACTGCTGGGGGCTGTATACCTGTCCTGGTGGCTGTATACCACACTGCTGGGGCCTGTATACCACTGGGAGGGCCTGTATACCACACTGCTGGGGGCTGTATACCTCACTGCTGGGGGTTGTATACCTGTGCTGGAGTCCACCCTCGGCTTATAAGCGAGTCAATAAGTTTTCCCAGTTTTTGGGGGCAAAAGTAGGGGGGTCGGCTTATACACAGGTCGGCTTATACACGAGTATATACGGTATTTAGAGCATAATTTTGTCATTTTACTTTCCCATTTTTTTCTCATGTCACAAGAAAATATAAAGAAAAACTAAATTTTTAACTTGCATACCTCTTTCAGTAGAAATTGTTTTTATATATTGATTGCATTTTTTTAATGGAATGGAGCTAGAAACAGATACGGACAGTGTCTCTTTTTTAGTTATGTATTATTTATTTGTGCTTTTTGTTGCTTCTTTTTAATTTTTATTTTCATTTATTTCACACATTATGTCCATTATGAACATTTTTTTAAACACATTCAATTGTGGAACTTATAATTATTCCAAGATCTGTTGATTAAAATTACTTTTGTTCATGGGAAAACCTCTTTAAGGTCTGGTGACTGAGAAGGCAAATCCAGCACCTCTACTTCATTGTCATTAAACAATTACTTTGTCAATTTTAACGTATGCTTCAGGTTATTCTCCTGCTAGAAAACTAAATTTTCCTTTTCACACCCAACGTACGCGAGTGTACAAAGTAAGGTTACCGTCACACTTGGCAACGCTACAGCAATTCCGACAACGATACGACCTGGTAGGGATCGCTGGTGTGTCGCTATGTGGTCGCTGGTGAGATGTCAAACAGTCAGATCTCACCAGCAACGCAGCAACGATACGGCGGTCGTTAGGACCCTGTCACTCTAGGGCGTAGTATTGAGGTCGTTGGTCATTGTTTCTGTCAAACTCAGCGATGCATGCTGCCCAGCGGGAGCGCGACGACCAAAAAATGGTCCAGAATGTTTTGTAACGATCAGCGATCTCACAGCAGGGGCCTTATCGCTGCTACGTGTCAAACGTAGCGAGATCGCTGCTGAGGTCGCTGTTATGTCACAAAACTTGTGACTCAGCAGCGATCTCGCTAGCAATCTCGCTTAGTGTGACGGGGGCTTAACTTGTCTAGTAGGATACCTACATATAGCTTATCATTGCGATTACCTTTGATCCTGGTCTACTATCCAACACTTTCGGCAGGAAAAAACCCCATATCATCATGCTTCATCTAGTGAACTTGACAGTTCCTTCAATTTCTTGATCTGTTAGTCTCTTTCTCTTGTTTCTTCCAGACCCAATTGCACCTACTAAGCTTAGTCTATTGATGTTTGTCTCATCATGCCGAGTCACACGTTTCCAATCTTCTGTTTAGTTTTTGCACATATTTGCAAACTCGAGCCGATGCTTCTAATAATGATTTTTTCAGGCCACCATTTCAGACCAGTGTAAAATGCATTGCATGGTGTTTGCATGAATGTCTCTGATGTCATATAATGAAGTATATGAGCCACCTGTACTGCCAGATCTGATATAACTTGTGAGAAGCCGACTTGTTGACTCCAATATTTTGCTTGGATGTCCACTTCTTGGATTTTGAATGAATGGATGGACAGGCTTCATTATGTTTTCTTACAACTGTCATGGCACTAACATGATGCAGTTTGGCAATTTTCTTGGCCAAAAGGTTGCTATCAATGAGCTCGATGATGCTGTTTCTCTTTTCTAGGGAAATCTACTTCATGGCTGCTCTGTGATTCGAACCAGTGGCTTTTCACTATTGAATCAATCTAATAACACAGTAAGCTATTAGAGAATGTAAGCACATAAGCAAAACAGTAAAAATGCAATGACATAACAAGAACCTACATAACTAATCATATGCTAAACAGATGGAAGTCAAAATTATGCACAGGTCTGCTATATGCACATTTCCACTTACATACACGGCTCTGTTATATGCACATTTACAATTACATACACAGCTCTGCTACATGCACATTTACAGACATTTACTCACTATAATATAATACATATTGTAGTTTTTGATTGGGACCTTAATTAAGGCTGCAGGAATTGAGCAGCTGAAGGACCTTCTACATGATTAGCTGAAGAGCCTTTCAGATCATTTGATCAGTCACATGACCTGAAAGGTTCTGGAATTACTGGTGTGAAAGGTCCTTCAACTGTTCAACTCCTGCAGTGTCTGTCTCTTCAACTCCTAGAAAGCTTCCTCTCCTGCTCTGTAAGCATCATATAGAACAGTGTAGAGCAGGAGGAGGGATGACAGCTCTCTGTGACCGGAGAGAATGCTGTGTTAGCATTTGACAACCCTATTAGTATGAATGTCCCTGAGACGTCACAGGGGTGACTTATATTCAACCTTAATTAAAAGTTATCTATTTAACTGTAATAGTAAATTATCTAATGCACATTCCTGGTGTAATACACTCAAGGGGAGTCCCAGGGCCTCCAGCCATGTCTCTCAAATCCTATGGAATTTATTAAGTGTATTCCTCTTTAGAAACACACCCCTTACTAATATTATTATATTATTTAGTTTGTTCTTGAGCTGCCCAATGGTCGGGAGAGCAGGATCCAACAGCTTTCTGGACTGGTAAAGGACTCTAGATATACCAAGAGCTACCAGCAGCTCCGTATCCATCTCCTCTTCGTGTAGTCCCAGACTAATGACTTCCTTGACCAATGCACGAAAGGCAAGGTGTTGCTATTCAAACAAGATAAGGGCTATGGGTTCCTAGTGAAACATGGCACTAAACATCGGTGTTATGTCAACAGCGCCACCCTGCAGCGTGACGATCTTCCCCAAAGACTATGTACCATCTATGTTCGGGATGAGGTCACATTTATGAAGGTGTGGGGCATGAAGAGGTGGTTTGTGGTTGGTGTATGTCAGGTTGGCATTGCGACCCAATATCAGAAGCGGCACGAGTAAGCCGTTCCTAGAGATATTGGCGTCGGATGTGGCCAATGTGTCTCTTGGTTGGCCAGCTAGATGAGCTCAAACCCACAGGGCATGTTGATGTTCCCAAAGATGGTCTTGGTTCTCTATGTCCTAGAGGGAGTTGTCATCCCCTAGTTCCTCCATCATCCTCTCCTGCTGTGGCAATGATGGAGTATGCTGTAGGCAGGTGGTGGCCCATAATGCACCGAGAGGAACAACCCCAGAGATCCACTAACATCGTACGACAGCAGACTATCATCCAAAACTGCACCATACCATCCAGGCCATGGATAAAAATGCAGAAAAACAAAAAACAACCCCGGGGGAACTTCCTAAAGCCATATCAGTGGGTCTTTGAGACAGTTCCTTACATGGTATTAACTTTTCAGACTTTTTTTATTTTCAGTTTTTTGCTGTCCTTGACGAAGTTATGTTTTTGTTAGTTATGTGCATACAATATGTATATTGTTAAGGTTTTTGTTTGTTTCAGACACATTGTCTGTGTTATAGTAAAGGTTTTCCTTGTGTGCTGGACTATTTCTGCAAACAATTGCTTTGATACTGCCCTACAGAGACTGGTGAACAAGCTGCTGACCTCTGGCCTGAAGGTGTGAGGTATGGAAATGCAAGACATAAACCCACTCCAGTAGAACGGGACAGGCCAAGTGCAGGTATCAAGGGCCGCAAACAGTACATGTTTTCAGGATTTCCCTAGCATTGCACAAGGTGCTAGAATCATCCATCGCCTCTGCAAGTGATGAAATTAGCACCTGTACAATGCTAAGGAAATCCAGAAAACTTGCACTGTTTTCAGACCATGAGGACCTTTTTTTGTACTGTGCTCCCTTCCCCCGCCCTGTAGCTTCGCCTATTCCTCCATTTTACTGTAGCCCTAGTCCTGAGACACACCATCCCAGATGGTTTTAATTGCATCCACAGGCTTATAAACCCATTCAAGCAGTAGTACACAACACAGAATGTTAGCATAGGACCCGGTAAGATGAGAGCACTTTGGCGTAGTTACCGGGCTCTTCACAGTGGCGCCAGTGTTGAAGCTAAGGCTGTCTTCAGACTTGCAGATGCATCTGCAGCGCTTTGCAGATGCATCTGCAAGCATCTGCATGCAGACCGCGGCCCCTATGTTTATAATGGAGCGCACGGCGGTCTGCAGATGCTTGCAGACCGCCGTGCGCTCTCATTGCCAGCCATTAGTGATCTGTGCGCACGCGGATGCCTGCGCACAAATCACACACTCCCGCCCGCACCAGGTACGCAACATCTCGCGTCCATGGTGCGGGCGGGAGTGTGTGATTTGTGCGCAGGCATCCGCGTGCGCACAGATCACTAATGGCGGGCAATGAGAGCGCACGGCGGTGGTAGATGCATCTGCAAGTCTGAAGCCAGCCTAAGTCTCTCATTCCTTTTTCTAGTACAGTATTTACTGTGATCTTATTTCATATACACCTTTAGCTGTACACATTGCCCTGTCTTTCATTGTTTTCTATCACTCATTAGAGATTTAGCTTTTCCATATTGATGTCATGTTTAGTGTTGCAGCAATTCTCTTATTAATAATATATTGTTTTTTTTTGCTTGCACCTTATCATTAAGTGATGCCAGTCCTTCTCTCTTCTACTACATGTGCACATGTGGTCCAGATTTTTTTTTTCTTCCCCAACATCTGCAATAAAAAAAAACACAACACTTCAGAACTTTCATAGACTTTCTAGCTTCAGGATAGACATGCAGATTCTCAAAATCTTCTTCTAAAAAAAATATCAAACAACATGGCGGGGCCACAGTGGGATTCACTGCTGCATGATGCTGGCTGTGTAACCTGACATCTACATACATAATTGTCAGTGGGCGATGTAACCCTAACCCAGAATGTATCGGGACACTGGCATAGGCACTGGCAGTTGCGCAGGTGCAGTTCGTGGTCGCAAGCCATGAACTGCACCTAGCAAGTGACATACACATTACTGCTATTCTGCCGGGAGATCTGTGGTGCTTGCCGCTGATCTCCCAGTAGTGGCAGCCGCTCACTGCTATTCCGCTGGGAGATAAGTGGCAGCCAGCTTTAAATCTCCTTCCAATACCACACTGCTCAGCTGATTGGTCGCGCGTCGGGCAGCGCGTGACCAATCAGCTGAGCAGTGCGGTATTGGCGGGAGATTTAAAGCTGCCTGACGCTCATCTTCTGCCACTGGGAGGTCAGCAGCGATGCCACCGGGGGATCAATGGCTCCCGCCACTGATCTCCTGGTGGTCCGCCGCTCACTGCTATTCCACCAGGAGATAAGCAGTGGCAGCTTTAAATCTCCCACCAATACTGCGCTACTCAGCTGATTGGTTGCATGCCGGGCAGCGTGCGATCAATCAGCTGAGCAGCGTGGTATTGGCAGGAGATTTAAAGCTGACTGACGCAACACATACAATACACAAATGTGGAGGGATGACATAGAACAGATATGCTGGAAAGCGCAAACAGTGTGACACATGTACACTGCTCCTGTCAGCACCACTAAGCATACACAGGTGTTCATTTCACCGCACTTCCAATGCAATAGCATAGAGCTTATTTATAATAAAATAAATAATGGAAAAAAAAGTTTTGGGCTCCACCTTATTTTTAATTGCCAACCAAGGTTAGGTCTCTTTCACACATCTGGGCAAAAACGCACGTGTGGGAGAGGACGCTTTTGGGGGGCCTTATGTCTGTGTGTCCAACACCATGTAACATACGTATGGTGTCAGTATGCTATTCATTTGACATCCGGAGAGCTCACGGACAGCATGTCATTGTAAACTCTCCTGTCTCCAGCGTTGCCTGTCCCTCTCAATTCTGGGGCCCCTGTAGCTCAGTTCAGTGAATATTCATGAGCTTAATGCTCATGGGTCCCGGAAATGAAAGGGACAGGAGTATTGCTGGAGTCAGATAAGTTTAAAATACTTTACTTTTATATTTAAAACTTCTTGCAATGGTCCGTGCACACGGATGTCATAGGGATGTGGGAAGACATTTTTTGCATAGAGTCACCGCTTATCGGACTGCAGCATGCGGCTCATTCAATAAATGTTTGGAAGCTGCGGTGACAGGATGCTGTGTTCTTCACTGCAGTATTCAATCAAGCAGATGTTACAGAGGATCGAGGATGGGTATGAAGGAGTGATAAAGATGGAGTCCAGATATCAGGAGTGTTTTTCCCTCACGAACTCCCTATCAAATTAAACAGGGTAAGATGAGGGATTGCCGACATGGTATGTAGGCACCAAATACCGTAGGGTGAAAATCCCTCATTGGTAGGTAGGTGGAAACAGATGAGGGAAAGTTTAGCTTCCCCTACAGTCACACGCCATTGATTGATTTCAATGGCGTTTGTTCATCAAACACTCCACATTCGGCGAACAAATCCAAATTCGAACAGTCTGGTGTTTGCTCATCTCTAAGGGTACCGTCACACCTGGAGATATCGCCGGCGATTTCTATGGCGACGCTAAGGCGTGGCCTGTCGCCGGCGACATCGCCAAAGCGTCGCCTAATGTTACTGGGCGAGGGCGACACATCTGAGTGGTCGCCTGGTTTCACATCACAGCTCTGAAACCAGGCGACTATTCTGGGGCAATGTGTGCTGATCGCCGTGTGTAACGTGTCAAGAGCGATGTCAAGAGCAACAGCACACATTGCCGGTAGGCGTTTCTGGGCGTATTTACTACCTCTGCCGGTCTGCGTGGATTGGTGGCAGTTCGAGCGTTCCGATTGGTCGTTTTGTTCCTCGGCGCCATATTTGATGATGTGTGCATCCAAAAGTGTATTACCCAGGAGCGTACATGCTATAAAGTAGCGCATTGATGTGGCCTCTGTGTTTGCGGCTGTGTTCAAAAGTGCAGAGATGTGCAACGGCCAAAAATGTGTGTTAACATCAACACATTTGTCATTACATGTCAACTAATGTCTGCATCTGAGCGCTGTTATGGCAGCCTTCCTGTTTAAGCTATATGACACAAAAGCATACAGTGTATCCTGTGGCTTTTACGCCTCTGGGCCCCGTCAACATGTGACATCTCTCCCGTGCGTTCATACGCCATAACGTTGTCAATCTTTTGGCGCTGCCTTCATGGTGCTTTCCCTTCCCCTGCAGAATACTAAAATGGCAGCACCCAGGCGAGCTGCAGTGTGGGGGGAGCCTGAGCTCCTTATCCTTGTTGATCTATGTGACTCACGAGCAGCACACCCATCCATGTCTCCACAAGCAGGCTGTCCTGCTGAAGGTGCAGAGGCGGCTGGAGAGGAGGTTGGGTGTTTTACGCAGCCAAAAACAGATCTGCAAAAAAATTGCAGATCTGAAATATAAGACGCCCGGACACATCACCCGACTGGGTGACAGGATTGCCCAGATAAGTGGTGAGTATTTAGCATGACAACATACACATACCCTTCTGTGTAAAGAAAGACATATGAAGGCCAACACATGCCACTGTACACCCCAACATACTGTATATAGGGGCAATGTATGTGAGAGCTTCTTCATGACTGCAGTTGCAGGATCATCTACCTGCAACATCCACATACACAATACACTTCTGTGGGTCATGTGTCACAACACACTTGTATGCACACACAATAATCACAGGCCTACAGTATGTGTGTAAATATGCAGAAAGCAGCGTCAGCATGTAGGCCATTATCACACAGCACTCATGTCACACACTGTAACCCTGTGTATTTGAGTTTACCTTTTGGATTTTGCAGACATCAAACATGCTCATCTTCACATACACAATATGTTGCCTTCACAGAACCTAACAACATTTTGCCACATTGCCCAATAAGGCCTGGCACATGTCAGCCAATGTGTGGGCTGATTTTGTAATGTCAGGCTATTAATGGATTATTTTTGCGTAAAATAGTGAATTGTTTACATGTGTACAAAATGACACAATGATAGAAACAACTGTATGTACCACAGCTCACACACACTTACATAATAGCCCATATTTTAGGTAACTCCTACAACCTTGCATGTGTACGAGGAGAAACCCTTTTTTCCCATGTAAACTATATGTCTACTTTACCTAGCCACATATTGTCATATGTTTACCCTACCCACATATTACATAATGTTGGCCTATCCTGCCCTTCTTTCAATCCCATTCAACCTGACCTAATGAACTGCAAACAGCACTGTTTAATAAGTCCCCACATATCTGGCCATGTTGTTATTGTGATTAAGTATGTTGTTGCCTCAACAGGTAGGGACAGAAGGCGTGAGCATCCCCCATCACCAGATGTAGGAGCACCACCCAGCCAACCAGGCTCGCCGGCCCAACCGCAAGCAGGAATGCCAGCTGCCTCACCCACACAAGCATTGCGAGCAATGCCATCTCCAGAGAATAATGGGCAAACACCCCCGACACCACCACATCTCCAAGGACCCACATCACCCCACAGTCCTATACCATCAGCCTCGGAAGGGACACCAAGGGCTGCACCAACCCCACCCTTGGAAGGAGAAATATCCAGTGGTGGGAATTCTGCACAGTGGTCCCTGAGGACCCCACAAACTTGCAAGAAGGTGGGGGTCATGTCAATATAACTCATATATACTGTGCACTATATCTGTCTTTCTGGTTTTTTTGGTGTTAAATTGTATGTAGGGACCTTTGTTATGGCTAAAGCAAATACACATATGCTGATCTCATTACTGATGGCACAATGCGGTGGACTGGGTAATAAGCCTCTCAACATCACCAACCCCCCGAAATGGTGGGTCCCTGGCCCCCTGGTAAGTGCAAACACTTCTAAGAAAACACACCTGTTATGTGTTCAAAATATGTTGCTTATGTTGATGTTATGTATACTCTGTAGGTGGCCCATCCCTGCAGGACCTGGTGGTGGCCCATGAAGAAGCTGCTTTGAAGCTCACCCAATTAGGCCACCTGATTGGCGAATACACACATGCCCATCCCAGCTTTGCCCCTCAAGAAGGGCAGCCTCTTCCTCGCCTTTGAAGTGTGTTTTAAATTGGACCCTAGTTTATGGGTTTATCTAGTGACTTATTGAATTAATGGACCCTGTTGGTCAAGTGTTTTATTAAAAACTACTGTGTTTTTAAGCATGGACCCTTTGATAAGTGTTTTTGTGAATGTATGTATATGTTTAATATTTGTTACCCCGTAACGGGGTTTTACCCCATACCATTATTACGTAAGAAAGGTAGACACGATACCACAAATACATATTTGTGTCCTCAAATGTGTTTATTTTTCCCAGGAAAGAGATTCATGTCCCAGTATGGTGTACCAGAAACGTATGGTGACATAATGTCTGATTTATAGGGGTACATAAGCATTGGGGACATATGTACGGCACCCAGGGACAGGCCTTTGTGGTGACACTGTATGGTGCCTGTGTGTGTTTTCCTCTATATACATTTATTTCATTATACATATTCTGTACACACACATGGACAAGGAAATGTTAGGTGAACAATACATATGGCCCACATAACTGCAAACACACAAATATATGTGCTCACACATACTTGCTCAAGGCTCCAATATTCTCCTGACCAACAAAGCAAGAGTGATTTTATTAGCCAACATAGTAGCACAACACACATTACATAAAAAGCGCCATACGGCTTCACTATACAATTACTCAACACGCGAGCGCTGTGTTTTGCCTTGTTGCCCACGCCAATGCCTATAGCAATAATCCGCGACACATCACACGAGAGTTGACTGAGCACCGAGCCAATACGCACATGCATGCTTACGTTTTATGATGTGACGCTGCGAACAAGGACACAGTAATAATTGGTGTTTGTTTGCAACCAATCACACGTCTTCGAGGCGTCACACAACATAATGTTAACGCCTACCTCCGAGACGCGGGACAAAACAACGTCCACATTGCTAATGTGGTTGCTCTGTGTGACGCGGAAGCGGCCACCACCGACTTAATCCCCCATGGGGCTTGGGCGACGCACAGGCAACTTCCGGCCAGTCTCATCGCCTAAGCGTCAGCTGAGTTGTCGCCACGTGTGAATAAGCGACGGCGACGTTGGGCGACTGGCAAAAACGTGCGTGCGCACGTGCGTCGCCATAGAAATCGCCGGCGATATCTCTAGGTGTGTTCTCTGTAAGTCCCAATAAGACACACTCCTTTTACTGAGAATTGAAATTATAATGTATTCAGTTGCTGATTGTTTGGCGTTTGCTACTACCGTGTTTCCCCGAAAGTAAGGCCCTGCCTTACATTCTTTTGGGGGCCAAAAGTGGCCCCCGGCCTTACTTTCGGGGGGGGCCTTACATTGGGTGCCCCAGCAGTGTGGCCTACAGGCCCCCTCCTGCTGGGACACTGCGGGAGCGGGTCGCACGTCACGTGCGCCCGCTCATTACATATGCACTGCATCCCCCTGTCAATCAGCGACAGGGGGAGCAGTGCATTATACAGTATATATGGGCCCCCTATTGCTGGCACACTCCCCCCTGTTATGAGGCCCCCACCGCTGCTGCTGTTGAAGACATCTTACCCTCCACGGTCTTCTTGCAGCAGCCAGCGGCGCGTCCGTCGGTCCTCTGTACCCGCGGTCTTCCGGATCATGTGACCCGTCTCAGCGCATGACGTCATCGCGACTGCGACGGGCCGGTCACATGATCCGGAAGACCGCCGAGTACAGAGGACCGACGGACGCGCCGCTGGCTGCTGCAAGAAGACCGTGGAGGGTAAGATGTCTTCAGCAGCAGCAGCGGTGGGGGCCTCATAACAGGGGGGAGTGTGCCAGCAATAGGGGGCCCATATATACTGTATAATGCACTGCTCCCCCTGTCGCTGATTGACAGGGGGATGCAGTGCATATGTAATGAGCGGGCGCACGTGACGTGCGACCCGCTCCAGCCCCCCCCCCCTCCGCTAGCGGCCTTACATTGGCCCCCCCGGTTGTAAGGCCTTATAATCGGGGGAGGCCTTACATTGGCAGGCCCCCCCTTTACCCCCAGGCGGCCTTACAATCGGGGGGGCCTTACTTTCGGGGAAACACGGTATGCAGTGTCTTTTGTTGCATTCATCTTTGTAAATCCCTGTGAGTTCTACAAACCTTGAGACCTGCCCTAATGTCCCTTTGCTTGCATCCCTGCTGGTTAATCCATCATTTGCAGTAAGCATTATGGAATTATCTTTAGCGGCTATTTACCATACTGTATTCATCTTTGTAAACTCCTGTGATTTCTATGAACACTAAAACCTATTGGCTCATCCTCCACTTGTTACATACTGATTAACCCATTGTTTATTGTAGCATCACAAACTGGTATTAGAGACTGATCAAATTATGCTATTATCTGCTTTGGATCCTGCCATCTTTATCTTCTTCAGACCTGCCACTGTGCTCTGTATATGATCCTCCTGGTTCTTTGTCATCTGGTGTGTCCTAACACGCCACTTTATCTGCTGCCCTGTTTAGTCTGTTGTCCACATTCTCCCTACCTGCTGGGCAAACACCCTGGGTCTGTTTGTCCTCCTGAGCTGAGGCTTCATGATTCCACCTCACAAGGAAATCTTAATATTGACACTGGCAGAGGTTCCTTGCCAGATACGGGCATAATATACAGTATAGTGTACTAATTTGTCATATATTACATATTTTACAAATATTTAAAATGCAGGCTCCTAAAAATATAAGTTGCATACATAACAATTCATGAACCCCAAAACTATATTTCGAGACCTGACTTTCTTTTCCTATATTGAATTGAACTAAATATAGTACAGCAATTAATAGAAATGTTTTATGTTTTTATGTAATATTATTAGATTTGTTTTTCTAATATTTGGATAAATCAAAAAAGTGAAAAAAAACCTTTTAAATACATATCTGGCTCAATGTGACTAGCGTGACAGTCTTTCTTGCCCTCTCTTAAAAGGATGGACATTACACTGGACTGTGTCATATAACATCATGTTAAGTTCAATTATCTGATATGATAGAATGTGACACTCCACCAAGGTCATTTATTAAAATTCCAGAATGACAACTCAATATCAACACAGACAATTAATTCAACAGTTCATTTTGTAAAACATACAGTGTTGGCCAAAAGTATTGACACCCCTGCAATTCTGTCAGATAATACTCAGTTTCTTCCTGAAAATGATTGCGATCACAAATTCTTTGATATTATTATCTTCATTTAATTTGTCTTCAATGAAAAAAACACAAAAAGAATTGTCCTAAAGCCAAATTGGATATAGTTCCACACCAAACATAAAAAAGGGGGTGGACAAAAGTATTGGCACTGTTAGAAAAATCATGTGATGCTTCTTTAATTTGTGTAATTAACAGCACCTGTAACTTACCTGTGGCACCTAACAGGTGTTGGCAATAACTAAATCACACTTGCAGCCAGTTGACATGGATTAAAGTTGACTCAACCTCTGTCCTGTGTCCTTGTGTACCACATTGAGCATGGAGAAAAGAAATAAGACCAAAGAACTGTCTGAGGACTTGAGAAACCAAATTGTGAGGAAGCCTGAGCAATCTCAAGACTACAAGTCCATCTCCAAAGACCTGAATGTTCCTGTGTCTACCGTGCGCAGTGTCATCAAGAAGTTTAAAGCCCATGGCACTGTGGCTAACCTCCCTAGATGTGGTCGGAAAAGAAAAATGGATGAGAGATTTCAACGCAAGATTGTGCGGATGGTGGATAAAGAACCTCGACTAACCTCCAAACAAGTTCAAGCTGCCCTGCAGTCCGAGGGTACAACAGTGTCAACCCGTACTATCCATCGGCATCTGAATGAAAAGGGACTGTATGGTAGGATACCCAGGAAGACCCCACTTCTTACCCCGAGACATAAAAAAGCCAGGATGGAGTTTGCCAAAACTTACCTGGGAAAGCCTAAAACGTTTTGGAAGAATGTTCTCTCTTTTTGGGCAAAGGCATCAACATAGAGTTTACAGGAGAAAAAAAGAGGCATTCAAAGAAAAGAACACGGTCCATACAGTCAAACATAGCGGAGGTTCCCTGATGTTTTGGGGTTGCTATGCTGCCTCTGGCAGTGGACTGCTTGACCGTGTGCATGGCATTATGAAGTCTGAAGACTACCAACAAATTTTGCAGCATAATGTAGGGCCCAGTGTGAGAAAGTTGGGTCTCCCTCAGAGGTCATGGGTCTTCCAGCAGGACAATGACCCAAAACACACTTCAAAAAGCACTAGAAAATGGTTTGAGAGAAAGCACTGGAGACTTCTAAGGTGGCCAGCAATGACTCCAGACCTGAATCCCATAGAACACCTGTGGAGAGATCTAAAAATGGCAGTTTGGAGAAGGCACCCTTCAAATATCAGGGACCTGGAGCAGTTTGCCAAAGAAGAATGGTCTAAAATTCCAGCAGAGCATTGTAAGAAAGTTATTTTGGCTAAAGGTTGTGCAACCAAGTATTAGGCTGAGGGTGCCAATACTTTTGTCTGGCCCAATTTTGGAGTTTTGTGTGAAATGATCAATATTTTGCTTTTTGCTTCATTCTCTTTTGTGTTTTTTCATTGAAGACAAATTAAATGAAGATAATAATACCAAAGAATTTGTGATTGCAATCATTTTCAGGAAGAAACTGAGTGTTATCTGTCAGAATTGCAGTAGTGTCAATACTTTTGGCCAACACTATATTGTATTTCACAATAAGAAATAAAAATTGCATTTTGAATGCTAAGAATTGTATGTTTTGCTTTAGGACATTTGAATGATAGCAATCAAAATAGTACATTTTCAAAACCAAAAATAAAAATGAAAATTACTTTTCTATGATGTAAAGGAGGATTATATTCTAAAAAAAACACTCTACCAGACGATGTTACAATACGGGGGTATTTGGCGAAACTAAGAAATTTGGCTAGCTTTTTTCATAAATGGTGCCACCCTAGCCAAGATGTTGTGTCTGGTAATGCACCTAAACACAGGCTATGGTCAAGATATTGAAAAACATAGGCATACATATATTATTCAGTTTATGACAGCTTTAAGGCACATACAGAGCCTAAATAAAGTAAAACATTGATCGTGCTTGGAAAAATTTGGGAATTTTCCCAGGGCGCGTGAAGAAAAATTGTGCCTGGTTTACTGGAAGTGTGCTCCAGTTGTTTAAATAGAGCTTGAAAATTACAAATAATCTATGCCTGCTATCAGACATTCATTTCCTTTTTTAGATTTAGAACATTTCAATGTTCGACAAATTAATTAAATTAATTAGGGTATGCAGCTTTCAATACTTATGAGGCAATTCCTTCTTTTCTTTTATTAGGCTGTCCAAGAATAAGGGTTGTTACTTGCAACTATACCAGCTGAGTTATTAAAGAGGACCTGTCACCCCCCCTGGTGCTTTCCAAACTGAAAGCACCACTGAATGGAGCACGTCTGGTGAATTCAGGGAAGGGGTCTCCCTGTAACCTGTAAAAAACACTTTAGAAAGTTTAGAGATAAAAAGTCTGGAGGGACTTACTGATTATGAAGTCCTCGCCGTTCATGGGGGTCCTACCACCCTCTGCCTCTCTGTGCCACCTTCTGCTTTCATCATATATATGTAGAATATAATTTCATGTAAGCTTACATTGTCATTTGTTTGTCCCTCACCTCCCATACCGAGTATGACATTGCTGAAGATATATATTCCGGGGACACGTGAGGGATTAAGAGTACATAAACACGTTTTGAAGACAACATTGAAAAAGTTGACAAACCGCAAACATGGACAGGAACAATACTGTGCATGTATAGGGGATAATAAATAATCTCTAAGAATGCCTCCATTTTCTTATTATATCTCATAATCGATATACCCTCGGGGAGCAATGAATAGAAATCCTAGTTTGGATCAATATTTGATTAATCCTCCAATACCCATTCCCATACATATATCTATTATATAATTGCCGTAGCGACTTCCGTCGCACACGGCACCACTTCTGTGGTTTTGTTCGTGGGCGCACGGCGCCACTTCCGTGGCTGTGGTCATGGGCGCGCAGCGCCCACGCGACTCACTCGCAATGGCCGCGACGCGGCCATTGCGAGTCTCCCGCCCTGGCGACGACTGACGAGAGCCGAGCGCCGTGGCCGAAAATAGAACCAAGGGCCTGGCCATGCACAGCTCTAAAGACCGCTATGTATCTCAATGGGAAGTGAGGCGCAAAGCTCATTGGTCGGCGCCAGCACACAGCGACCAATGAGCTTTGCGCCTCACTTCCTATTGAGATACATGGAGGACTTTGAGTTTCACATATACCGCTGTAAGTGAGGCGCGAAGCTCATTGGTCGGCGCCAGCACACAGCGACCAATGAGCTTCGCGCCTCACTTCCTATTGAGATACATGGAGGACTTTGAGTTTCACATATACCGCTGTAAGTGAGGCGCGAAGCTCATTGGTCCTCGCCAGCACACAGCGACCAATGAGCTTCGCGCCTCACTTCCCATGGCTCCATACAGGGCTCCGCGATTCTGGTTGGTCGCCGGTTTCAGCGCGCCGACCAATCAGAATAGCGGCGCGCTGTATGCCGCCATAGTTCAAATAGACTGTACTCAGTGTATTTCAAATATGCCGGCATCGCGCCCGCCGCTATTCTGATTGGTCGGCGCGCTCAAGGCGGCGATCAATTAGAATCGTGGCTCCCTGTATGGCGCCATACTTCAAATACACAGTACTCAGTGTATTTCAAATATGGCGGCATAGCGCGCGCCGCTATTCTGATTGGTCGGCGCTTTCAGCGTGCCGACCAATTATAATAGCGGAGGCCGCTATGCCGGGATATTTGAAATACACTGAGTACAGTGTATTAGAATTATGGCGCCATACTGCGCGCCGCTATTCTGATTGGTCGGCGCGCTGAACGCGGCGACCAATCAGAATAGCGCCACGCTGTATGGCGCCATAGTTCAAATAGACTGTACTCAGTGTATTTCAAATATGGCGGCATAGCGCGCGCCGCTATTCTGATTGGTCGGCGCCTTCAGCGCGCCGACCAATCAGAGTAGCGCCGCGCGCTATGCCGCCATATCTGAAATACACTGAGTACTGTGTATTTGAAGTATGGCGCCATACAGCGCCCCGCTATTCTGATTGGTCGGTGCGCTAAAAGCGGCGACCAATCAGAATCGTGGCGCCCTGTATGGCGCCATACTTCAAATACACAGTACTCAGTGTATTTCAGATATGGCGGCATAGCGCGCGGCGCTATTCTGATTGGTCGGCGCCTTCAGCGCGCCGACCAATCAGAATAGCGGCGGGCGCTATGCCGCCATATTTGAAATACACTGACTACAGTGTATTTGAAGTATGGCGCCATAGAGCGCAGCGCTCTTATGATTGGTCGCTGCCTTCAGCGCGCCGACCAATCAAAATAGCGGCGGTCGCTATGCCGCCATATTTAAAATACACTGAGTACAGTGTATTTGAAGCATGCCGCCATACAGCACGCCGGTATTCTGATTGGTCGGCGCGCTGAACGCGGCGACCAATCAGAAGAGCACCGCGCTCTATGGCGCCATACTTCAAATACATTGTAGTCAGTGTATTTCAAATATGGCGGCATTGCGGCCGCCGCTATTGTGATTGGTCGGCGCCTTGAGCCAGCGGCCAATCAGAAGATCGCCTCGCGCCTGCCGCCATTTTAGGAATTCAAATTTCGCGGCCACCATTTTACACCGCAAAATTAGATTTTTTCCCTCACACATCATTCCTGCTGTGCTCATCCTTTGTGAGGGACGTCGGGAAGCAAGGTCCGGATCGTTTTCAGTACAATATAAGCTAATATATCTTTTTTGGTATTAAAATGTAACTTCTCAGTTTAGATTAATAAGGCCAGTTAACTCATTAACCCCTTCTATAACAAATTTCTATTCATAACAATTGGACAGTCTTTCATTGTATTAACACTATGATATTAACCCCTTCTATTTCATTTTCCATTACATTCATATCTAACAATGGGTAGTACTAATGGCATTTGGACATTAACCCCTTATATGCCTTTTTGTACTATTTTTCTCTTTCACACTGTGTAGTAAGAATGGCAGTGGTACATTAACCCCTTACATACCATTTTCCATATTATTCCAACTTTGGAGTGTGTTGTAGTACTCCCAATAGTAATTTAACCCCTTACATACCATTTTCCATCTAACTCCTACTTAGGAGTGTGTAGTAGTATTGCCAGGGGTACATTAACACCTTCTATCCAATCTACTATATAATTGTCGTAGCGACTTCCCTCGCACACGCCGCTACTTCCGTGGCT
Organism: Allobates femoralis; assembly: GCA_033576535.1. Lineage (NCBI taxonomy): Eukaryota > Metazoa > Chordata > Amphibia > Anura > Aromobatidae > Allobates > Allobates femoralis. The sequence continues at coordinate 301,409,084 of JARQOC010000004.1, read as the reverse complement.
TTGTTTGTGTTGTCGCGAAGCGGGCGTTACGAGTCGTTACAGCAGCCTGAGCAATGCCTGCGAAGCGGCCATTGCTCGGCCCTTCGCAATGCCCGTGCAGCGCCCATTGCGCCCGCGAGCAATGCCCGCAGAGCGGCCATTGCTCGGCCCTGAACCCCGCCAGAAGCCCCATGTACACCCCACTGAGCTATTCCCACGAAGCAGCCATTCCTCGGACCTGCACCCCGCAGCGCGACCAATGCCCGCGCAGCGCCCATTGCTCGCCCCTCAACCCCGCCAGGAGCCCCAAGGTAGCTGCCCGAACACCAAAGGTCTTCCCCCAGCTACAGACATCGGCACAGACCAAGCGCCGGACCCACTTACCAAGCAGCGTCAATGTCCGGACCCAGCACTAGCAAGCAGCGCCGAGCGGCGATGTCCGGACCCACTACTACATAGCTGACCAAAGACCTTCGCTCTTCCCCCAGTTACAGACTTCGCCGCTCCAACCACCCACACACTTCAGCGCTCCAAGCGCCGAACGCGGTGGCCGGACACACGCCCAGATACCTGGCCACAGAGCTCAGCGGTCTCCTCGCTGAGCTCCATGCCGTACCCAGTCGGCGCTCAGCTCCAGAGCACCGTACCGCTATGGGCACTCTCATTGGTCGCCGCCAGCTGCGCCGACCAATGAGATAACAGCGGGCCGGAGCTACACACTTCACTACTCCGACCGACGAAAACCCAGCGCCGTGGCCGAAAACAGAACCACGTACCTCGGCATAGAACTCTGCCGTCTCCCCGCTGAGCTCCATAGCGCTTTCGCCACTCTCTTTGGTCGCCGCCAGACCGCCGACCAATCAGAGTCACGGCGCTATCTTTTTGAAATTACGGCCGCCCAATCAAAAGACAGGGGCGGCGCATCCTACCCTGAACTTAAAATATCCTTTTTCAATATGCCGCCAAGTTGCACGGCCGGATGTGAGGCCCAAAGCTCATTGGTCGCGCCACGACTAATAAGCACAGCGCCTCACATCCAGCGCCACTTTTGAAATACAATGTCCTGCATGTTTTTTTCTATATCAAACGCTGGCCAGAGAGAAGCGCCGCTGATGCACACTATGGTAGCCGGACACAGCCACGCTCCTCTTAGCTCTGTTAACCGCAGCCAGCGACGCTGTTCTCCGCTCCGGAGCAGAGACTGAGCACCGCTGATCTACGCTCCGGAGCCCCCAACAAGCACAATTGATTTCTGCTATGGTGAGCTGAGTCAACACCGCTCATCTCCGATACGCTGGCCCCACCGAGTGCCGCTAATCTCCGCTACGCTGCCGCAACCCTGCGCCGATGATCTCCACTATGCTCACTCCTCCCCTCCTCTAAAGACAACCCCAATCTGAATACAGGCGCCATTTTTTTACACACTATGAAGTCTAACTCTAACACATTCAACATGCTGCTGTTCCTGTGCGTCGAGTTGCTTCTCTAATTGGTCGCTGCAAAATGCCAGCGGCCAATCAGAAGATCGCCTTGCGCTGCCGCCATTTTATGAATTCAAATTTCGCCCCTGCCATTTTACACCGCAAATTTTGAAAATTTCCCTCACACATCATTACTGCTTTCCTTATCCTTTGTGAGGGACGTCGGGAAGCAAGGTCCGGATCGTTTTCAGTACAATATAACCTAAGATCTCTTTTTTGGAATTAAAATTTAACTTCAGAGTTTAGATTAATAAGGCCAGTTAACTCATTAACCCCTTCTATAACATATTTCAAATCATAACGATTGGACAGTCTTTCATTGTATTAACACTATGACATTAACCCCTTCATTTTAAATTACATTCACATGTAACAATGCATAGTACTAATGGCATTTGGACATTAACTCCTTATATGCCTTTTTTTACTATTTTTCTCTTTCATACTGTGTAGTAAGAATAGCAGTGCTACATTAACCCCTTACATACCATTTGCCATATAATTCCAACTTTGGAGTGTGTTGTAGTAATCCCAATGGTAATTTAACCCCTTACATACCATTTTCCATCTAACTCCTACTTAGGAGTGTGTAGTAGTATTGCCAGGGGTACATTAACACCTTCTATCCAATTAGGGATACACTGCCAAATTATTACTGTGTAGTTCTAATGTCTTTAACACATTAACCCCTTTAACACCTCTTTGCATGTTAGTCTAACTTCCCAGTGGGTTATAGTTGTGGCACAGGGACATTAAGTCATTCTATACCTGTTATATATTGCTTCAGTGACATTTTTACCTATATATGCTACTTAGATCCATATCTCTTGCCTTCAAGTCTCATTTTATGTCATTGGAACACACAGCCATTTCTATATACACCTACTTACACTACCTATACGTAACTGCTTCATTGTCAATACCAATAAGTGTGTACTTTGATTTTACTCTTTCGCCAACAATCACACTATTACTTTATTGCTATTGCCTATCTATACACACTTACTATTGATTGCTTCCTTAACTAACTTACTGTAGCTCATATTGCATCTTTTGCACTGCCTAATGACCAACATGAGCTTACAGGCACAAAACAAGGCTGATGTGGGCAAGGATGCTGCACGTATGCGCAAGAAGCGTGCTGAGGAGAGCGCCGAAGATAGGCGCCTTCGGTTGGATCATGCAAAGGCTGCTTTTAAGAGACACATTTCTAAAGAGTCTTCGCAAGAAAGAACCAACCGATTGGCCAAAAAAGCGATGGCTGCGCGTGAAAGACGCAAACAACAAAAGGTCAAGCCCTTAGGAGACTGCCTACTGCCCAACATGAGCTCACAGGCACAAAACAAGCTGATGTGGCCAAGGATGCTGCACGTATGCGCAAGAAGCGTGCTGAGAAGAGCGCCGAAGATAGGCGCCTTCAGTTGATCATGCAAAGGCTGCTTTTAAAACACGCATTTCAAAAGAGTCTTCGAAGAAAGAAGCAACCGATTGTCCAAAAAAGCGATGCTGAGCGTGAAAGACGCAAACAACAAAAGTCATGCCCTTAGGAGAACCGTCTGCCCATCATACTGCTTCCATCTCTTCTTCTACTCAATTAACCCCTACTGAACAGCCTTTACCACCTCGCAAGGCCACATGTAAGCGCAAACACTGTGCTGAAGACACGCCATACACCAAACGCTGTGATATTATGAAGCGTAAAACTGCTTTACAGACACGTAGACGCAATGAGTTTCCGAAGTCTAAACAAGTCCTCTTGACCCATCTTGCTAAATATCGTCATCAACTATGCAAACAGACAGCTTCCACTTCAACATTTCAAGAGCCGGCTTTGAATCTACCTTCCACTTCTTCATTTATTGAAAGTGTCTACAGTTCGTCCATTCAACGCCTGATCTATGTAGGCTTACAGAAAAAACGTCAGGTTTTGTTACCTTCAACTCTTCTTCTAAATCCTATAGGCTTTACGGATGATGATACTGCTATTTTAGAACATAGCTGTGGTCCCATGAAGTTCGTATGTGAACATTGTCAAGCTCTACATTTTTCGGCCGAACGCCCAGCTGATCAACATTTCACTCTCTGTTGTCACAAGGGAAAAGTCAAGGTACCCTTACCTCAATACCCTGAGGTCTTCCAACGTTTGCTCAAAGGGACATAGCAAAAATCTCATGGAGAACATCCGGAGCATTAATAGTTCTTTTGCTTTTGCCTCCATGGGTGCCAATGTTTCTCCACCACCTGGACACGGCCCTTACTGTTTCCGTATTCATGGGCAAATTTATCATCGCACTGGATCACTCCATCCCGCTCAAGATCAAGTTCCAGCGTATGCACAACTGTACATTTTGGATACTGCAAGCGCTATTGAACAACGTTGATGAGTATCATTGCTCTTCAATTGGATAATATTAATCCCTTTGTTTCGGCCTACAAAATGCTACGTGACATTGAATAAGAGGAACAACAGAAGGCAGTAGAAAATGGCACCGTCATGCCAAATATAACCATGGCCATTAAACAAGATAGACATCAAGACCCAAGACGGTATAACAATCCTACTGTGAATGAAGTCGCTGTGGTTTTTGAAAATGACAATGGAGAGCCACCATTCAATAGAGACATTTTAATTCATTTGAAACCTGACCCAAATAACCCCTTGGCTCCTAAAACACAGCAAGTCAGTATTCTACATAGCAATTTAGATGCATTACTCTATCCCTTATTTTTTCCTCATGGAGAACAAGGCTGACATGAGGGACTCAAGCATCAAGGCCAAAGTCCACACAGGGTTACACAACTGCAATATTACTGCTATTTGCTGTCTGTACGTAATCAGTTCAATCCTGTCCTAAATGGTGGCAAACTAACACAGCAGTACTTAGTTGATGCGTATGTGAAGATTGAGGCTAATCATAGTAACATAGTAACATAGTTTTTAAGGTTGAAGGAAGACTTTAAGTCCATCTAGTTCAACCCATAGCCTAACATGTTGATCCAGAGGAAGGCAAAAAAAACCCATGTGGCAACACTAAGCTCCACATTGGGAAAAATTCCTTCCTGACTCCAGATACGCAATCAGACTAATTCCCTGGATCAACGCCCTATCAAAGAATCTAGTATGTATAACTGATAATATTATAGTTTTCAAGAAAGGCATCCAGGCCCTTCTTAAATGTTAGTAGTGACTCACTCATTACAACATCATGTGGTAGAGAGTTCCATAGTCTCACTGCTCTTACAGTAAAGAATCCGCGTCTGTGATTATGATTAAACCTTTTTTCCTCCAGACGTAGAGGATGCCCCTTGTCCCAGTCTCAGGCCTAAGAGTAAAGAGTAATCGCCTAAATTTTATTCGTCAGCACCAAAAGGATTTAAAAGTGGAGGATTACTGTGTACTCCAAGAACATCTACAGAAAAAATCTATAGAAAAGTATCCCCATTGGCAAGACGGTCATTTTACCATCTTCCTTTGAAGGCAGTCCAAGAAACATGCAGCAACGATATCAAGATGCCATGGCTATTGTAACTAAATTTGGACGACCGGATCTTTTTGTAACCATGACCTGTAATCCAAAATGGAGTGAGATTATAAACAATTTAGAACCATGGCAGCGTGTGGAACATAGACCTCATTTAGTGGCCCGTGTCTTCAGAATTAAACTTGAAGCCCTATTAAAAGACATTAACAGCGGATTATTTGGCAAAGTTTGTGCAATGGTTCATGTCATTGAATTTCAAAAGCGTGGCCTACCACACGCTCACATTTTGATTATTCTACATACCAATTCCAAATTAAGAACTGAGGTTGAAGTAGACAATACAGTGTGGGCTGAAATTCCCAATCCTGTGTACTACCCTCTGCTCCATCAAATTGTGATGCAACACATGATTCATGGGCCCTGTGGACAACACAGCCCCAATTCACCCTGTATGGATCTTGGAAAGTGTAAAAAAGCTTTCCCAAAAAAATTCCAGCCGAAAACAGTCATAACTAAGGATGCCTATCCTACTTATCAAAGAAATTTAGGACCATCCTTTCCACACCATTCCAAGATGATTGATAATTCTTGGGTTGTTCCCTATAACCCTTTCCTACTATTAAAATACAAATGTCATATTAATGTGGAAGTATGTGCTTCTATTCAAAGTGTCAAATACCTATTCAAATATGTCTACAAAGGACATGATAAAGCCAATCTGGAAATTTGTCAAACCAACATCCAACATGATGAAACACACCAATTCATGGATTTAAGGTATGTAAGTGCACCGGAGGCCGCTTGGCGAATCTTTGCTTACCCAATGCATAGACAATCTCACAGCATTATTCGCCTTGCGGTACATCTCCCACATTCTCAACCACTATATTTTCATGAGAATGACTCTGTTGACAACATCAGTTACACAATGCACAGAAAATCCACTCTTATGGCTTACTTTGAGCTCAATGAGAATGACCCACATGCTCATGATTACTTATACCTCCAAATTCCTGAGCACTATGTTTGGAAAGAAGGTGCATGGGAAATTAGAAAGCGAGGAGGTGCTTCAGTGATTGGAAGAATGTATACTGTCAGTATGAAAGAACAAGAACGGTACTATTTAAGGTTGTTGTTACTACATGTCAAAGGAGCAACAAGTTTTAACAACATTAAAACAGTTAATGAAGTCACATACCCAACTTTTAAAGAGGCGGCATTAGCCCTTGGATTGCTCTTCGATGACAGTGTTTGGAAAAATACTTTATTGGATGCCTGTGTTCTAAACATGCCTGCACAGCTTCGTGATATGTTTGCATATATATGTATTTTTGGTCCTCCCGTTCATCCGTTGGAGTTGTGGCAAGAATTTAAACAAGACTTTATCCAAGACTACTGCCATGCATATCACTCCAACACTGAGGAGTGTGAGGATTGTGAAGGATATGCAATGACAGATGTCCAAAATGTTTTAAAATTTCATGCCAAAACTTTTACTGATTTTAATCTACCACGCCCCAAAAGAAAACCACAAATCCGCCCACAATACAACAAGGATGACGAGTTAAGAAGAGCTCGGGAAATGAAAGCTACTTTAAATGGCCAACAACCTTTAGCCTATAATGCTATACATCAAGCTTTAGAAGATAGAAGTCTACAACCTAAGTGCTTTTTCATCGACGGTCCAGGTGGCAGTGGGAAAACATACCTCTATGATTTATTAATTCATGAACTAAGAGGAGAAGGAGAAATTGTCTCACCTGCAGCCAGTACAGGGATTGCAGCTAACTTACTGCAAGGAGGAAGAACCATTCATTCGCTTTACGGAATACCAATTCCAATCAATGAAACATCGATCTCCAGAATTAAAAATGATACTGATGCTGCACAACATTTGAAAAGTATAAAACTTTTCATTATTGACGAGTCAACTATGTTATCAAAATATGCATTGCATGTGATAGATCAACTTTTACGGGATCTCATGACAACAGATATCTCTAAGAAAAATAAAACACCTTTTGGAGGTAAAGTCATTGTTCTGGGTCTCCCTATCATCCCTCACGGTACAAGAACAGACATTGTAGAGAGTTGCATTAAATACTCACGACAATGGCAGCTTTTCACTCAATTGCCGCCCATCAACAACATGCTCTCTATTGATCCCGATTATAGCAGTTGGTTACTTCAACTGGGAAATGGTGATTTGTCCAATATTTCAACCTTGGAGATGATATCATTGAAATCCCGCAAGACATGATCTGCACTGGCTCACTTATATTTGATATATTTGGTGAAAACATTTTAATTGATGTAAATAACAACGAAAGCATTCAAATTGCTGCATCACATGCCATTCTTTGCCCTAAAAATGACGATGTGGATTTGGTCAACTCTAAGGTCATGGATTGCATTGCTGGTGAATACACTGAATACATTAGTGATGATTCCATTGATCCTGATGAGACTAAAGACCCAGACCAATATCCGGTGGAATTTTTAAATTCACTTACACCGACGGGAATGCCTTCTCATCGCCTCAAATTAAAAATCGGCACCATTGTCATGCTTTTGCGAAACTTCAACAGCAGAAAAGGTCTTTGCAATGGGACTCGCTTGATTGTCACCGCTTTGTTTGACAATATGATTCAAGCAAAAGTCATTACTGGGTCTGCTGAAGGAAATGTGGTGTTCATTCCAAGGATTGATTTGTCTCCATCAGAGACTGACTTACCTTTTAAGTTAAGACGTTGACAATTTCCCGTGAAGCCTGCTTTTGCCATGACCATCAACAAATCCCAAGGCCAAACACTGGAGAAAGTAGGGATTTATTTGCCAGAACCAGTTTTTGGACATGGACCATTATATGTGGCTTTTTCACGAGTCAAAAGACGATGCAATGTAAAGGTCAAAGTGCTGGATACACCCATTCAAGGCAAATTGCTGCCTAATTCTGAAAAAGTCTTTACCAAAAATATTGTCTACAGGAATATTTTAGATTAAACTTTTGACTTTTACTATACTTATTTTCTTTTTTTATACAAAAAAAAAAAAATAACAAAAACATTAGCTTAGTCTTTTAGAAATTTCTTCTTTTACTTACATTCTTCATACTATATTCTTATGAACACACTTTTCTAAGAACATCAGAGATGTGTATCATCCAAATTCTGCACTGGATGATAGAAACCACTGTTTTAAACTCCAGCACTATAGGTGCTGAGAAATTTTTTTCTCTTTTTGCATAGGGAGAGGTTTTTGTGAACAGCTAAGAGACGGGTGGGATGGCTGTTCACACACATCTCATTTGCAAGGTGTGTTCTGCACATTTAGATAGATAGGGACATACATAAATTCAAAATTACATTTTACCGCGGCTTTTTTCTCATATTTTTGTACATTTTTGAGGAATATACTAAATTTTAACAGTTGATCACTAAGGACTAACCTACAACATACTTTCTGTAATTTCCATTATTGCATGTATGCAATTTGTAGTTTACTTGCGGTGTGTGCAGACAACGTAGTTGCGGCAGTGTCAGCCACATCAACTGCAGTCACCTGTGGTTAGTTAGTGGCTGTATTTGCTTTACCTGCCGAAGCCACGTTCGCTCCATTTACAGCAGGTTAACTGCAAGTTTTTTAGTCATTGCACGGAAATTGCTGCAAGTCTGTCATCGGTAACTCCTTCAGTATCAAATTTGAAAATTGGATTATTTAAATCTACATCCTCTAAAAATATAAGAAAAAAGCAGCCGTAAAAAATATCTAAGTAATATCAATTCGGATTTAGTTAGAGTAGGGACCCACCAAACGTAAGGGCATCTTGCCGCGATTGGTGGGCTGACACAAACTGGCCAATAGGCAGAATACTAATATTGATTTGGCAAAGAAACCGGTTGAGAAATTAACACGTATTGCTACTTTGTGTTCTAAGACCCTTACAACATAATAGTTCAATTTTCCACAAATGATATCCACCATACAAACATATGTAGTTAATGGAAAGATATCATGGAAGAATTGGATTAATATTTTAAATCTTAATAAATAAACTATACACAGATTCTAGAATCCCGATGCAATCGCATCGGGCTCACAGCTAGTCTCATATATCCATCATTATCTTTCCAGCATTCTCAATACTATCTACTCAAAACTTAATCCCGGAATCTGGGACGATGTTTTATCTAACGCTATCGCTGCATGTATGTCAATGTGAGCTGCCTAAACGGCACTATATAGTCTGTCTTACATATTTTCCATGTGGCAATTACGGTATTAATTTTTAAAGCTTTCTTTTTCATCCTAACTTTATATACTTATTAGTTACTCATTTATTCTTATGTCCAATTTAGATCTGTGGTTCTAATGTTCTATATTTCATTTATGCCTTTTATATATCCCATTATTTGATCTTTCCCACTTTTTATTTATTTCTAATATTTTTGATATGTATATTTTTATATTAAATATTTACTTACTATTATGGGTATACTAGTAAAAAGGCCCGATGCAATTGCATCGGGAGCGCGGTGAAATGAATTGTGTGTATAGAGGCGGTAGTGTGGGTAGCAGAGTGTAGAGGCGGCTGTGTGGGTAGCAGAGTGTAGAGGCGGCTGTGTGGGTAGCAGAGTGTAGAGGCGGCTGTGTGGGTAGCAGAGTGTAGAGGCGGCTGTGTGGGTAGCAGAGTGTAGAGGCGGCTGTGTGGGTAGCAGAGTGTAGAGGCGGCTGTGTGGGTAGCAGAGTATAGAGGTGGCTGTGTGGGTAGAAGGGCAGTGTGGGGTGAGTGGAGGGTAAGCAGGGGCAGTGTGGGGTGAGTGGAGGGTAAGCAGGGGCAGTGTGGGGTGAGTGGAGGGTAAGCAGGGGCAGTGTGGGGTGAGTGGAGGGTAAGCAGGGGCAGTGTGGGGTGAGTGGAGGGTAAGCAGGGGCAGTGTGGGGAGTGAGGGCATAGGGGGTAAGAGGAGTGAGCAGGGGCAGTGTGGGGAGTGAGGGCATAGGGGGGTAAGAGGAGTGAGTAGGGTCAGTGTGGTAGTAGATCTGAGGGCCGGCGGCCCTTTAAGGTTAGTGGGGGGGGGGGGTTAGGGTGGAAATACATGTTAGCTTGGGGGAAGCTGGGGTCTCATGAAGGCGGGCGGTGTAGTTAGCGGCGGTCCGTAGTGTAAAGCCGCTCCCCCTGTCTGCTGCCTGAGGGCAGGCACCGTGGAGTGGAGTGTGCGGCCTTGGCGGCGGGGGAGCGAGGCAGCGTGTGTAATGAAGGCGGGCGGTGGTGGTTGCGGGGGGGGCCGTTGTGTAAATCCGCTCCCCCTGATTGCTGGCTGAGGGCTCGCACTATGGAATTGACTGTGCGGCCCTAGCAGCGGAGGAGCGGGGTGTGGCGGCTGGTGCGTGTAGCAGCCGTTTGCGGGCAGAATTAGCGGCTCGCGATGGCGCATGCGCGCCATCGCTCGCTCGCATCAGCAGGGCAGTGTGAGGAGTGAGGGCATGTGGGCATGTGGGGGGGGGTAAGAGGGGTAAACAGCGGCAGTGTGGGGTGAGTGGGGGCATGAGCAGGGACAGTGTGGGTGAGTGGGGGGGTTGAGTAGGGCCAGTGTGGATGATTGGGGGCAGTTGGGGGGGGGGAGAGGGGTAAGAAGGGTGTGTGGGTGAGTGGGGGGGGGTAAGCAGGAGCAGTGTGGGTGAGTGGGGGCATGTGGGGGAGGTGAGAGAGGTAAGCAGGTACAGAGTAGGGGCATGAGCAGGGGCAGTGTGGGGAGTGAGGGCATGTGGAAGGGTGAGAGGGGTGAGCAGGGGCAGTGTGGGTGAGTAAGCAGGGGCAGTGTGGGTGAGTAGGGGGGTAAGCAGGGGCATTGTTGGTGAGTTGGGTGGGCAATGCAGGGGCAGTGTGGGGAGTGAGTGAGGGCATGGGGGGGAAGAGGAGTGAATAGGGGCAGTGTGGGTGAGTGGGGGTAAGCAGGGGCAGTGTGGGTGAGTGGGGGGGCTATGTAGGGGCAATGTGGGTAAGTGGGGGCAGTGTGGGTGAGTATGGGGTAAGCAGGGGCAGTATGGGTAAGTGGGGGCAGTGTGGGTAAGTGGGGGGAAAGGAGGGGCGGTGTGGGTGATTGGGGGCAGTTGGGGTGGGTGAGAGGGTGTACGGGTGATGGGGGGGTAAGCAGGGGCAGTGCGGGTGAGTGGGGAGGGAGTAAGCAGGGGCAGTGTGGGTGAGTAGGGGGTAAGCAGGGGCAGTGAGGGGAGTGAGGGCATAGGGGGGTAAGAGGAGTGAGCAGGGACAGTGTGTGTGAGTGGGGGGCTATGCAGGGACAGTGTGGGTGAGTAGGGGGTAAGCAGGGGCAGTGTGGTTAAGTGGGGGCAGTGTGGGTGAGTAGGGGGTAAGCAGGGGCAGTGTGGGGAGTGAGGAAATGGGGGGTAAGAAGAGTGAAGAGGGGCATTGTGGGTGAGTGGGGGTTAAGGAGGGGCAGTGTGGGGGGTAAGAAGGGGAAGTGTGGGTAATTGGGGGGTAAGCAGGGGCAGTGTGGGGATTGAGTGAGGAAATGGGGGGGTAAGAGGAGTGAAGAGGGGCATTGTGGGTGAGTGGTGGTTAAGGAGGGGCAGTGTGGGTGAGTAGGGGGTAAGCAGGGGCAGTGTGGGTAAGCAGAAGGAGTGTGGGTGATTGGGGGGTAGCAGGGGCAGTGTGGGTGAGTGGGGGTTAAATGGTGGCAGTGTGGGTGATAGGGGTGGTAGGCATGGGCAGTGTGGGGAGTGAGGAGATGGGGGGGGGTAAGAGGAGTGAGGAGGGGGAGTGTGGGTGAGTGAGGAGATGGGGGGGTAAGAGTAGTGAGGAGGGGCATTGTGGTTGAGTGGGAGTTAAGCAGGGGCAGTGGGGGTGGAGATGTGGGGGGCGGCGGCCCTGTAACCATGACTTGAGGACCGGGGGGAGCGGGTGATTGAGTGTGCAGAGCCGGCGGGGCTGGAGGCAAGAATGGTAGTGCTTGAGGACCGGGGGGGAGTGGGTGATTGAGTGTGCAGGGGCGGCGGGGCTGGAGGCTACAATGGTGTTGCGGCGTGGGCGCCATGTTACTGTGGTCCGCTGCGGCGGCGGCGCGGTGGCCATCTTACCGTGGTCCGCTGCTGCGGGTCGCGTCATAGAGGCAGGCGTCGGGCGGCGGTGGCTTTTGTCCTGGCGCTCCCCCTGGCTGCTGGTGATGGGGCCTGAGGGCTCGCACTGTCCAATGGACGGTGCGGCCCTGGCGGCGGAGGAGCGGGAGCATGGGTTGAGGGAGCGGAAGAGCGGCGGGCGGGGTGTGTAGCATTGGTGGATGTGTGTGTAGTGCGGCGGCAGGATGATTGGGTTTGCGGGCAGAATCTGCGGCTCGCAATGGCGCATGCGCGCCATTGCTCGCTCGCAGTACCGCAAAGCATTCTGGGATTCGGCGACAACGCCCGAAATCTCAAACTGCGGATTATATAAATAGATGTATATATATACAATGAGAATTATTAGGCAAGTTGTATTTTATAGGATTATTTTTATTATTGATCAACAACTATGTTCTCAATCAACCCAAAAGACTCATAAATATCAAAGCTTAATATTTTTGGAAGTTCGAGTGGTTTTTTTTTAGATTTCGCTATCTTAGGAGGATATTAGGGATGAGCGAGTATACTCGCCACTATTCGGTATTCGCCAAATAGTAGCGGTATTCGGCTACTCGCTACTTTCCAAGTACTTATGTGTACTTGGGAGTAGCGAGTAGTCCTAATACTTTCGCTGTGTATCTATAGATACACTGCGAAAATAGCCTAAAAGTGATTAAAAGTTGTTAAAAATAATAAAATGACATACTCACCTGTCCGACACCTGCACCGGGACCGGCAGAGAAGACATCCGATCGCTGGACAAGGACCTGTGACTACCAGCCAATCAGATGGCCGGTAGCGATCTGGCCAATCAGATTGCGCCACGTCACAACCACGTGATCGCTAGCGGCCACCTGATTGGCCAGTTTGCAAGGTCCTAGATGTACTGTCAGGACCTTGCAAACTGGCCAATCAGGTGGCCGCTAGCAATGACGTGGTTGTGACGTGGCGCCATCTGATTGGCCAAATCGCTACCGGCCATTTGATTGGCTGGTAGTCACAGGTCCTTGTCCAGCGATCGGATGGCTTCTCTGCCGGTCCCGATGCAGGCGTCGGATCGGTGAGTATGTAATTTTATTATTTTTAACAACTTTTAATCACTTTTAGGGTACTTTCGCAGTGTATCTATAGATACACTGCAAAAGTATTCGTACTCGCTATACTCACAACGAGTAGAGAGTACCGGTACCTACTCGTTGCAAGTGTAGCGAGTACGAATATTAAGGTACTCGTTCATCCCTAGAGGATATCTGTTTGTGCAGGTAACTATTACTGTGCAGAATTATTAGGCAACTTAATAAAAACCAAATATATTCCCATTTTCACCTGGTAAACTAATATAACTGCACAAAAATTAGAAAAAAAACATTCCTGACATGCAAAACCAAAACCCCCAAAAAATTAGTGATCAATATAGCCACCTTTCTTTATGATGACACTCAACAGCCTTCGATCCATAGATACTGTCAGTTGCTTGATCTGTTTGCGATCAACATTGCACGCAGCAGTCACCACAGCCTCCCAGACACTGTTCTGAGAGGTGTACTGTTTTCCCTCCCTGTAGATCTCACATTTTTGGAGGGACCACAGATTCTCTCTATGGGGTTCAGATCAGGTGAACAAGGGGGCCATGTCATTATTTTTTCTTCTTTTACACCGTTACTGGCCAGCCACGCTGTGGAGTAGTTGGATGCATGTGATTGAGCATTGTCCTGCATAAAATTCATGGTTTTCTTGAACGATACCAACTTCTTCCTGTACCACTGTTTGAAGGAGTTGTCTTCCAGAAACTGCCAGTAGGTCCGGGAGTTGAGGTTCACTCCATCCTCAATCCGAAAAGGTCCAACAAGTTCATCTTTGATGATACCAGCCCATACCAGTACCTAGCTGGTGTCTGAGTCGGAGTGGAGCTCTTTGCCATTTATGGATCCATCCTCTGGCCCATCCATCTTGATGTTTTAGCTTATGTTTCTTGTTCAAAGGTGGTCGTTTTTCAGCCTTCCTTACCTTGGCCATGTCCCTGAGTATAGCACACCTTGTGCTTTTTTATACTCCAGTAACGTTGCAGCTCTGAAATATGGCAAAACTGGTGGCAAATGGCATCTTGGCAGCTTCACACTTGATTTTCCTCAATTCATGGGCAGTTATTTTGTGCCTTTTTTGCCCAACATGCTTCTTGCGACTCACAGACAATGTGAACTGGTGCCAGCGGGGACGCTGGGTCAAACTACTAGAAAAAAACTCTCTGCAGCACTCAGCTACTACCAGTGATGTACATATGCTGACAAGCTATATATATATATGAGAAAAAATTTAAAAACTTAAATTTTTTTCAAAAAACTCAAAATTCTTCTTTTTTTTTTAAATCTGAAGTTCTTAGTACACACATTGGCCAATGTCTGTTTGCTCATCAACTGCGACAAAGTGACTTCAGGTCCAATGAATCCTAACGCTGACATCCAAGTCCTCCTTGTCCACCCTACCCCACTACTAAGTTTTTCTAGTAGTTTGACCCAGCGTCCCTGCTGGCACCAGTTCACATTGTCTCTGAGTGCTGTGCAGTTTTTTTCTCTTTTGTATCGTGTGGAGTTGCTGGCTCCATTTCTGCAATTTGCACCCTCATTGCCTACAGGTGATCTAGGGTCCAGATGGTGTCTGCCCACTTAGTAGTGGGGTAGGGTGGACAAGGAGGACTTGGGTGTCAGCGATAGGACTCATCGGACCTGAAGTCACTTTGTCGCAGTCGATGAGCAAACAGACATTGGCCAATGTGTGTACTAAGAACTTCAGATTAAAAAAAAAAAAAAAAAAAAAAAATAAGAATTTTGAGTTTTTTTTAAAAAAACGCAAGTTTTTAAATTTTTTCTCATATATATATAGCTTGTCAGCATATGTACATCACTGGTAGTAGCTGAGTGCTGCAGAGAGTTTTTTTCTAGTATATATATATATATATATATATATATATATGAGAAAAATGAAAGGCAGCACTTCCTCCAGTTGAATTCATGTGGGTTTAATAGTCCTAGGACTGCAACGTTTCGGCACACAGCCTTTCTCAAGCAGAAACGTTGCAGTCCTAGGACTATTAAACCCACATGAATTCAACTGGAGGAAGTGCTGCCTTTCATTTTCCTCATCTATTGTATTACCAGTGAAGTGGTAGGAGGGCTTTGCACCCGAACGTGTGTGACTGTGCTGTTTCGTTTTTCTGGGTTTTTTATATATATACAGTATATATATATATATGTTGTATATATACATACATATAGGTATGTATTTTTTACTCTACACTTTACAATAATTACATTTCTTTTTGTACCATTATATATCTTGATCATAAATATTTACTATAAATTCACTGTACAAAAATTATTGTATTATGTATTACTAGCTGTGAGCCCGATGCAAATGCATCGGGATTCTAGAACGTGCATTAATTTGATTATAGTAGTTATAGCTGTTAGGCTGATGGAAATGCATCGGGTATCTAAAATATGTTTATTGTTTTTTTAAAGATTTTTAAATAATAATCGCATTATCAATAGCAATAATATAAGCCATACTATTATTATTAGCATTAATAGCAGTATTAATAGCATTATTAGCAGTATTATGAGCATTAATAACAGTATTAATAGCATTAATAGCATTATTATTAGCATTAATAGCATTATTAATAGCATTATTAGCATTAATAATACCATTAATAGGATAAATATTAGCATTAATAGCATTAATAGCATAATTAATAGCATTAATAGCATTATTAATAGCATTAAGAGCATTCTTATTAGCATTAATAGCATTAATAATAGCATTATTAGCATTAATAATAGCATTAATAACATTATTAATAGCATTAATAGCATTATTCTTAGCATTAATAGCATTAATAGCATTATTATTAGCATTAATAGCATTAATAATACTATTAATAAGATAAATATTAGCATTAATAGCATTAATAGCATAAATAATAGCATTAATAGCATTATTAATAGCATTAATAGCATTATTCTTAGCATAAATAGCATTAATAATAGCATTATTAGCATTAATAATAGCATTAATAACATTATTAATAGCATTAATAGCATTATTATTAGCATTAATAAAATTAATAATAGCATTAGTAGCATTAATAATAGCATTAATAACATTATTAATAGCATTAATAGCATTATTATTAGCATTAATAGCATTAATAGTATTATTATTAGCATTAATAGCATTAATAATACCATTAATAGGATAAATATTAGCATTAATAGCATTAATAGCATAATTAATAGCATTAATAGCATTATTAATAGCACTAAGAGCATTATTATTAGCATTAATAGCATTAATAATAGCATTATTAGCATTAATAATAGCATTAATAACATTATTAATAGCATTAATAGCATTATTCTTAGCATTAATAGCATTATTATTAGCATTAATAGCATTAATAATACTATTAATAAGATAAATATTAGCATTAATAGCATTAATAGCATAATAATAGCATTATATAGCATTATTATATAGCATTAATAGCATTAATTAATTAGCATAAATAGCATTAATAATAGCATTATTAGCATTATAATAGCATTAATAACATTATTAATAGCATTTAATTAGCATTATTATTAGCATTAATATAAGATTAATAATAGCATTAAGTAGCATTAATTAATAGCATTAATAACATTATTTAGATTATAGCATTATTATTAGCATTATATTATTAGTATAGCATTAATAAAGCATTATTTGCATATTATTAAATAACATTATTATTAGCATTTAATAGCATTAATTATTATGCATTAATAGAATTAATAATTAGCATTAATAGCATTATAATTATAATAGCATTATATTAGCATTATAATTAACATTATTATTAGCATTAATGGCATTATTATTAGCATTAATAGCATTATTATTAGCATTAATAGTATTAATTAATACATTAATAGGATAATTATTAGCATTAATAGCATTTAATAGCATTATTAATAGCATTAATAGCATTATTATATTAGCATTAATAGCATTAATAGCATTAGTTTATTACATTAATAGCATTAATAATACCATTAATAGGATAAATATTAGCATTAATAGCATTAATAGCATAATTAATAGCATTATAATAGCATTATTAATAGCATTATTATTAGCATATAATAGCATTAATAATAGCATTATTAGCATTAATAATAGTTAATAACATTATTAATAGCATTAATAGCATTATTATTAGCATTAATAGCATTAATAGCATTATTATAGCATTAATAGCATTATAATCATTAATAGTATATATATAGCATTAATAGCATAAATAATAGCATTAATAGCATTATTAATAGCATTAAGCATTATTATTAGCATAAATAGCATTAATAATAGAATTATTAGCATTAATAAAAGTAGTAATA
The DNA here is from genome assembly GCA_033576535.1 of Allobates femoralis. NCBI lineage: Eukaryota > Metazoa > Chordata > Amphibia > Anura > Aromobatidae > Allobates > Allobates femoralis. The sequence goes on along the minus strand of JARQOC010000004.1, from coordinate 301,391,588 downwards.
ACATTATTAATAGCATTAATAGCATTATTATTAGCATTATATAGCATTATTAATACCATTAATAGATAAATATTAGCATTAATAGCTATTAATAGCATAAATATACATTATTAGCATTTTATTTATTAATTAATACATTATTATTAGCATAATAGATTATTATGATTATTAGCATAATATGTATTAATAACATTTTTAATTCATGAATTAATTATTATTAGCATTTTAATTATTATTATTAATTAATGTATAATTATTGCATTAATAGCATTATTATTAGCATGTAATATATTTAGCATTTTTTTTTTTAATTATTATTTATTATTTTTTATTTATTTTTTTATTTTTTTTATTATTATTTTTATTAATTTTTTAATTATTTTTTAATTTTTTTTTTATTATTAATTTATTTATTTTTTTAAGTGAGCAGAGAGAGTTTGTCATTCAGGCTGCATTTTTTTTTTTTTTTATTATTATTTTTATTTAATTTTTTATTATTTTTTTATTATTATTTTTTATTATTTTTTAATTATTTTTAAATTATTTTATTTATTATTTAATTTATTATTTATCTTAAGTGACACAGTTCTCATTGGGTCCGCCAAAATGGCTGGAGCTGATTAGCATATATTTTTTTTTTTATTATTATTTTTATTTAATTTTTTATTATTTTTTTATTATTATTTTTTATTATTTTTTAATTATTTTTAAATTATTTTATTTATTATTTAATTTATTATTTATTTTAAGTGAGACACAGTTCTCATTCAGGTCCGCCAAAATGGCTGAGCTGATTAGCATATATTTATTTTTTTTATTATTATTTTTATTTAATTTTTTATTATTTTTTTATTATTATTTTTTATATTTTTTAATTATTTTTAAATTATTTTATTTATTATTTAATGTTATTATTTATTTTAAGTGAGACACAGTTCTCATTCAGGTCCGCCAAAATGGCTGAGCTGATTAGCATATATTTTTTTTTTTTATTATTATTTTTATTTAATTTTTTATTATTTTTTTATTATTATTTTTTATAATTTTTTAATTATTTTTAAATTATTTTATTTATTATTTAATTTATTATTTTATTTTAAGTGAGACACAGTTCTCATTCAGGTCCGCCAAAATGGCTGAGCTGATTAGCATATATTTATTTTTTTTATTATTATTTTTATTTAATTTTTTATTATTTTTTTATTATTATTTTTTCTTATTTTTTAATTATTTTTAAATTATTTTATTTATTATTTAATTTATTATTTATTTTAAGTGAGACACAGTTCTCATTCAGGTCCGCCAAAATGGCTGAGCTGATTAGCATATATTTTTTTTTTTTATTATTATTTTTATTTAATTTTTTATTATTTTTTTATTATTATTTTTTATTATTTTTTAATTATTTTTAAATTATTTTATTTATTATTTAATTTATTATTTATTTTAAGTGAGACACAGTTCTCATTCAGGTCCGCCAAAATGGCTGAGCTGATTAGCATAGATTTATTTTTTTTATTATTATTTTTATTTAATTTTTTATTATTATTTTTTTATTATTATTTTTTATTATTTTTTAATTATTTTTAAATTATTTTATTTATTATTTAATTTATTATTTATTTTAAGTGAGACACAGTTCTCATTCAGGTCCGCCAAAATGGCTGAGCTGATTAGCATATATTTATTTTTTTTATATTATTTTTATTTAATTTTTTATTATTTTTTATTATTATTTTTTATTATTTTTTAATTATTTTTAAATTATTTTTTTTATTATTTAATTTATTATTTATTTTAAGTGAGACAGTTCTCATTCAGGTCCGCTATTTTTCCCATTGACATACATTAGCGGTGTGTCGGCGATTTTATGGCCGGCCACCTGGTTCTATTTGTCGGCCGTAAAATCGCGGACACACCGCTAATACATGTCTATGGGCAGTGAGCCCGATTTCGGATTGGACGCCGACCAATCAGAATTCGAGCTCAATGAGGGGCTCTTCTGATTGGCTGAGGGCAGTAGACAGCGACCAATCAGAAGAGCCGCTCATATCTCATTGAGATACAATGGCGGATTTGTCGTCCATTGTATCTGAATGAGAAGAGAAGAGGACGTCGGAGCTGGAAGAAGACAGAAGATCCCCGGGGCCGGACGAAGAGGACGCCTGGCCGGACGGACGATCAGATGACTAAGAAGACATGTAAGTATGTGCGGACATGGGGGGGCTGTGTGGACATTAGTGGGGGTCGGCTGTGCGGACATGGGGGTTTTTTCGGACATTGATGGGGGCGGGCTGTGCGGACATGGGGGTGAGCTGTGCGGACATTGCTGGGGGTGGGCTGTGCGGACATGGGGGTCGGCTGTGCGGACATGGGGGTCGGCTGTGGGGACATTGATTGGGGCGGGCTGTGCGGACATGGGGGGGGGGTGGCGAATTGTGTGTAGCGGGGAGCGGAGGCGGCAATGCCGCCTCGGCTCTATGGTCCCCGGGGAGCGAGTTGCGGCTCAGGCAGCGACTCGCAATGGCCTCGCGGCCATTGCTCGCGCTACCTGAGCGGTAAATCGCTAAGGTTGTAGCCGGGGCTGTGGATGGATTTTGGGCCAGCGGCTCGCAATGGCCTCGCGGCCATTGCTCGCGCAGCATTGGGCGCTTCGCGCCCAATGTTAAATTCGTATCCACATGACGACATCGGAAAGTGCGCGCGAAGGGGCGCTTTTCCGATTCGCGATTATATAATAGATGAATCGTCCCTCCCAGGAAATTTTCATTTCTATCAGGCATGCCACAATATATATATATTATATGTCACGATTATATTCATATTTTCATATGTATGTATGGTATCATAAAGCCAAATAGTTCACACCCTATCATGGTTCTTTAGTAGCATACGAAATGAACACTCGGGAATCCTCACTTATCGCATTATATACTTTATACTACAACTCTCTTTCTTTGTATGTGAATATAATCCTAATAAACATATGCATCTGCATTACTCTTCCGACATACACGCAATGACAGCTTGCCAAAAAATCTCCTCAAGGGGAGCACTACACTGATCTGAAAACATTTTCTTGAACGACTGAGTCAAGGAACCATTCTCTAAGTCTCAATATATTCTCATGGGACATAGAAGATGTAATCAAACATGAAAAATATATGAATAAAGTTCTAAGGTTTCTATCAATAAAAATGCATAAGGTCATTCCTCATGTTCAAACCTTGTGGATATTGTACATTCAACTAGAGGATCCACTCCGGACTCTCCCGATCATGCAAGACACGTTCCCAATTGCCCCCCTAGTTGGCCTGAAAACTCTCTCAATGCCCTTAACCTTCAATAGGGTGAGATCCCCTTTATGGACTTCTCAAATATGCTTAGAGAGCCCTGAGAAGCCTGTTTTCAGAGTAGCAGATGTCGCTCCTATCATATGTTCAGACAATCTTTTCTTCAGTGTCCTAGTAGAACATCCTACAAATGATTTATTGCAACCCACATATGTGGCCAAATACACCACATGTGTGGTATTGCAGTTGGTGTATGCTTTTATTGGGAAATCCTAACCAGTGCTATAATTCTTAAAATACATGGCAACCTCTATGTGTTCACACAAATTACACTTGTTTCCTCCACATCTATATAAACCTTTCTGCCTAAACTACTGTAAGTGGGTTGAGATCTATTACTAATAAACTAATTTTAATATTAGTTTACTAATAAACATACTAGGGGATACTATATGATTATATATATACTAGCTGTGAGCCCGATGCGATTGCATCGGGATTCTAGAATCTGTGTATAGGGCATTGCTCGGGCTGCTGCAACGACTCCCAACGCCCCCTTTGCGGGCATTGCGAGTGAGTCGCGTGGGCGATGCGCGTCCACGAACAAAGCCACGGAGGTAGTGGCGTGTGCGAGGGAAGTCGCTACTGCAATTATATAATAGATTATCAGTATGTAATATATAATTTCCCTAACGCACTTCCGTAAGTTTCGGCACTGTTTACGTCGTTGTGGGCGTGGGCGCAGCGCCCACGCGACCTGTGAAGCATTGCCGGTGCCACTGATTCGCAAAGCCTCACTCGCAATGGCCGCCAAGCGGCCGTTGCGAGTCCTTGCAGAATAGGCGCGACTCACTAATGTATACATAACCACATACATAATACTTATAATTCCTATATAATCACATATATATATATAGATGGCGGGCCGATTCGAAAGAATCGGGTAGTCTAGAATCCATATATAGTATATTTACTAATAGTTAGGGGAGTGGGGTGAAATGAATTGTGTGTATACAGGTGGCTCAGTGGTTAGCAGTGAGTGGGGTGGCTCAGTGGTTAGCAGTGAGTGCGGTGGCTCAGTGGTTAGCAGCGAGTGCGGTGGCTCAGTGGTTAGCAGTGAGTGCGGTGGCTCAGTGGTTAGCAGTGAGTGTGGTGACATTGGTGAGCACAGTGGCGTGGTGCTGAGTGCAGCGCTGTGGGCAGAGTGGTCAGCACACACATAGATACATACACACACAGACACTTCGCCAGGGGCGGACCCAGACTGTAGTGGGCCCTGGTGCAAGACATAGTGGCAACAAATTAATGTAAACATATAGATTGTAATATTTATTTACAACGCAACCCTCAAAGAGCCCTGCATAAAGTATAAAGGCTTCCTCACACCCCTCCAAATATTATCATGCCCCCACAGAACCCTCCAGATATATTAAAATGGCTTCCATATTATATAATTGGCTATATATATTTTAATACATCATCCATAGTCCTCCATATATTATAATGCATTCCACGACCCTCCATATATTATAATACACCCGCATAGCCCTCCATATAGTATAAGGCAGTCCCATAGTCCTCCATATAGTATAATGGGCCCTCATATTCCTCCATATAGTATATTGCACCCCATACTTCTCCTATGTTATATTGCACATTACATAGTCTCCCATCACTGTATTCACGGGTTAAAAAAAAAAAAGTAAATACTCACCTCTCTTCTCCGCTCTGCACGTATCAGCACAGTGGCACTCAGTGATGACATCATCGTGCCCCACCATGCTGAGCTGCAAAAAGCAGACAGCTCAGCCAGGACTCGAGTGAAGAATGCTGCTGGCAGAGGCAGCCGGGACTATAGGAACGGGAGCGGCATCCGCGGGGAACTACCACTGGCGCACACACACCTTGTACGCACGTGCCTCCGCTCCAAATGCCTTGTAGACACGCGGCTCCACTCCACATGCCCTGCACATACGCCTCCGTTCCGTACACATGCGGCTCCTCTACAGGACGCCCCAGCATATGCGGCTCCACTCCATCCACCTTATGCACACGCGGCTTTACTCCATATGTCCCGCACATGTGGCCCTGCCTCATACTCACGCGGCTCTGCACACACGTGGCTCCGCTCCGTACACCTCGTACATACTCAGCTCTGCTCCGTACACCACGTGCACACTCGGCTCTGCTCCGTACACCACGTGCACACTCGGCTCTGCTCCGTACACCACGTGCACACTCGGCTCTGCTCCGTACACCACGTGCACACTCGGCTCTGCTCCGTACACCTTGTGCACACTCGGCTCCGCTCCGTACACCACGTGCACACTCGGCTCCGCTCCGTACACCTCGTGCACACTCGGCTCCGCTCCGTACACCTCGTACACACTCGGCTCTGTTCCGTACACCTCGTACACACGCGGCTCTGCTCCGTACACCTCGTACACACTCGGCTCTGCTCTGTACACCTCGTACACACTCGGCTCTGCTCCGTACACCTCGTACACACTCGGCTCTGCTCCGTACACCTCGTACACACTCGGCTCTGCTCCGTACACCTCGTACACACTCGGCTCCGCTACGTACACACTCGGCTCTGCTCCGTACACCTCGTACACACTCGGCTCTGCTCCGTACACCTCGTGCACACTCGGCTCTGCTCCGTACACCACGTGCACACTCGGCTCTGCTCGGTACACCTCGTACACACGCGACTCTGCTCCGTACACCTCGTACACACTCGGCTCTGCTCCGTACACCTCGTACGCACTCGGCTCTGCTCCGTACACCTCGTACACACTCGGCTCTGCTCCGTACACCTCGTACACACTCGGCTCTGCTCCGTACACCTCGTACACACTCGGCTCCGCTACGTACACACTCGGCTCTGCTCCATACACCTCGTACACACTCGGCTCTGCTCCGTACACCTCGTACACACTAGGCTCTGCTCCATACACCTCATACACTCGGCTCTGCTCCGTACATCTCGTACACACTCGGCTCTGCTCCGTACACCACGTGCACACTCGGCTCTGCTCCGTATACCTCGTGCACACTTGGCTCTGCTCCGTACACCTCATGCACACTTGGCTCTGCTCCGTACACCACGTGCACACTCGGCTCTGCTCCGTACACCTCGTGCACACTCGGCTCTGCTCCGTACACCTCGTGCACACTCGGCTCTGCTCCGTACACCTCGTGCACACTCGGCTCTGCTCCGTACACCTCGTGCACACTCGGCTCTGCTCCGTACACCTCGTGCACACTCGGCTCCGCTCCGTACACCTCGTGCACACTCGGCTCCGCTCCGTACACCTCGTGCACACTCGGCTCCGCTCCGTACACCTCGTGCACACTCGGCTCCGCTCCGTACACCTCGTGCACACTCGGCTCCGCTCCGTACACCTCGTGCACACTCGGCTCCGCTCCGTACACCTCGTGCACACTCGGCTCCGCTCCGTACACCTCGTACACACTCGGCTCCGCTCCGTACACCTCGTACACACTCGGCTCCGCTACGTAAACACTCGGCTCCGCTACGTACACACTCGGCTCCGCTACGTACACCTCGTACACACTCGGCTCCGCTACGTACACACTCGGCTCTGCTCTGTACACCTCGTACACACTCGGCTCTGCTACGTACACACTCGGCTCCGCTCCATACACCTCATACACACTTGGCTCCGCTACGTACACCTCGTACACACTCGGCTCCGCTACGTAGACACTCGGCTCTGGTCCGTACATCTTGTACACACTCGGCTCCGCTCCGTACACCACGTATACACTTGGCTCTTCTACATCCACACTGTAAATCCCTCCTGACATAAACTTCATCTCATCCAGCACCATGACAACCAGCACAGCAGAGTCCTGCATACACTGAGGAGCTGATCATGTGACCACTGACTCCTCCCCTCAATGTGACATCATCACAGGTCCTGTAAAAGCATAAAAGCATCACACGGGTTATCAATGCAGGTCTGTGTTCACATGGGCCTGGTTTTCCTGATTGTGTGTGGTGTGTGAAACCTGTCCGATGTACAGGGGGTTAACAGCTGAAGGGTTTTCATGAGCTGAGTAAAAAAGCTGAGTGTGAGTGCTGAAGATCCGATACATTCATGAGCCTAATGAGCGGCTGAACCTGTGGGGATGAGTGCTTTGCTGGGCTAAACCTGAATGGTGCACAGGGGGTTAATCACATCTCAGGTCTGTGTGTGAGTGAAGATGTGCTGATTGACTCACTGGGTTGCAGCTGGGAGTGAGTAGGCTGGATAGGAAGCTGCCAGGTGTCTGAGTGAGGAGAGGACGATTCAGAAGTTCAGAGCACTGCCATGTGAAGAGTGCTGGGAGCTAGTAGTAGTAGTAGTAGTAGTAGTAGTAGTAGTAGTATGGCCGCGAGGCCATTGCGAGTAGCTGGCCGAAAATCGAACCAGAGGCTCGGCCACAAAGGTAGCGATTTACCGCTCAGGCAGCGACTCGCGCTACATGAGCGGTAAATCGCTAACTTTGTGGCCGAGCCTCTGGTTCTATTTTCGGCCAGCGACTCGCAATGGCCTCGCGGCCATTGCTCGCGCAGGCTAACGACTCGCATTGGCCGCTACGCGGCCAATGCTTCGCTCGTGGTGACGTCACATAGTGACAAAGCCACGGCGATTTCGGGGTCCGACACGATTTTGCCTACGGCAATTATAGAGTACATATATATTATATATATATATATGGATATATATATTACAGTACAGACCAAAAGTTTGGACACACCTTCTTATTCAAATATTTTTCTGTATTTTCATGACTATGAAAATTGTAGATTCCCACTGAAGGCATCAAAACTATGAATTAACACACGTGGAATTATATACTTAACAAAAAATGTGAAACAACTGAAAATATGTCTTATATGCTAGTTTCTTCAAAGTAGCCACTTTTTGCTTTGATCATTCCTTTGCACACTCTTGGCATTCTCTTGATGAGCTTCAAGCAGCAAAGCACCCCCACACCATCACACCTCCTCCTCCATGCTTCACAGTTGGAACCAGGCATGTACAGTCCATCTGTTCACCTTTTCTGCGTCGCACAAAGACACGGTGGTTGGAACCAAAAATCTCAAATTTGGACTCATCAGACCAAAGCACAGATTTCCACTTGTCTAATGTCCATTCCTTGTGTTCTTTAGCCCAAACAAGTCTCTTCTGCTTGTTGCCTGTCCTTAGCAGTGGTTTCCTAGCAGCTGTTTTAACATGAAGGCCTGCTGCACAAAGTCTCCTCTTAACAGTTGTTGTAGAGATGTGTCTGCTTTGTGTGGCATTGACCTGGTCTCTAATCTGAGCTGCTGTTAACCTGCAATTTCTGAGGCTGGTGACTCAGATGAACTTATCCTCTGCAGCAGTGGTGACTCTTGGTCTTCCTTTCCTGGGGCTGTCCTTATGTGAGCCAGTTTCTTTGTAGCACTTGATGGTTTCTGCAACTGCACTTGGGGACATTTTCAAAGTTTTCCCAATTTTTCTCACTGACTGACCTTCATTTCTTAAAGTAAGGATGGCCACTCGTTTTTCTTTACTTAGCTGCTTTTTTTTTGCTATAATACAAATTCTAATAGTCTATTCAGTAGGACTATCAGCTGTGTATCTACCAGACTTCTGTAAAACACAACTGATGGTTCCAACCCCATTTTTAAGGCAAGAAATCCCACTTATTAAACCTGACAGGGCACACCTGTGAAGTGAAAACCGTTTACGGTAACTGCCTCTTGAAGCTCATCAAGAGAATGCCAAGAGTGTGCAAAGCAGTAATCAAAGCAAAAGCTGGCTATTTTGAAGAACCTAGAAAATAAGACATATTTTCAGTTGTTTCACACTTGTTTGTTAAGTAAATAATTCCACATGTGTTAATTCATAGTTTTGATTCCTTCAGTGTGAATCTACAATTTTCATAGTCATGTAAATACAGAAAAATCTTTGAATGAGAAGGTGTGTCTAAACTTTTGGTCTGTACTGTATATATATATATATATATATACATATATATATATAAAGTATATATATATATATATATATATATATATATATATATATATGATATAGTGTATATACACTATATCATATATATGATGAAAGCAGGTGGGATGAGTAACTCATGGTGTGATTTATTCATCTCGGTGGCTTATTCGCCCAGTATCTGAAATCATGCAGTACTACATTATCCTCTCGTATTTTACATTGTTTGGTATATTTACATCATATGTTAATTTTTTATGCTCGATTGTCTCTGCACTCTATACCACATGTGTGTGTCTTTTTGCCGTGTGTTAATAATGCTGTAACTTTTTTACATGTGTCTCTTTATCAGGATTCTAATTATCAATTTAATGTATATGTATTTGCTCTGAATTGCCTGTACTACTACGGGTTAACTGTGCACCAGTTAATAATGAAAGTGGTAACCACAATGAATGAAGGCTCCTTTATATAGAGTGTTTTTAATTTATTGTATTAGCCAATGAGTAAGGAACTAGCCTCCAAAACGCGTTCGGCCAGGAAGCTTATGTTTTTATGAAGAATCTAATAAAGGAACAATAGGAATGTACAGATTTGTGGCCCTGGTCCTTCCTTCTTTGATTATTATGCAGTGGAAGCCAGCCACATAACCAGGAGCCTGGGAATCCAAGGGTGTTTCAAGAGGTGACCAGCACTTCCCCTCCTCACCCCCTCTTAAGTGCTAATTGCAATTGTGCTTCCAATTGTGACAAATGACTGTGAGATGTGGACACTCATGAAAGACAGATAGAAAAATTGAAGCCTTTGAGGATGCTGTAGGCTTCTTCAAATCCCATACACTGGTAAAAACACCCACAAAGAGGTTCTTCATCATATAAACCCACAGATGTCCCTGCAAAGCAAAATCATCAGTCAGAAATTGACTTATCTTGGATGTTTAATGAAGTTAAATTCACTAGATAGGGAGATGCTACACAAAATGGTCAGTGGTTAAAGGTATCAGGTGACCCAAGGTCCAATGGTCAGAGGCGATCATGAATGACATAAAAATGAACATCAAGCAACTGAAATAATCATGGAAAACAAGAAATTATAGCGAGAAGCGACCTATAGAGCATCCAAGGGTTAGATACCACTGAACGAATAGATTCAGAGTCCTTATACAGGGGTCCTGAGATGTCTGCGTCCAACCAGATAAAGTGGAGATTTATATAGATATATAAATTGATGCTACTATGTGGATAAATAATGATTTTAAAAAATACAGCGTTATGATGCATTACACAGGTCAACAAAAAAAAAATTTTTTTCTGGTGTCCAAAATATTTTAATGAATTTGGGGTATTTTTGGGGTGCTGATTCTGAATATGCTATCAGTTTTGCCAGATTGGCTCAAGTTTTTGAGATTTTTGGTATCTTATTTATAGCACTTGTTGGTAAATGCGACGCATCATCTCATTAATTTCTTTGGATTAGTACTTGAACTGAGCAGTTCTCAATATAGTTTTGTGTTAATTAGTGTTCTAAAAGTTTGTTCATAGCTTGATTTTTGCACTAACTTTATGTTGTTGTCTGTTTTCCAGTGAAAAGCATGAACTCATCAAGAAGAAGTTGTCTTAACGATCCAGACTCATTCTGTTACATTTGTGGTGAATATACACTGACAAAACATAGAAGAAACATAACAGACTTGGGCACCACACATAGTGTGCAAAGCATGTATCGAATTATTACGAAAATGGAGCAAAGGACAAAGAACAAGCTTCAAATTTGGTGTTCCAATGGTGTGGAGAGAGCAAAAAAATCATCATGATGACTGTTATTTCTGTGCAGTGCAAGTACAAGGATTCAATAAGCATAAGAAACGAAAATGGGAGTATCCTAACATGGAATCTGCAAGAAGGCCTGTCCCTCATTGTGAAGATGTGCCTGTACCTGTGTTTACCATGTTACCTGACCTTCCCCACCTGATGATGATGAAATGCAGGGTATGGAGCTAAGCATTAGTTCTGGAAGTGAACTAGAATATGAAGGAAGTTTCAGAACACCTACGCAATTTACCCAAGGAGAGCTCAACGATCTAATAAGAGACCTCAACCTCTCAAAAAGTGCATCCGAACTTTTAGCTTCAAGGCTAAGTGAAAAAAATTGTCTGACGCCTGGAACTAAAATTACATCTTACAGGACCAGAGAAGAAGCACTTCTTCCATTTTTCTGTGAAGATGACCTACTTGTATATTGTAAGGATATTCCTGGCCTGATGCTGCAAATGGGTTTACAAGTATATCGTCCTGTAGACTGGAGGCTTTTCATAGATAGTTCTAAAAGGAGTTTGAAATGTGTTTTGTTGAACAATGGCAATCAGTGTGCATCTCTTCCAGTAGCTCACTCAACTAAACTTGCAGAACAATACCAAAATGTCAAAATGGTCTTGGAGAAACTGTGCTACCATGAACATTCGTGGCTGATATGTGTTGATTTAAAAATGGTCAACTTTTTACTTGGACAGCAAAGTGGATACACAAAGTATCCTTGCTTCATCTGCATGTGGGATAGTAGAGCAAAACATCAGCACTGGGAGAAACTGAATTGGCCTCCAAGGGACACCTTGACAGTAGGAGCATCAAACATAGTGAACGAACCTTTGGTGGACAGGGAAAAAATCATTCTACCACCACTTCACATAAAGTTAGGATTAATGAAGCAGTTCGTCAAGGCATTAGACAAAGATGGTAATTGCTTCATGTACATCTGCAGATCTTTCCCTGGTCTTAGTAGCGAAAAACTGAAGGCAGGAATCTTTGATGGTCCTCAAATTCGGAAACTCATTAAAGATTCAAATTTTCCTAAGGAAATGAATGACATTGAAGCTGCTGCATGGTGTAGTTTTGTGTTGGTAGTGAAGAACTTCTTGGGAAATCAAAAGGCAGACAATTATGAAGAACTGGTACAAAACATGCTATTGAGATTTAGAAATCTGGGTGTACACATGAGCATTAAATTGCATTATCTTCACAGTCACTTGGACAGATTTCCAGAAAACCTTGGAGATTTTAGCGAAGAACAAGGGAGAGATTTCATCAGGATATTATGGTGATGGAGGAAAGGTACCAAGGCAGATGGGACAGACATATGATGGCTGATTACTGCTGGAATCTACAGCGTGACTGCCCCCAATAGCTCACATAGAAGAAAATCATATAAAAAGCGCTTTTCCAGCGATTAAATGTCTATCTTTCATGTCTTGTTCATTTTTGAAGATTACTTTCTAAAACTAGTTAAAATAAACTAAAATCAACATTTACTTTGTTAAATTTATTGTATTCATGACAATATCAATAAAGTTAATGCGCGTGTAGCAAATTACGTCATTTTTTTACACATTTTACGAAAAATCTCAAAAACTTGAGCCAATCTGGCAAAACTGATGACATATTCAGAATCAGCACCCCAAAGTTACCCTAAATTCAATGAAATTTCTTTGGCACCAAAAATGCTGTTGACCAGTGTTATAATTAGAATTGTATCTATACCTGCAATCTATAAATGATTCCGGGATTCTTAAAACAACCCTTCTCATGCCCTTGATCCCTAACTTTGGTACATTACAATTTTAATTTTTATTTCTATCACATATATTAACTTCATTAATTTTTGCAGCTAAATACATAGTTTTACTGAATAGTCATCTGGATCATTTTAGAGCCAAAACAATTTCAACAAAGCCCCCTTTCCAGACATTTGGTATTAAATAACCTGTGATTTGGCAAGAGAAAACACATTCTTTCAGTAAGTCAGCTGAGGTAATGTAAGCTTATCTTAAATGCAAAAAGCTGATTTACACATTTCTTCTATAAAACTTTACAACAAAATTGCAAGTGTATCGCTATAAAACTTTTTTCTATTTAAGTTAAAATGTGTAAAACATTCATTGCATCAGTACTGCTAAGTGCTGAAAATCATCCAATCCTTAGGTAATTCTTAACATCAGCAACATCATTGGCCTTTATTTATAGAGTATTTGTGCTGAAATTCTTATTTAATGGAGAGCGGTGTGATTCCGGCTGCTTTTACACTCAATGCTATTTTACATCTGTTAAAAATAGATTTACTAAATGTGTATCCAGTAGAAACCACAGTCACCGACTGTACAAAAAATGTTAAAAAGTGAATATACTCTTTATTCTGCGGTTTCATTTTCCAATTCTGATATCATATTGATACAATGTTTGCTTACTGTATAAGATTGTATAAGACTGCAAGACATTACACAATATTAACCGCTGCCAAAAGAATTTAACACAAAATAAAACAGTTTGGAAGAAATCATCTTTATTGCTTAGCTCAACAATTGTGGATGTTCCTCTTCCATCCAGGAGAAAGCTGCTCTCCAGCTGTTTATGGGATCAAAGTGATCAAAATATCCATCCAATCATCTGCACCCAATTAGAAACCTCTCAAAGTTCAATACTCGGTTGAATTGTCATGACATATAAAGAGATCTCAAGACGATATACACAATTAGCAAATTTTGAAGGCCTTCTTACAATGAGATAGGAATAAATAACAAATGATAGCCTCCCCCCTCCCCCATTTCGTTCTTTCATCACATTTGGCGTTTATACCATGGAAATGTCTCTGTACAATTTTATTCATTATTGTTAATAAAAAATAGAAAATAGTCACAATTATTTAAAAAAAAAAAACCTGTGCATAAATCAATGGTAAGAATAATATTGGAATCTTTGCAATATATCTTTTTATAGAAATATAAATACCTCATGACCTCATAACTCACACCAACAAAGAGCTAAAAATTGTCTTAGTCAGGGCAAGTGCCTATTCTTTCTATTATATTTTTTCGCTGTCTATATGTTAGCACTAGTGAGGAACGAGTAGCTAAATATTCGCACTCGCTATACTCCTAACGAGTAGTTTTTAATATTTGCATATTTGTCTGAATAGCGAGTCTAATTTTAGTCAATTAGTGATAGGCTCTGCCCACACACTTCCAGCTATAAAACGAGTCTTTCCAGGACAGGGCAGGAGGGTGGGTTTTTTTATGATTTCAATGAGTAAAACACCTTGCTGTGCCCCCAGAGAGACCCTAACATTCAATCTGCTCTCACTGAGGTGCCAGCTCACTTTGTGCAGTGAAGGAAGCTGTCAATTTGTGTCAGATCGATAACGATCGACACATCACTCACGAGCACCAGTGATACTCACCGAGTAACGAGTATTGTCAATACCGTACTATTCGCGAATAGTAATGATTACACTCGCTCATCACTAGTTAGCAATTAAGCACAAGCTGTGTGCTCCATCCTGAGAAGTGCACCTCTCAGCAAAGAGGGTTTGTTTGAGTAATGTGTGGGGATCTGAGGACCTATTTGTAATTATTAGGGCAGTGAAACTTAACAAAAGAAGTTTGCCTATATGCCCCCTAGGTTGTTGGAAGATACAAAGAGGGGAGTGCATATGGGGTGGTAAAAGAGGAACACCAAGGATTTACCTATAGAGATCCACTCACCTTGGGAGGTTGTGAGGGTCACAACCACCTGAACACACTTGGCCGCTGCAGAAGCCGTGAAGGATGCAAAGGTGTTTTTTGTCTGGTGGTTAGGCGTAGGATGTACATGTGGCACCCCGCAACGAGTGCGTCACAAGAGGGTATTGCAGCCATAAATGCAGCCGCAATATTCTCTGACTCAGCAATGATCCGGTTAACATAGAGATCCAACCCTACATGCAACACCTAGAACAGAGGGCCAATCATAGGTCCTGGGGGGTGGAGTGTTAGGGTAGTGTAGTAGAACACACAATAATCTAGACAGAGATGAGAAGAGAAGAGTCTAGAACTCGGAGGAGAATAGACTAGAACTTGGAGAGGAGCGGGGGCTCCGCACCCCGTGCGGGCCCCTGGGCCGTCACCGGTCGGGTGTCAGCACCTGAGGTCTTAATTACCGGGATTGGGCATTATCTACACGGGTTCCCAAAAGACTCCCGTGCCCACAACTCACAGCCGGTTCACTGGTACCGAAGCTGGCAGCAGTTCACCTCTGCCACGCGAACCAGAAGCGTGGAGGAGCAGCTTCAAAGGAGCACCCCACCACCAGCCAACTTCCAGTCGTCTAACCAGCGGTGTACCCACTGAGGGATCCAAGGGTCCCCAAAACATCCAGAACGTACATCATGGATAGGGCATTGAAGCAGCCTCCCCGTACCCGACCTGGTATTCCTGGGCGACACTGGCAACCAAATAGGTAGAATGGAGGAACACTGCAGATCTCTAAGGGACACCATCACTGCTGAGTCCACCTGGTCTACTACTCAACCACTGTATGCCATGTACTGCCTGCTGGTTACAGTAAAGACCCGTTGCAGAGACTTTCTGTGTCCGTGCTTCCTTATGAACTGTCCGTCCGCACTAAAAGGTAACCGCAGCTGCCGCACAACATCTTGAGCAGCTCCAGCCTCTGGGGATCACCGCTCAGCCTGTGGGGAGCGTAACATCTTGCTGCTGTCCATCCCCCGGAGGTTTTGCAGCGTCGGTAGTCCTTACCGAAACTACTCATAGGTGGCGTCACAAATAAATTAAAACCCCTTTAATCTGTTCCACCAAGACGTCCTCACTTTTGATCTGCACTACACCGGGCCCCACTACCGGCAGGTGCGGTCCACCCGTGACAAGGAGGAAGGAAGCATCGCCTGTCTAAACCGGAGTCCCGGCCACGGTGAGTCATACATATGATTACTCACGTTTGGTGTGTTCGGATCCCTAATGTTTTCTAATAATAATTTCTTGATGAGGATGCCGTGAAGATTATCTTTTATATATGTTTTTAGCGATACTTATTGCTATATTGCTATATTATAATTTAATAATAATTATATAATATGATTTATAATATTTATTGCTATATTATAATTTTTTTCTTTCTTTCCTTAATGGTTGTTATAAATAGTAGGCTGTTAGATCATCTGTAAGATTATGCCCTGATGAAGTAGCCTGCAGGTTACGAAACGCGTAGGCAAACTGTGTGCGGTGTGTGGTATGTGAATAAAAGGACTCTTCATTATCCGGTCTCCTGTGGTCAGCGCAGAAAAACTACCGATTATCCATATTTTTTCTCAGGTTGTTGAGCACTTTGACGGTGTCCACAAACACCAGTCCCCTGCAGTTCACCTGGATGAACCAGGCTGTGTAGTATCTCACTGCTGCCATCAATTATGGAGACACGGGGGTCAATAGGTGTTGTCATTTGCTGGCATGGACGCCTTTAGGAAGACCACATGGACTAGGGATCATCCCACTGGATGCCTGAACTCCTTACCCATGGGCAGAACACTACTCAGAAAACACAGAATGAGGGAACCACACATTGGTAAGACTTTATTGGACCCCAACAGTCATATAACACATACCCAGCAAGAACACACCATGTAACAGGCAAGAGAGTCTCACCCTTCCACTGGCTCATCAGGAATTTGAATATTCATGCCTTCAGGGCCAACTACCCCAGTCCATCAGCACCCTGCTTTTGGCGAGCACAGATGCAGAACGGAATAGAGGCAAGCTTAGGAAGCTAACTGAGTGCAGCAAAGTCTGTAGCCAGGTGACTATGTTGTCCCAAACTGGGTTTCTTACAGCCAAATCCTAGGATCTTAGACTGAGGCCATGCAGACTATGAAGACACAATGTGATCATGGCAGCCAGAAACTAAGTTCTTAAGACGAACTCATGAAGATGCAATGTGATCCTCTAGCCAACACCGAAGCCCCTGGACTGAGTCATCCTAGCATATGAACAACTGGTGACTGGAGCAGTCCTTTGCATATCCGGAGCCTTCACGTTAGGATATATTGTGTTCCTACACGATTGGTGGAACACCGCTGTTCTCTTATTGGTGGGCAATTCAATCCGACAGCATAATTCCCCTCTGAATGATGTAGAAGCGGGGGGGGGGGGAATGAGGTCATTTACATTTAGTTAGCAATACACAAACTCAGACAATTGAGGCACTGCACAGTCTGATAAGAAACAATGACTCACTTCTTATGAGTCAGCAAACAACAGAACAATATATCTGGCCAAATTAAGAATATTAACCCACGACACGCGTTGAAAAACGCTGTGTCATCACAACAACATACGCTGACTGTATGTGCTGTGTATGAGTGATATACAGGTGGTTTACTGTAATTTTCTTTTGATGAAAGCTTTATTTATCTGGATTTGGTTTTATCTGCTCACTTTTAGTATTAGGGATTAAGCTGACTTTGGCCATTTCTTCAAAAGTAGTCGGTCTGACCCACAGTAATACTAAGTAATACTAAGTCCACTTTTATTTAGTGTGTTACGCTGAATGTATACTTCTGAATTGTAATTAACTATTAAATGTATGTGACAGTGTATTCATAGACTAACATGAGCAAGACGTATTCCAAAATAAATTCTTTTGACTATATTTGTCCAGTTTACATTGTACTGTGTAATTTTTGGATCTTACAAAAAACGTGGATATCCACATTTTTTTTTTTTTTTTAATAATTCTTCATTTAGAACGTTAAGAAATATAACATCAGAAAAACATAAAAAATCCAAACAAGAGTACGTTTACCACATGTTCTATGCTGTAAAGCAATTTGTGCATTGCTCGTGGGAGTACTTGCTAGGACCGTATGCAGTAACAATAGATGACCCTACAAGGAGCAATCGTCAGACCATTAAGAACTTAATAGTCCAGAGTAGTGGATTTTTGAAAATAAAAATTCAAATTAGGAGGATAGGGAACAGGGACAGTAGAAACAGAAACCATCATGGAGAATTAAAAATCAGAGAGAAGATGAAAGGAAAATGATTCAAAAGAGTTTCAGGTGGGAGGGAATGGGGAGGGAGAAGAAAGAGGTCAAAACCAGCTGTGAGTATGGGTAGGGAGAGGGGAGGGTATGGGACATAAAAAGTGGGAATCCCGAGAGGGGACCTACCTCCTCAGGCTGACCACTATGCCCTGCCAACTCAAGGTGAAACATAGTCCCTATCTAGTAGGGCACGATAATGCTAAGATTGTTGAAAATCCATCCAAGCCAACCATATGGACCCAAAATCAGTTTGAGAGTCCCGTATGAAGGATGTCAAATCCTCCATATACATCAGTTCGTTAACCCCTCTGAGAACTTGCGGGATAGATGGTATTTTGGTCTTCCCCCAGAACACTGGTATACAGGATCTGGCTGCAATAATTAGAAATTTGAGAAGGGAGTTCTTATATGTGGTCATAGTAACTTCACAATGTGTAAGAGGATCAATGTAAGTGTTAGGGGTATTTAATAAAGTGGGAACCACTAAGGAGTAAAGTTATATAAAATTTTCACCTTTATTACATACAAAAGTAATTACATACATGTTAGATATAAAGTGACAGTTATGGAGATCCCAAATGGGCTGCGGACAGGTGGTCACATTTGTGGATATACTCAGAGGTCAGCATAAAAACCAAATGGTATCAACCAGACATATTAGGATAAGTACTAGTCAGAATGACAACCATATACCAGTCAATCACTCACCCATCTCATATGTCAAAAAAGACCTCCTTGGATTACACCTGAATGTCCAGCCACGCAGCACACTCCTACGACCGTTTCACAACGCTTGTTCACGGGGACTGATCGTCAGCATGATTTTAGCCTTTTATAATAAGCACCAGCACAAAAAACCGCCTTCTTACAGTGGCGATACGTCACTTCCGCCAGAAAAAGGGGGCAGGCGCTGCATGAGGCCTCGCGTCTATGACGCCGATCTCGCGCATGCGCAGAATCACCGCCCGGACATTCACCGCTAGAGCGCTGCATATTTAGTTAACAATATCCCTCCGGCGGCCATTTTGAAGGAAACAAGTGCCATGGACTTAAATTAGAAAACAGAACAGAGAGTCTCTCATGGATTCGTTCATTCTAATGAGGGAAACTTTTAGCCTAATATTACTACAGGGAATTCATTCATAAAACAAGCGATGACCATTCATTTCATTCATTACTAAGCATACACACTACATTTTGTTCTGTACCTAATCAAGGTTACAGAATCCAAACTTAGCGATAGAAAATTACACAATGCAAAATCATACACAAAATTAGTGATAGGGGTGTAGAAAAAAGAGGGGAATAAAAGTTGTATACATATATATAAAAGGACAAGGTAATTACAAGGTGAATATAAATAAAAATTATATAAGACACAGCCAAGGCTGTGAAAAATAAGTACTTTAAACATAAGCTTGTGCACATATTACCTCTACCCAGTGAAAACCCTCTGAATCATCCACTTTTATTTTATAATATATAAGTTTACATTCATATCAAGGAATAAAACATTACAAATACATTTTTTTTAAAAATTCCCTTATTTTTTGAACAGCAATTCTGGAGATTCTCATTAAATCCTGATATGCCCCTGTAACACTCTGTTCATATTTCCTCCAGGGCTATTTGATCCAAAGCTGACGATTTCATACACAAGGTCCCTTTCATAGAAGGTTATCAAGTTCTCCACAAAAAACTAAAATATACAAACAATAATTAAAATCATGTATAGCAGTGGGAACACACACTTTTTCACGCCGACCTAATACTTAACTTCAGCACAGAAGGATAAACCAAACTCATAAAAAAAGGAGCATAACTAATCATTTCGTTAAGCCCTCTGGGGACAAGTGTATCAAGTTTGACCAACCATTTGCACTCTTCCTGTGCTAATGTTTTGGCCAAATCACCCCCTCTAATGCTGGCCTTTACTCGATCAATTCCTTTTATACTCAAACCCTTTGGATTAGATCCGTGATACTACCTAAAGTGCTTCGGCAAAGTCTTTAAAGTTTCAATATTAATGACTTTTGCGGCTCCCTCAATGTCACGCACATGCTCACGTGCCCTAATACACATCTGCCTTGTGGTCAGACTAATGTAAATCTTTCCACAAGTACATGTGGCATGGTAAACCACGTGAGTCGTGCTACACGTAATGTACTTAGATATCCTGTGTACCTCTCCCCCAGAGGAACAAAACTCTTTAGCTCGTTTTACATTGCCATGAGTACAAGCTAAACAATCACCGCAAGGGTAACACCCCACTAGCGGTCCAGTTTTTCTTTCCCCAAATAAATTATTCCTTTTGGGAATGTAATGACTCGCACGCAGGATATCCCTCAGATTCTTTCCTCTTCTGGAGGTTAGCATAGGTCTAGTTGAAACGTGTTTTGCTAAGATAGGATCTGTAGATAATACCGACCAATGTCTATTCAAGGTTGACCTAATGTTACACCAGTTGAATGTTGAGATGAACCGAATGTGACCATTCTCAGGACCTTTGACCCTGGATTGGAAAAGTAATTTTTCCCTCACAATATTTTTTGCCCTCACATATCCTTGTTTTATGGATCGATTGCTGAACCCTCTAGATTTAAACCTACCACGTAGGTCATCTGCCTGTCATTCAAACCTGTCATCACTTGAACATATGCGTCTCACTCTGAGGAACTGACCGACTGGGATAGCTTTGATGGTACTTTCTGCATGTGCTGATATGGCATGGAGGAGAGAATTTACGGCAAAACATTTTTGAAACACATCTGTTTGTATTATGCCATCATCATCCACCTCCAATGCCACATCTAAAAAAGTCATGCATTTTTAGTGTGCCTGGTATGTTAATTTGATGTTCAAGTCGTTCTTATTGAGGACATCCATGAATCTATCCAAGTCTGATCTAGACCCCTGCCATATAAAAAGCAGATCATCTATATATCTAAACCAACATAGAATGTCTTCAACACCCACAACATCTCCATATTGGAACAAAGACCGTTCCCAGCTTCCCAAAAATAAATTTGCATATGAGGGAGCACATGCCGCCCCCATTGCTGTTCCTCGCTTTTGCACATAGAAATGGTCATTGAATACGAAGACGTTGTGGGTTAGAACGTACTCAAGTAATTCCTCAATCAAGGCACACAAACTAGCTTCCCAGTCGGTCATTCCCAAGAAAAGACCCACAGCTCTCATTCCATCCACGTGCGCGATACTGGTGTAAAGAGATTCGACGTCGGCTGTTACCAGCCACATATCGTCCGTTAACACCATCCCTTCCAATTTGGTCAAAATATCAGTAGTATCTCGCATGTAAGACGGAAGAGTGGCGACAAGTTTTTTTAAAAAAAGAATTCAATAAACCTGCAAGAAAGTTCACATAAAACCCTATTGCCTGAGACGTTGGGGCATCCAGTGGGGTTGTTCAGGTCCTTGTGCAGCTTTGGTATTAAATAAAAGGTTGGTGTCTTTGGTTCTTCCACTAACAACCCTTCAAAAATCTTTTTGGAAATTACACCACCGCCAAAGGCTCTCTGTAAGATTACCATCAGTTCAGCAATAAATCCAGGTGTAGGATTATGTGATATTTTCTGATATGTATCTTTATCATTCAATTGTTTGTAGGCCTCCTTCTCATAAAGAGTTTTGGGCCATATCACCACATTCCCTCCCTTGTCAGCATTTCTAATAATTACATCATCAAGATCTTTAAGTTCTTTTAATGCCCTCCTTTGCATAGGTGTTAAATTATCTCTTCCCCCATATTTTGCAAGTTTTTTAAAATCTTCCATTACCAACTTGGTGAAGATTTCCACCTGTGGGCATGCTGCCAATGAGGGGAATGTGGTTGATCTGAATACCAAATTGATTGGGAACATACCTGGTGGTATGGGTAAATCATCTCCCAAATCCTCAAGGTCAGTTAAGGTCTCTTGCTCAAGTCTCACAAGGTCCATCTCATCCTCCGCTGTTCTGTCATGTAACTTCTTTAAAATCAATTTGTGTGCAAATAATTTAGGTCCTTCACGGCTGTAAAATAATCAAAATAATTTTTAGGGACGAAATTTAACCCTAGTCTCAGGACCCCAAGTTGGGCATCAGAGAGGTGATCAGGAGACAAATTAATTACCTCCAGTTGGTTGGGTTTTCTCTTGCTATCCTGAGGGTTCACTGGGGAATTATTCTTTCTCTATTAGGCGGTTTAGGTGCAACATCTTCAGGTTTTCCTTTATTAGCCCCATACTGCACTCTATTCGCATTTTCTCCCCCTGCAACCTCCAACTCGCGGTCATCTACCGACCCCCGGGATCCACCACCTCCTTTCTTGACCACTTCAACACTTGGCTTCTCCACTTCCTCTCCTCCGACATCCCCACCATCATCATGGGCGACTTCAACATCCCCATCGACACCCCCGACCCGCCTACCTCCCGACTCCTATCTTTGACCACCTCCTTCGGCCTCTCCCAATGGTCCTCCTCAGCCACTCACAAAGACGGCCACACGCTTGACCTCATCTTCTCCCGCCTCTGTTCCCTCACCGACCTCTCAAACTCACCCCTCTTCCAATCTGACCACAACCTGTTGACCTTCTCCTCCCTCTTTCCCCCCTCCTCACCCCCCCTCTCCGAAAACTCAGTCACCCACGCAGAGACCTAAAAGCCATCGATTTCAACTCACTCTCCCACTCTCTCCTCCCTCTCATGGACCTTGCCTCCTCACCCGACGTTAACACTGCCGCCACCCTCTACAACTCCACACTAACTGCGGCTCTCGACCAGGCTGCCCCCCTCACACACACAAAAACCCGCACAAACAGACAACCCTGGCTCACCCCTCTCACAAAAGAGCTTCGCCGAACGTCCAGGGTCGCTGAACGGAGATGGAAGAAATCCCACTCCACGGCCCACCTCACAATCTACAAGCAATCCCTCTCCAACTTCAAGGACGCACTCACTGCCGCAAAACAAACCTACTTCTCTTCTTTAATCAACACACTGTCCCGAAACCCCAAACAACTATTCAGAACCTTCAACTCCCTTCTCCGTCCCCCAGCACCTCCTCCTTCCCCCCTCATCTCCGCTGACGACTTCGCCACCTTCTTCAAACACAAGATTGATAAAATTAGAGAAAGCTTTGTCCCAACGTCCCCCCAACCCACCACCATTACCGCCCAACCCTCCTTGACCAAAGGAAGCTTCTCCAACGTGACTGAAGCCCAGCTCTCCACCCTCCTGTCACGATCTCACCTCACCACCTGTGCCCTCGACCCTCTCCCTACCCATCTCATCCCAAACCTCACCACCGCCCTCATCCCTGCCCTAACCAAACTCTTCAACCTGTCACTCACTACTGGCGTCTCTCCCTCTTCCTTCAAACACGCCTTGATCTCACCCATCCTCAAAAAACCCTCCCTCGACCCATCATCCGTCACCAACTACCGCCCAATATCCCTTCTCCCTTTCGCTTCCAAACTACTCGAACACAAACCGTCCACTCTGAACTGTCGCTTACCTATCCTCCCGCTCCCTCTTCGACCGCCTGCAATCTGGTTTCCGACCTCATCACTCCACCGAAACTGCCCTTACTAAAGTCACCAATGACCTCCTGACCGCAAAGAGGAAAAACACTACTCCGTCCTTCTCCCCCTCGACCTATCCGCCGCCTTTGACACAGTCGACCACTCCCTCCTACTCCAAATCCTAGAATCCCTTGGCATCACCGACCTCGCCCTCTCCTGGATCTCCTCATACCTTACGGACCGCACTTTCAGCGTCACCCACGCCGACACCTCTTCCACGTCCTACCCACTTACTGTCGGCGTCCCCCAGGATCGGTACTTGGACCGCCACTTTTCTCCATCTACACCCTCGCCTAGGTCAACTCATTGAGTCTCATGGCCTCCAGTACCATCTCTACGCCGACGACATCCAGATCTACCTCTCCGGGCCCGACATCACCTCCCTTCTGTCTAAAATCCCCCAATGCCTGTCCGCCATCTCATCCTTCTTTTCTGCTCGCTTCCTCAAGTTGAACATGGACAAAACAGAGTTCATCGTCTTCCCCCCCAGCCGCCCTCCCCCTCTGCCAGACCTGTCAATCCGAGTCAACGACTGCTCTCTCTCCCCAGTCCCCCACGCAAAGTGCCTCGGGTCACCCTCGACTCCTCCCTCTCCTTCAAGCCCCACATCCAAGCCCTTGCCACCTCCTGCCGACTCCAACTCAAGAACATCTCACGCATCCGCCCGTTTCTTAACCACGACACCGCCAAAACTCTCTTGCACCTCTCCACTCTATCCTGAACTCAGCTGCCCGTCTAATCCACCTGTCTCCTCGCTACTCCCCTAGCTCCCCTCTCCGCATGGCACTTCACTGGCTCCCCACCCCCCAAAGATCTAAATTTAAAATCCTAACCCTGACTTACAAAGCCATCCACAACCTGTCCCCCCCTTACATCTCCGACATGGTCTCCCAATACCAACCTGCACGCAACCTACGCTCCTCACAAGAACTCCTCCTCTCCTGCCCCCTCATCTCATCCTCCCACAACCGCATACAAGACTTCTCCCACGCCTCCCCTAGACTCTGGAACTCCCTCCCCCAGCACGTCAGACACTCGCCTACCCTCAAGAGCTTCAAAAAGAACCTGAAAACTCATCTATTCCAACAAGCCTACAACCCATGATGAGACCCAGCGCCGCTCCACCAACCGCTTGGCGCTTCCCCCCCCTATCGTGTCTTCCCCCACCCCCGTAGACTGTGAGCCCTCATGGACAGGAACCTCTCCCGTCGTGTATCAGCAAGCATTGTCTGCTCATATGTACTGTACCTGTCCTTGTTACCCCCACTCCTTATGAAAAGTGCCATGGAACCAATGGCGCTATATAAATAAATAATAATAATAATAATTCTCTGAACCATCTGTAGATACTACTGAGACACATGAATTAGTTCTCGATCTCTCTTTACGTGGTGTCCCTTTTCTCTATTTATAGACCACATTGTTTTGGAGGTCAATCTGATCTCTTTTAAACTTTTTGGTTTTAGTAGACCGTATTTCTTTCTCCCATTTAATCATCTCCTGGTCTAACTCTTTAATTATTTTCTCCAATATGTCTGGAGTGGAATCGACTTTCATGAGGGTCTGCACCGCATCTATTTCCTTCTCAATGTCAACAATGGTTTGACCATTCAATTTGCAAAACAATTCTATAAATCCCCAAGAACAATTGTTGGACAGCTCTTCCCAACTTTTCTTAAACCACTCATCCTGGATTTCAAATGAAGGAAACACTTGTATGCTGAGTCCCCGTGGTATAAGGCCCCTCCAGATATAGTGTTCCAGAAAGGCCTTATTCCACCAGAACCGAGTCCTTCTGTGCATCAGCTGTTTCAATTTATCAACACGAACTGTGTGTGTTCCCTTGCTAGTATCAGGAACCGTCTTGGTCTCTCCACCGAACACTTCATTAGTTTAAATTTATAAAGTGTTAGGGGTAGTTTGATAGAAGAGAACAGCTGTATGATGTTCTCAACCTCAGGCCAAAAGGGCCAAATAGCCTCATAATCCCAAAAAATATGTGAGAGGGTTCCAATCTCCCTTCGACATCTACCACAATCAGTGCTATGTTCCAGATACATTGCATTAAGTTTAACCGGGTTCTGTACCACCTTCACAGTATCTTGTAATTAGCCTCCTGAAACTTAGAACTAATGGAAGTGCTGTGAGTAAGTGTATCGCCCCAGGGCGAGGGATACTCGGGTATCAGGCGACAGAAGGGTTAACTTTGTCACGGGGAATGGCGGCCGTGCCTGGTCCAGTGTCCTGGGGACTATTCTCTTGAAAAGGGGGAATTATTTACAAGGATTATGTACAGTTTGTCGTGACGCCACCTGCAGTACCTGGTGAGATGTCACCAGCGCCGCCACAGTCCTCCGGAGGTCGGTGTATTGCGGCAGTGATGGTGTAGTCCTCCGCAGGCAGGACTGGACCTCCGGGGCAGTGTGATTAGGAGAGACAGTGGAGCTGAATGGAGTGTAGTGGAGCTGAGTTTGTGGAGGGAGAGTTGGAACAGTCTATGAGGGCTCAGGGGTGGAGAAGAAGGATGCACACACACAGAAGAGGTCTCTTTTACCTTTTAATGATGTTGTTCAGGTAAATCTGTCCAGGGCACCAACGGGTTACAGGGTTGCACAGTGTGCTCCCACAGCAAGTGGGTATAAGGCCTCCTCTGCTCTGTAGTGATGGTTGAAGCACAGCCTGCTTGTAGCCCAAACTTGCCTCCTCTTTCTTCCTGACTGTAGTGTCTGCCTTCCCTCCTGTGCGGTCTCTGGGATGCCCTTTCTGAACACTGCGGTACTGTCTGCTGTGTCTGGCTCCCTCTATTGCAAAGTATTCACTGATCTCAGGGAGGCTCCACAGACTATTTGCATATTCATGGCTCTCTCTCTTGACTTTCAGGGGAGAATCAAATTGGGTAGCCGAAGCCTCCATGGTGTGACGGGGTTCTCTGTGGTCATATAGTATCCCACAGGTGCGGATCCCCAATATCCGGTGATTCTCTGGGTGCAACTCTTCTCTGAGTTCCTCGCTCCCTCTTAGCTCTCTCTCTCTGCTCCTCGCCTTCATTCCCACTTTGGCTCGTGGAATGCTGAAGGGCCACTCCGGGTCACTGGCTTGGGTCTGAACGCAGCACCGACTCGGGCCTGAACGCAGCACCGACCACCAGGACTTCCTTGCAGCTCTTCTAGCGTCTGCAACACTCTAACTAACTCCTCCCCCAGAAGCAGTATTTATAGGGGATCTTGCCTAAAGTCAGCAAGTGGGGCTCCCCCTACTGTGCCGGGGTGGAAGGTGTTGTATGTAGTAGGTACCTGCTGTGGAAACCCAGCTGTGCATTAGGGAGATCTGTGACTACCTGCGTGAGCAGGGCACCACATAAGCTGGAATACCCTTGTGATCTGTTCATCTGAAAAGGTGAAATTTAGTTCCCTTTCCCATTGTGAGATGAAAACTGGTGGACCCTGGTCCTGCATAGAGCTCAGCAGAGAGTAGAGTAGGGATAAGGCATGTCTGAGTGGTCCCTGGTTCGAGCACAGTGATTCAAATTGTGTCCTAGGTTGATTATAAAATGACCTAGGGGTAATGATTGCAGATGAGTGTCGTATTTGGAAGCATCTCCACCAACCCAATCTGGTCGGTTCCTCCCAAGACAACAGTTCGCCCAAAGACGGCCACTCATCACTGCCTCCCATGGCCTCCTCTCTCTCTCATCTGACTGCTATCCATAAAGCAAAAGTTTTGTCAGAACTGGCAGTCAAAAAATTGGGGTGGTTTAGAATAGGTGTGAGCAGTGAGCAGGGAGGGAGAATTGAGGATCACAGAGGTAAAGAATTGCAAACCCGAACTGTGATTCCAATGGTTGGATGTGTCAGAAAGGGGGAAGGAGGGAGCCGATGCCATCACCCAAGGGAGTCTATCCAATGGAGTTAGTCTGAAGCTTTGTTCTATTTGTACCCAAGCTTTGTGTGCACTATTCCTATACCAGTCAATCATTCTGGACAAATGCACCGCTGTGTGATAGCGTTTAATGTCCGGAAGACCTATGCCCCCTTTCACTTTTGGTCTAATGAAGATAGCCTTTCCTACTCTGGCGGATCTGCCATCCCAGATTAATTGACATTGGATGCAGAAAATCTGTCTAAAGAAGTCTTAGGGAATTTTAATTGGGAGAGTCTGCAACAGATACAGGATTCTAAGAAGGATATTAATTTTCAAGATCTGGCATCTGCCGAACCAAGAAAAGGAGGATTTGGACCACCTCACACAGTCAGATTCTATTTTTAGTAGGGCGAGAAAATAAATCCGGTATAGGTCATTCAGATTCGTGGACAGTTTAATTCCCAGGTAGGATAGGCATTGATGTGACCATTTAAAACTAAAGGAAGATCTTAGGGCAGCAGAGGAGTGAGGTGGTAAATTAATATTAAGCACTTTAAATTTGTCAAAATTTATTTTAAACTTAGACAAAGAAGCATACGTTTGGAATTCCCTCATTAGATTCAGTAAAAAGGTAATTGCGTTTGAAATGAAAAACAGTAAGTCATCTGCATATGCTGCCACTTTATGAGAGGTATGCCCAACAGGAATCCCCGTAATGTCGGAGTTCGCTCTAACATGTCTCAAGAAGGGCTTTAAGGTGAGGATGAAAATCAGTGGTGAAGGAGGGCAGCCCTGGCACGTGCCATTATGTATAGTGAGGGAATCTGAGAGCACTCCATTCACATGGACTCTGGCAGTTGGGACATAATAGAGGGTCATGATCCATCTCAACGTATTGTCACCGAGGCCTATGAGGCGGAGAGTCTCCCCCATGAAGCCCCAGTTGACTCAGTCAAAAGCCTTTTCGGCGTCTGTGGATAGCAACATGGAGGAGACAGAGCCAGAGATTTATAGCTTTAGTGGTGTTATCACGGGCTCCTCTCCCCGCCATACAACTCGCCCTGATCTGGGTGAACAATGCCCGTGAGCAGGGGGGGAAAGTCTTGAGACAAGGATTCTAGCAAAAAACTTAATGTCCTCATTGAGGAGAGAGATGTGGCGGTAATTGCCGCATTGTGTCGATGAAGAAATATAGTCTAAACTTTTTGGAAGGAAAGAATCTGACTGAGCATAGTATTGTCTAAAGGCCTCCGCAACAACCAAGGGGGTGTGGATAGTCCCCCCACGGTCTCCCTTCCCAATTCCCGGTAAGAACAAGCGCGTTCTTTGCTGACGCAGGGCTTTTGCTAAGTATTTGCTGAATTTGTTCCCATATTCATAAAAGTTCTTTCTGCATTTGGCTAACCAACATTTGGCTTTTTTGTTCAGTATATCCATCAATTCCTCTCTAGCTCTAGCCAAGTCCGCCGCCGTCCCATCATCAGATCGTGTTTTGTGAGTCATATCCAGCGCTCTCAAATGGGCAAGCAGGTTGACAATTCCAAGTATTTCCCCTTTTTAATTCTCGTGCCATGTTTGATGAGAATTCCACGGATCACGCATTTATGGGCTTCCCAAATGGAGCCTGGAGAGGAGTCAGGAGTCGTGTTGGTCTTAAAAAAATCCTTCAGAGTTGTTTCCACCTCTCTGAGGGTCACAGGGACCTCCAAAAGAGAGGTGTTCAACCTCCACTGCCACTGCCTGTGGACAGGATATTGGCAGTAGGATCAAAGCAACACATAATGCATGGTCTGAGAAGACAATGGGATCCATGTTGGCCCTCCTGATAAGGTGTAAGTCCCTGTGGCCCAGAAAGAAGTAATCTATTTTGGAATAAGTGCCATGTACCTGCGAGAAATATGCAAAGTCTTTGTCATCAGGATGTAAAAGCCTCCACACATCTTTGAGTTGGTGCTCGTGAAGGAGACGTTTGAGTCTACACAGGGCGGCAGCCGTAAACTAGGATGAGCCAGAGGACATGTCCATAGTAGGGTCTAATGCAATGTTATCCCCACCCAACACTAAGGTTCCCTCAGAAAAGTCTGCAATTTTCTCCAGGTAATCCGCGAGAGTGGATATCTGGCCACTATAAGGTAGATACACGGAGACAAAGGTAAATGTCTGAGAGGCTACACTGCCCTTAACCATCAGCAGTCTGCCCATATCATCACAGCTGGAATCTATGAACTCCCATGGCATGGACCTAGAAATACATATACTGGTGCCCCGTGACTTTGTGTCTGGGGAGAGACTACTATAAACATCAGGGTACCAGTGACTAGTAAGTTTGAACGGCTTGGCCGTGCATAAGTGTTCTCCTGAAGGAAGGCAACATGAACGCCAGCCTTTCTAAGGAGGATCGAACGCTTACCAGCACCATGAAGGCCACACACATTCAGTGTACTACATCGGATCTCAGTCATGTTGGAGTCCGACATTTTCACCGGATGAGTTGGCGTATCTGGCTCCGGCAAGCCTGAGGAGGGGGGAGGGGGATAGAGTGAAAGTTGGGTAAGACTGGGAGAGGTAGGTGGGATATGATCAAAAGAGAGGAAAAGGGTTACGATATGATATGAAAGGAAGAAGGGAGTGAACGAGGAGGCAGAAAAATTTAAGA
The DNA here is from genome assembly GCA_033576535.1 of Allobates femoralis. Taxonomy (NCBI): domain Eukaryota; kingdom Metazoa; phylum Chordata; class Amphibia; order Anura; family Aromobatidae; genus Allobates; species Allobates femoralis. The sequence goes on along the minus strand of JARQOC010000004.1, from coordinate 301,361,324 downwards.
AGAGATAGACGAAGAAAGAAATAGAATCCAAAATAAAAAGAAAACGATTAATAAAAAGTAACCATAGCATAGAGTCTCCATAGGTGACAAATAGGAGACAATGAAGAACACTTCTTCCGGGGTGGGAAGCCATGTGGCATTAGACCCCGACACCAGCTGCTGAGAGATAAACTGGGAGAATCATGTGTAAAATACACGGGAGCCAATTGCAAACCATGGCCGACCTCTGTCCCCTCCAATGACCTCCCTCAGAATAAGCCCACCATCCGGTGGTCTAACAACAAGGCCAGATGGTCACCGTGTCGAGAGGAGGCAAGGGAAAGGGACACAGTCAACCCACCCCCTCCCACGAAGCATAATCAAATCCCCAAACAGACCAAGAAGTCAATACCAAATGAAATAGTAAACAGATTAGTCTTAACGGGGCATCCGCTCCTTCTAGTCATAGGGTACATGCAGCACTGAGTTCAGCTGGGAATAAAAGAAAGACCCAAATAAAACCAGTGGCTCTGATCATGGAGGTGGTGTGCACTGATCCTCCCTCCCCCTTCCCCCATGGCTGCGACTCTTCCATTGTTGGGACTGCTGCTGAGAGCGACGATCTTGACTCCTTCCTCTTTAATGCCATGTAGGGAGGTGGGGGAGTCCCCACTGTAGCCAGTTTGGGATGGTGATGGGAGAAGTGTCCAAAAACCTGTAGAGATCAGTCAGCTTATCCGGCGTTCTCAGGTAAAAAAGTTGCTCATCACATCGCACAATCAGATGGAATGGGTGGCCCCACCTGTATGAGGCACCAAGATCTTTGATACGCAAGAGTAGGGGATGGAGTATTCTCCTCATGGCCAGAGTGCGGGCTGAGACGTCAGGGAAAAGCTTAACTTCCGCATCATCCAGAAAGAGTACCACACAACCAGGCTGCGCGGAGGATTGCCTCCTTCTCTGTGAAGTAGTGCGGCCTGCACAGGACGTCTCTTGGGTTGGCTGCATCAATCTGGCCTCTGCGTGAGACCCGGTGGAGTCTATCAATAGTATAAGAAGAGTCCAGATGCTTCTTAGAGACCATATTAAACACTTCAAGGACTTTTTGGGTCTGGGCACTTGCAGGGATGGATTCTGTTATACCTTTCAGATGAATGTTGTTACGCCGACCCCTGTTTTCTTGATTGTCCTGTAACAAGGCTAGAGTCTGCATCTGTGTCCGTGTATCCTCTAGCTGTTGTCCCTTGTTGGAGACCTTTGAAGAGAGGCAACCTTTTCTTCTAGGGAGGAGGTGCGCAACGCCACTTGGTCTACATCAGCACGCAAAGCCGATAGGGCTTTTTCATATGAGGCCTCCATTCTGGTGACCATGAGCTCTAGGTCATTCTTGGTGGGGAGTGTGCTAATTAGGGCATATAGGGCTTGCAGCTCTGGAGTGGCTGATTTTGGGGCCTGAGCATCCGCAGCACCGCTGTGGGCAACGTCACCTCTTCCCCCCTCCATGTTGTTCCTGCCCTCCTCCTGTGCCTCCCATTTCACTGCTGGTACCTTATGCTTATGCTGGTCTGGGAGTCTTATCTTAGGAGAGCCGCTGGTTATGGTGTCGGCAGCGGGAGCACATCTACTCTCCTCCTCTGCAGCCAACCACTCACATGCAGGCGCTCCTCTCCCCCCTCCGGCGCCATTGCTGCTGTTGTGCCGATGCAGGATCTCCCACTCTGGAAAAGCCGGTCCAGCCCTGTATCCTTTCTCCGTGGGGTCTGCGGAGGGTTGCAGGAGGATGAACGGCGGGATTTGGGCATGCTAGCAGGTTAGTTGGGCCAGCCAAGCTTAAGTTATTCCCGGTGCATCGGGGAGCCCGCTACCCACACTACTTCAGACCGCCATAGCCAGGCCATGTCCTATGAATATCCAAATTTAATCATACCCCAAAAATCTTATAAAAGATAGAAAATACACTGTATAGCTCGTACGAATGAAGGCAAGTTGAAAAAAATTAAAACAGTATATCGTACTTTAGAAAAAGAGCAGTATAGAAAAAACACACACACATTCAGGAATTACTGGGCACTTTTCAGGATTTCAGGGGTTAATACCTTCAGTGGTCTGCTGTAATATTGGTCTCTTTTTAGTGGTGCACACAGTTGCAGATCCTAATATTGAAAAGTAAGAAAAAATGCGGCACTCACCAGAGATGATCTTTTGTCCTTTTATTCACATATCCAGTTTATGGTACATGCGATAAAACAAGTGCGGGGAGGAGGAGAGAAGACGGCAGACGACGGCCTGCCGTTTCGAGGACAATGCCTCTTCGACGGGTCCTGGTGTCAATTCTGCAGTTCTGTCAGATAATACTCAGTTTCTTCCTGAAAATGATTGCAATCACAAATTCTTTGGTATTATTATCTTCATTTAATTTGTCTTCAATTAAAAAACACAAAAAGAATTGTCCTAAAGCCAAATTGGATATAATTCCACACCAAACATAAAAAAAGGGAGTGGACAAACGCATTGGCACTGTTAGAAAAATCATGTGATGCTTCTCTAATTTGTGTAATTAACAGCACCTGTAACTTACCTGTGGCACCTAACAGGTGTTGGCAATAATTAAATCACACTTGCAGCCAGTTGACATGGATTAAAGTTCACTCAACCTCTGTCCTGTGTCCTTGTGTGTACCACATTGAGCATGAAGAACTGTCTGAGGATTTGAGAAACCAAATTGTGAGGAAGCATGAGCAATCTCAAGGCTACAAGTCCATCTCTAAAGACCTGAATGTTTCTGTGTCTACCGTGCGCAGTGTCATCAAGAAGTTTAAAGCCCATGGCACTGTGGCTAACCTCCCTAGATGTGGACGGAAAAGAAAAATTGATGAGAGATTTCAACACAAAATTGCATGGATGGTGGATAAAGAACCTTGACTTTGTTTGACATCCAAACAAGTTCAAGCTGCCCTGCACTCCGAGGGTACAACAGTGTCAACCTGTACTATCCGTCAGCGTCTGAATGAAAAGGGACTGTATGATAGGATACCCAGGAAGACCCCACTTCTTACCCTGAGACATAAAAAAAAGCCAGGCTGGAGTTTGCCAAAACTTACCTGAGAAAGCCTAAAACGTTTTGGAAGAATGTTCTCTGGTCAGATTAAACAAAATTAGAGCTTTTTGGGCAAAGGCATCAACATAGAGTTTACAGGAGAAAAAAAAGAGGCATTCAAAGAAAAGAACACAGTTCCTACAGTCAAACATGGCGGAGGTTCCCTGATGTTTTGGGGTTGCTTTGCTACCTCTGGCACTGGACTGCTTGACCGTGTGCATAGCATTATGAAGTCTGAAGACTACCAACAAATTTTGCAGCATAATCTAGGGCCCAGTGTGAGAAAGCTGGGTCTCCCTCAGAGGTCATGGGTCTTCCAGCAGGACTATGACCCAAAACACACTTCAAAAAGCACTAGAAAATGGTTTAAGAGAAAGCACTGGAGATTTCTAAGGTGGCCAGCAATGAGTCCAGACCTGAATCCCACAGAACACCTGTGGAGAGATCTAAAAATGGCAGTTTGGAGAAGGCACCCTTCAAATATCAGGGACCTGGAGCAGTTTGCCAAAGAAGAATGGTCTAAAATTCCAGCAGTATATATCAATAAATGACGGCATCATCTGGACATGAAAAGGTGCTGGCAAAAAAATTTACATGAATAAAGGGATTAATTGCCGCGACACTGATCATGGTGTAAATGAACAAGCATATGGCTATGTTTAAGGCTATGTACAGCTAAGGTGGTATATATGACAATGAAACACAGTAAATGCTGCTATAGAATATAAGGAAAAAAAGAGAGTCTTAGCTTCAACAATGGCCATTGGGGAAGAGCCCGGTAACTGCGACAAAGTGCTCTCTACCTACCTCTCTTTATTCATAAAATTCCAGCAGAGCATTGTAAGAAACTCATTGATGGTTACCGGAAGCGGTTGATCGCAGTTATTTTGGCTAAAGGTTGTGCAGCCAAGTATTAGGCTGAGGGTGCCAATACTTTTGTCTGACCCATTTTTGGAGTTTTGAGTGAAATGATCAATGTTTTGCTTTTTGCTTCATTCTCTTTTGTGTTTTTTCATTGAAGACAAATTAAATGAAGATAATAATACCAAAGAATTTGTGATTGCAATCATTTTCAGGAAGAAACTGAGTATTATCTGACAGAATTGCAGGGGTGTAAATACTTTTGGCCACATCTGTATATATATATATGTTTAAGGCTGTATTACATATATCCAACACACTGTATGGTGGAAAAACAAAGTATTTCAAACAAAGTAGTTCTCCCACTTGAAAAGATGAGAGAGGCCTGTAATTGACATCATAGGTAGACCTCAACTATGAGAAACAAGATGAGAAAACAAATCCTGAAAATCACATTGTCTGATGTGGAAAAAATTTTTTAAAAAATTTTGGTGGAAAATAAGTATTGTGTCACCTATAAACAAGCAAGATTTCTGGCTCTCAGACCTGTAGCTTTTTCTTTAAGAGGCTCCTGTGTCCTCCACTCACTACCTGTAGTACTGGCACCTGTTTGAACTTGTCATCAGTATAAAAGACACCTGTCCGCAACCTCAAACAGTCACACTCCAAACTCCACTATGGTGAAGACCAAAGAGCTTTCGAATGATGCCTGAAATAAAATTGTAGCCCTGCACCAGGCTGAGAAGACTGAATCTGCAATAGGCAAGCAGTTTGGTGTGAAGAAATCAACTATGGGATCAATAATTAGAAAATGGAAAATGAAAGACATAGAAGACCACTGATAATCTCCCTCGATCTGGGGTTCCACGCAAGATCTCACCCTGTGGGGTCAAAATGATCTCAAGAACAGTGAGCAGAAATCCCAGGACCACACAGGGGGACCTAGTGAATGACCTGCAGAGAGCTGGGACCAACGTTTCACAATACGTAAAAATACAGGGGGGTTTAAAAACACTGAAAAAGAAATGGGGTACATGGGACAGACTGCAGCAATGGTGTGTTATACCAATCCATTTTTTTTTATCAGCTATTTGGTACAACTATTGGTATTTGCACCATATAAACCTCAGTATACCAGGGTTTATTTTGCTCTTTTACCATTTGTATTCATGCTTGATAGCCCTTTATGGTTCCTTTTATTCAATACAGTCAAGTACTTCCCTGACTGGTGCTATTACACTAATTTATTGTGTTACCGATTGCTATTATTTACTTGCAATACACAGGGCTTTATATCTAACTAGACACTTTTACGAACATTTATCTCTGTCACCTTATTGCGGTTACACCGAGCTCTGTTATTATTATTCATTTATTTTCCATCATTACACTTCCTGTTGTTCGGTTTATATCATTTATACTGTGGTCTATTGTATATGTGTTATTCTGCTGTATTTGTGCCAATCTACGGATTTATTGGTATACCTTTTCATTGCTGCAGTTTGTCCCATGTACCCCACTTGTTTTTTAGTGTTTTTAAACATCCCCCTGTATTTTTGCACTCAATAAAATCATTGTTTCACTTTTGCATACTATTCATTGGTGTCACTTCCATATGTGCCTTGTCTTCCCTTTATTTTTGCTATACACCTGGCATGGTGAGCATCCTTTCCGTTATTAGGATATATTTTATGTGGTGCACCTATTTCTCTTTCTAAAGGCTGCCATAAGTAACACACTATGCTGCCAGGGACTCAGATCCTGCAGTGCCAGACATGTCCCCCTGCTTAGGCCATTACATGTCCGGGTCCGTCTGAAGATTTCTAAAGAGCATTTGGATGATCCAGGAGAGTATCGGTAAAATGTCATATGGTCAGATGAAACCAAAGTAGAACTGTTTGGTAGAAACACAACTCGTCGTGTTTAGAGGAGAAAGAATGCTGAGTTGCATTCAAAGATCACCATACCTACTGTGTAACATGGGGGTGGTAACATCATGCTTTGGGGCTGTTCCTCTGCGAAAGGACTAGGACGACACACACAGTGACTTCAGACTGGTACTTTTAGACTGGACAACCCCTTTAACTGTTGTATATACCAACTACTTTTCATAACTATAAACCATGAGTAAGGGCCGATGCAGTTCAAACATATTGTATGGACTTTACATACAGACTCAATGTGGATGTTAATGTGGTTTGAATAAAGTTTTTGTGAAGAGTTTTCTGAATTATCTGTTTTTCAGTTTGTTGTCACCCTGTCTCGGGCTCTATGTGCATGGGAGCAATTGTATTGTCGAAAGTGGTGAGCTGACAACAATACTTATTTTGTTTAAACAACTCCAGGCTCATACTGTAGTGCAGGGGTGGGGAATCTTTTTCCTGCCGAGAACCATTTGGAAATTTCTACCAACCTTCCGAGGCCACACAAAATTACCTGACTATGTCAAAAAATTAATTAACTCACCCCTACTGTGGTGTCTGTAGCTGCTGCTCTTTGGTGTGGCTGTGATGTTTGATGATACTGATTTTATTGATTCTCGCAACTGCCTTTCCAGGTTTATGTCGGTCGGGAACCCAATCAACTCTTTGTGATAATAATTTTTGTAAATCATATACATCACATAGAAGACACTGGGACTGCTGTATATACATCACTGGAGAAAAGGGGGGCATATACAGTACATCACAGGAGGGACAGAGGCATATATATCATAGGAGGGACAGAGGCGTATACATCATGGAAGGGGCTGGAGCATATACATCACAGGAGATGCTGAGGCATATACATCACACTAGACGCTGAGGCATATGCATCACATGAGGGACAAAGGCATATATAACACAAGAGGGGTTGGGGCATATGGATCACAAGAGGGGCTGGGGCATATAGATCACAGGAGGTTCTGGGGCATATACATCACAGGAGGCGCTAGGGCATATGTGGTACCCCTGCGGATCCAGTCACCCCAGCATTACTGAACCCCTGTTGAGGTGTAGTACCCCTCTCTCAGGTAAGGGGGGGCACAGACCGGTAAAACTGGCCTTGTGTGCCTTACTGACCATGTTTGAAAACTTTGAACTGTGCCCGGCTAAAAGAAAAAGCGCCATGACTATCAAGGAGGGAGTGGTGCAGCCTCCCTTCGTGGGCCGGGTTGCAGAAAGGCGCAAAAAGCCATAGCCATCCACCAAAGGTACTTTTGTGCAGGACTTGCCATTTGGCCAGAGAAACCCACTCCAAGGTGTAGCCGACAACACACAAGGAGAGAACCACCCAGAAAAGAGAGCAGGAGACCAGGAGTGTCACAGATGCAGTAGCAAGATGGCAGCGAAGTACTCGGACGTCATCTTGGAGGACAAGGAGTTCCCCAGAGAGATGGAGAACGGCCTTGGGAAGCTGTCTATCCTGGACCCGGGAATCCTGCAGAGCGAAGTTGAGAGCCTGGGTCAGCAGATTAGAAGGGCCCAGATGGAGGCAGTGGAGGCGTGGAAGGAAACCCTGCTGACCAAGATGACCTGGAGGTGGACGTTGTCGAGACCATCGTCGCCAGCTCCAGAGGAGGAAGCTGAGGTCAGCACCAAGAAAGATGCATGTACTGACACTCCCCCGATTGCCGCCGACACCCTGTTAGGACCTCTAGACACCCCATTCCCACTTGCACCCAGCGGGGATTGCAGAGATCTACCGTGGGACTGATCTGTATCCCAACACAGGTTGGCAGCCACACCTGTGCCGGCCCCGGAGGGGCATCTATGTGGAGCGGGAGGTCATCAAATGGGTCGACCAGGATGACTTGTTAATGGGCTTCCCAGGAGAGACCAGAAAGGGAGAGCCCATGGTAGAGACTTTGAGCTGAACAGATTATTGCAGCCAGTAGGAGGCCCAACGGGAGTCCCAGGAGAAGGAGAGGTGGGCTAAGTGGTTTGCCATGGAGGAGCGGAACCTGCAGACCAAGCATTGGGTTCACCGATCCAAGGCAGCAGAAAGGGGGCCGATCTCTGCCGGCAATGTGGTCCAGATTCATCTGGATAAGGGCTAGGGTTTCGTCAGAGAGCGGGGGAGTAAAAGAGAACTCTTTGTGACCCAGCGGGACATCGAATACCACCTGCCGGAGGGTCATCCCGGCCACAATCTGCATCTCGGTGATAACGTCACCTTGACCCGGTACTTGGGGGCAGCAGGGGTGGTACACCTTCGATGTATACCTTGTGAGGGATATGCCACTCGCTTGTCCAACAGAACCCCAGCCTGCACAGTCCCAACAGTCACAGCAGAGGTCCGCACCCGTGAGGGAACCAAGCCCCAGAACCAGCGATGCAGACACGCAGACTGTGCTGAGAGGATCCGCAGTGGTGATGGTTAGCATCAGGGATGTGGCTACCCAGACTGAGCCCTTGCCACTGGCAACAACCACAGCAGAAGACTTGGCTGTGCGGTTTAGCATGAGCAGTATCCAGGAACTCTTGAAGACTGAGAAAAGTGCGGTCAAAGAATGCTGCAATGGCTGCGGAAGAAGCCGCGATCCAACATGCGGTAGTACAGTTAATGCAGCCATGTAAATAATTAATTATTGCTGACCCATTTAGGGTATAAAAAGAAAGAG